>CAXIVR010000012.1:33427518-33938935 GCA_964035755.1 Teleogryllus oceanicus | reverse complement strand
GTCGGCTGCTCTTATCGGTAGATATCCCTGGTTTCTCCGATCAACACCAGGTGAATGTCGGACCAGTACCATAACAAATGGATCAGTGATCGCGCGCAATTTTTCCTTCCAATTCTTTGTCCAATCCTCATCCTTTACTTACACACATTCACACTCACGCGCCCTACACTACCACTCTCTTTTTGAAGAACAGTTGGGTTTGATTGATTTTTTCGCATTTCCGGGCGCATGAACTGCTTCGGTCATTAGTCCCGTTAGTGTAGTGCATGTTTTGTCTCAGGAGATGGCTGTGATCTTCCCCCGCTGGATGGCGAGATCCGGCGCCGACCTACCGTCGGCTAGTGGGGTTTCCCCCTAACCAGGACTCTCCCACCAGCGGGGCACCGCCCCAGCCGGGACAAGCTCTAAACTCCCGACCGATCTCCCGGAATATGTGGTAGTGTAGTGCATGTTGGTGTAAGTGAGTGTGTAAGGGGAGAGGATAGGACAAGGGAGAGGAAGGACAGATCGCGCGCAGTCCGTGGCACGTTTGGTAGGGTACTCCGGCATTCGCCTGGCGTTGATCGGAGAAACCATGGAAAACTACCGATCAGAGCAGCCGGCTGCTAGAATTCTCCTCGGCGACTGAATTCGACATAGCTGAAAAGTTAGTGTCGAAAATCCTGCCGCCGTCAGGACTCAAACCTAGGACCTCCCGGTCAGAGACGCTGCAGTGGCATCAGTTGATTCACTGAGCTACCGCTCCCGGTCACAACAACAGTCGGGAGCTTAGAGCTCGTCCCAGCAGGAGCGGTGGCCCGATGGAGACAGAAAACTGGTTGGAGATAACCCCGGCAATTTCATGTATAGGACGGCATCGCATTTCACCACCCAGTGGGTGACGACCACCTGCTGATAAAAAACTTGCAGTACACTTACGGGACTAATGACCATATCTGTTGACGCTCCCGGAAACACGAAACAATCAATCAATCGAACGGGTAGGCCATTTCCTATGTGTTTCATCATTTAAGCCCGATACTGTGGGTAAATGTTTAAACTGGCTAATCGTTTAATAACATTACCCGTCATATTATATTCCACAGAATACAAATATAAAATTTTTATTTACCTTAGATTTGCCGCGTTCTTGATCACCTATGTTGTGAGCAAAATACCCAGGAGAACCAAACTTTCAAAGATGTAATTCGAAAAGTTCTAAAAATCTCATTTTGTAGGAATATGTTAAGGTGATAATTTATTTGTTAATTTAAAAGTTAAACATACATTATTTTTAAAAATAGTATTGTAGATTTGGTTTTTCAAGAAAAAGATCTGAATACTTTCGTAACTATCTCATATTACTTTCCCCCCTACTACTTACATAGCAAATAGTGCGACAGAGTATTGTAATGGTGCGGCAGAAATAGGTTTTTCTGATAGAAAAACTCGTATTGTGAGCCCTGGAAGTGAAAATAATGGATAAAATGTTGCAGATTGTGACGTAAGAAACACAATTCGAGGACCCTACGGGGCCGAAAACTGAGTTTTAACGGCCTAGGTCGTATCGACTTTGAATGGAACATGATTTTAATGTTCAGTTCAGTACAGTGCGAGATGACCGTTTATTACTTTCTCGCCCTTACTATATATGGATTCTTCATAACATACTCTACCAAACATTTTGGCTTTAAATATTCTTGAAACACTAGTACAGAAGTACCACATTTACGAGATTTTCTGTCAATGTTCTGTTATCAATTGTATGAAACTGTCACCTTCCTTAACTAATTATAGAAGAAATTAATTAGACCCGTTGAATAGTAATGTTGGATAAGGTACAAATACATAGTACAATATCTTTCTTTTGTCTATGAATGTATCTACTTATAAGAAAAAATTGTCATTAAGATCCAATTAAAACGCATATGTTATTAATAAAAATTACAGAACGAAAATACGAACATAAGCATCACCATGAGTCTACCGTACTAATCAAGTGCAATTTTATTCATACACGTCATTTGACTCACAGGTTTTTGGCCTTAACAGAACAAAAATCGTTGTTTTTTTATTCCGTATTTTTCGCTTTATTTATTGTATTCGTTCATGGCCTTTTAATATTCAGGTCGTTGGATTTCCCAGTTGTATCAGAAGGCGAACCGTGACCGCAAAAACTTCCGTTTTCGATAGCTCAAAACGGTTGAATCTGTTTCATTACAAACTACTGGCATACTTTTACCCATCTTGAGATCAGTTCAAGTATTGAGATGGTGCCGAGTGGTATCATGAACTGACCTGCGTGAGACTCAAATTGAGCAATTTGCGCGCGAGATATTGACATTTCCATCACACAAGAGAAAGCATTCATGCACATTAGCAACGTGGAAAACGTGAGTTCCTGTCATTAACAGACTAAAGCGTTCCAAACTCTAATACAACTATCGGGAGCGGTGGCTCAGTGCGTCAACTGATGACACTGCAGTACCTCTGACCGGGAGGTCTTCGGTTCGAGTCCCGACGGCGGCAGGATTTTCGACACTAGATTTTCAGCTAGATCGAAATCATTAGCTGTCTGGAAGAGACTGAACTTTGGGACTTACAAATTGCCCCGGCTGGGGCAGTGACCCGCTGGTGGGAGATACCTGGTTGGGGAATCCCGATAGTCGACGGTAGGTGGGCGCCGGATTTCGCCATCCATTGGGGGAAGATCACAGCCACTTCCCGATGAAAAAACATGCACTACACGTACGAGACTAATGACCTCAGAAGTTGACGCGTCAGGAATCAGTGATCAATCAATCTAATACAACTATTTGTCTCGTCACTAAGAGATTTCTTCCACAATGTTTCAGTGATATAATGGATATAAAATTTTTAGTACGATATAAATATAGATAGAAAATAGTACAAAACAAATATAATAATAATAATAATAGGTATTATTATATAGGTTTAATAATTTGTTTTTAAAGTACATTCGTACCAAAGGAGTTAACGGATGATAATAATGTGAACAATACTGGCTGAAAAATTATGATTGCGAACGATAATCTAGGAATGTAAGCATGACTGTGACAAGGAAAATAACCAGAAAATAATTATTTTGTTATAATTAAATTGCACTTAACAGGCTATTTCTTTAAATGTTCATGTATCTTAAAAACCGTGAATTTATTTCCAGACACTACTAATTATGAATAGATAGGGCATTTTTTAAATATATAAAAATATATTTTAACTGAAATCGGGACGTATCAACACGCAGATCGCAATGACGCAGCTCATGAAGCAACTGGGATTAGATGTTTCGAATTTTTGAATATACTTTGAACTAATTGCTAAAAAATTAGATACCAACTATTAAAAGCATTTTATTTGTGTTTGAGTTGCGACGAAACTTTGATACTTTTTTAATAAATAATAAACATTATGTAAAGAATAATTAAAAGCATATTATAAAAATCATATTTTCTACTTAAATATAAAATAGTAATGTTTTTTTCTAAATCATTAAAAACGAATTTTTGAGAAGTTTCTCTTTTTATGAGTTTATAACGTTCTAAAATGTGTTTCTCATTTGTTTCTTTCTTTTCATGTTTCAAATTCTATTCTTCGCAAGAAACTATTGTTTAACACTTTCAGAGAGAACTGTATTGGAGACTAGTGAAACGTCTTGTTTAAAATAAGGAAATGGTTGCAATGTGTTCACAGCGAATAGGATAGGTTGAATTGTTATTTGCATTATGAAACTAGATCGCTCGGGATACAACACCATTGATGTCTTATCGCTTACCTTGCAAACACCACCTGGAGTTTTCTCACGGAATCCCCTGTTCAAAGCAGGTCAACAGCAATATTGCTTAACTCTAATAAATCGGAGAAAGCACTGGTTTCTGGAGATGACTAGAAGAAATTACGATTCACAGCTTCTATGGAAGCTCTTTTGATTATATGAATTAATCACGTTTTCAAAATGTATTGACTTAAAACTTATAGTACTAGCCGTGTAAACACTTTTTATGAGGTACCATGTGTCCTTTCCCTACAAAGTCTTAACACGAAATGAAACCATATGCTTTTCGGTGTAGAGGAAGTTACATCAGACCACTTCCTGAAAAAACTATTCTACCACGAACCAATCTTGATTTCAGGCCGCCTGTCATAAATGTACGTGTATATAATTGCTCATTTTTTCTTTATTTCCAGAATATTTTCTGGCCAATTTATGATTCTTTATTTATCTGCACATCTGCACATGTAAGTTATACTTTGAAGAGTATGGAAAATTCGTATTTATTGCACATTTAAAAATTAAAAATATATTTTCGTTACTTATTTTAACTATATTTTCTTTCAAATAATTCAGTCATTCACAGTCATTGCTGGAAGACCGTGAGACATTTTCAAAATTTTCAAAACGACTTCAATTTTTTCTTTAAATATATTGTAAATATAAACATGGCATATATCGGATTTTCACTGTTAGCTCTGAATTTTCGAAATTGGCAAAAGTTTGGACATTACGTCTTACTGCAATAACAATAGAGAATTTTGCCTCAAATGAAATTTCTTCTCCACAATCAGTTCTTAAGTTAAGGCTATGCACTAAATGTTTCAAAATTTTGGTAGTTTTCCCGAAAATTTGAGAGAATATGAGCATTTTTTAAAAAAAGTATTAAAAACAAGAATTTCTCAAAAACGGCTCCAAATTTTTCTTTAAACTATATGCACGGATAATGTTAAATGTATTATATAAGATGACTTACATGCAATTTCGCTGAATTATTTTGTTCTCTCTTAACTTGGACAAGTAATATTTTTGTAATTTATTACACATATAATATTTTTGACGTCTTTCCCACGTGGCTAATATAAGGTGGTGATTATTGGTGATTTGCATACACATTAAACAATTGAGGATTGTTGATTGCATTACAGGTGATTTGTATAAGTGAGAACATGTGCTTCAAATGATGACGTTAAATTTTTCTCGAAAACTCAAAAGTTTTCTGTGAACAAGCTCAAAATTGCGCATTTTCAGACACTCTCAAATACCATTTTTCTCGGTACCAGCTTCTCATATTTTTCTTCAAACTTTTTGTACCGGGAGTGCTAATTACTCTGGATAACATGGCATCAATGCTACTTCTATTTTTGTTCTTTGTATTCTAAATTACACTAATGAAATTTTAAATATCTCTCACGTTGTTAATATTTTCATTAGAGCATTTTCCTTTACATTATCGTATTTGTGAGGGAAAGTTATTAAAATGATTTCAAATGAAGTTTCTCGACAACCTGAAAGTTTTATGAAAAAGGAGCTTCAAAATGCCTCGTTTTCAGAAATACTTAAAACGACGTTTTCTTAAAATCGGGTTAAATGTTTCGATGAAAAGGTGCTTATTGAACCAGATTTTACCCCATTTACAATATTCTTAAAGTCATATTTCAATTCTACTATTAGGTATGCGAAAAATCGAAAACACGTGAAAAATATGTTTTAGTAGCCAATAGAAGGCAGGTGAGAAGAGGGTAGGGCAAACCGAATAGAGCGCCCAAGCTGAAAAGATAAGGAAACAAACCAGTACGAGAAAGGCTTTGGCATTCTGTAGCAGGACTTGTTTTCTTCTTTAGAACACTCATCATAGCTGTTTGGACTCTGTCCACCTTCTTACTAGACGGTTCTGCAGTTGTTTATCCTCAAACCAATGGGTCTCAGGGGGAGTGAGGACATGAGGAACAAAAACGTCAAATACTGATCGTGCGGAGTAGGTGAAAAGGGCGTGGTGTTTGGTGAGAGGACTGTTTCGTCAAACGGGTGAAACATTTGATAAATGGAACATGTATGGGAAGCGCGTATTTTAGTAGAAATACTTTAGTAGTGCTTATGAGAGGACATAGTGAGAATGATAAATCATATCTGTATTTTTGTAAATTTCTATTTGAAAGTTTGCTTTAACTGGACTCAAGGATGTATTATCTTAATTGTGGAATCATCCCATCGACTAGCAAATACGCGACCGAGGCGAGACAAATTGACCGCATCAAATTGTCGATTATTTTCCTAAACTAACTTAACTCACCTGCGTTAAGACCTTCAAGGTTTTGAACACCCCCCCCCACCCATCATATAGTACATCCCATGCGTGTTCCTTTTATGCCGTTATTTTAAAAGTAAGAAGGTGGATAAGAGTCCAAACAGCTTCGATACGTGTTCTTAAGAAGAAAACAAGCGGCGCTACAGAATGCCAAAGCCTTTCTCGTACTAGTTTGTATCCTTGTATTTTCAGCTTGGGCTCTCTATTCGGTTTGCCCTAACCTCTTCTCAGCTACCATTTATTAACTACTAGAATGCCAAAGCGTGTCTCGTACTAGTGAAAAAGTACTCGCGGGCCGAGGGGGGGAGAGAGGAAAAGAGAAGAGCGATAGTACGGAGCAGGGGAGGGCGCGACTGGGAGCGGCGTGCGGGTGATGCGATCGGGAGACGAGGGGAAGTGCGTTGGGATAGAGCAATGCTAGGGCAGAGTCGCGACGGGTGTAGTAAAGCGCGTTAAGGAAAATTCTGGGCGAGATGGCGAGGGAGGGGAAGGAACACGACGGACGGAAGCGAGCGGGCGAGCAGTGTGGCTAGCGGATCGGGTGGGAGGATCGAGCGAGGGGAGGGGGAGAACAAGGCAGGGGAGGGACAGCGGCGGGAGGGGGAGCAGGGCATGGGTAGGAGAGCAGGGAGGAGAACGAGGGGTCAAGCGGGGCGGGTAGTGCGGGGCGGAAGAATGGGGCGGGAGGAGCGGGATAGGTGGAGCGGTGCGGAAAGAGTGGGTGGTAGGAGCGGGGCGGATGGAACGGGGCGGGAGGAGCGGGGCGGGAGGAGCGGGGCGGGAGGAGCGGGGCGGGAGGAGCGGGCGGGAGGAGCGGGGCGGAGGAGCGGGCGGGAGGAGCGGGGCGGTGGAGCGGGCGGGTGGAGCGGGGCGGTGGAGCTGGGCGGTAGGAGCGCGGCGGGTGGAGTGGGACGAGAGGTGCGAGGCGGGGAGAGCGAGGTAGGGGGAGCGGGTCGAGAGGAACGGGGCAGGAGTAGCGGAGGCAGGAGAGCAGGACGGGTAGTGCGGGCGAGAAGAATGGGGCGGAGGAGCGGGATAGGTGGAGCGGTGCGGAAAGAGTGGGTGGTAGGAGCGGGGCGGATGGAACGGGGCGGGAGGAGCGGGCGGGAGGAGCGGGCGGAGGAGCGGGCGGGAGGAGCGGGGCGGGAGGAGCGGGGCGGGAGGAGCGGGCCAGCGGAGCGGATCGAGCGGGGTCTGCCCTCCGGCGGAAGGACAGGGATGGGGAGAACGGAGCGGGTCGAAGGGAGCGGGGCGGGAAAGCCGGGAGTTGCCGAGCAGGATGGGCCGAGCGGGAGGGGTCTGGGTGGGGCAGGCGGAGTGCGACGAAGAGGAGCGAGGCAGTGCGCAACGTGGCGGGTGTGAGGCGGAGGGGGAGTGGCAGAGTGGCGGGAGGGGAAGCCAGATGTAAGGTCAAGAACAGGCCTCTAGCGGCTCGCGTAGCGCTTCTGCGGTCATCGCCACAAAAACGACCTACATCTCAATTCTCATCACATAAGAGGTTTCGGACATTCGTCTCTATTAAACGCTGTGTTTTAACAGTCAGTGTTGGAAAGTGGATCTCAAACTAAATTGATTGTGAAACGCGTAGTTGTAAATTAAAATTTAATTACATATTTTAATAATATTTTTAAACGCATTGATGAAAAAACAATTAGTAATAAATTAATACAATTAATGTATTTAATGTAATTAATAATAATATATTTTTTCATTATGCATTTATATACTTTTTGATTTTAATATAATCATTCTTTCTGTAAGATCAATATTTTTATGTACTGCATTGCCTTTTTTTATTGCAAGGAATTATCTTCGTTTTAATGTCGTCGTTTCGTCACTCCAACTTATCGCGTAGTTCTGTGGAAATGGACGTTGTTTTTTCACGTATGGAGGAAGAGAGGAAAAAGAGTAGACGGAAAAGAGGTTCATGAAGCATGGGATCTTGTCATTGCCCAATGTGTAATTCTGTCATTCACTGTTGCGCATAATACAGTCAGAGAAGTTGTAACGAATGTAGTATCTCCATTTCATAAACATCAATAGAAATAATCTATAATTCAACCGAACACTACTTCAATAAGCAAACTTGCAACTAATTTCCATTAAACTAATATCATTTCAGCATATAGGAATTAATTTTGAAGTGGTCTCTGCTATTTTGTTCAAGCCCTTCACCAAAATACATTAGTTTATTCTTAATTTTTCTACCATTGTCTCTTTAAAGAATGAGACCGAGTTTTATCTCATGGTTTAAAAAATTTTCAGATCCGGAAGCCGAAAATAAATATTTACCTCCACGTTCAGGGTGTAAACCAAGGAGATGTTGAAATACTTTGAACCATTTCTCTTTTTATTTGTCTGTCGGTTTGAGATAATTTAATTAAGATTAGATGCTTACGGTTATTGCCTTCCCTGGAATTTTACGAGGTTCTTGGAGGAAGAAAACAAGGTCACCTGGAGAATCTTTAGATGTTAGATGATATACTGGTGTTTCTTGTATCAATCGCACAAACTTTTTATACACACTTAGATTATCTTTACTGTGTTATATTTCTTTTTTTAAACAAGTTATCGGCACATAATTGTTATACTCTGTACAATGAAAAATCATGTTTACATTATCTCCATGATCAAATCGTGATTCTTTGTTTTTAAGTCAATTATTTTGCTTCACTTTTTATGTTAATAATTAAATGGACAATTTGGAGTTATTTAAATGTTTTCATGGAATGGACATTAATAAAAAATGTTTCAATTTTTTTAACCTCAAGATCAGTTATAAAAATGAAAAATAAATATAATTACTTGACTATATGTTCACTGTAACTCACATTTTTACTTATTTCTTAATGAGTGTAGAAAAAGTATCCAAATTGTGAAAAATTTCTATATCACGAATTTAGCGGAAATACAACATTGATTGTCAGGATTTCCACGGTACGTTGCCGTGTCCATCCATCTGTCTATACACTAGAATGTCTGACTATCCAACCGTCCGACCTTGTGTGTTTGTATGTACGCTCTCCTAAACAGTTTTTCGTGTTCTAAACAATTCTTTCGAGATTACAGAACTGAAGACAACGGTCGTTCGCGAGGCCCCGTGAAATAAACACATGTGGGCGTAAGCCGTATTACAACATTACGCAACAATTTTCTCTTAAGGAATAATCAAAATTTTCACTGTTCTTTTAAAAATTGTAAAAAACAACAAATATCTTGGAACGGTTGAAAATAATTTTTACTATAATGATTGTCTTTACTAGCCGAAGTAGTAGGTATCAGTAAAGAGTAGCTATCTTCTGCTTGAGACAAGCAGAAAAATGCTTTTCTCGAACGGAACACATTTTATTTATCGTAGAATATAAATGGCATATGCTACATTTCGCTATCTGATTGATTAAATTGTCAGACAACTTCAGCATGATAAAAGAAAACATCAAATTAAAATTCAATCATGAAGTTATAGAAGGATAATAGAAAATATTAAATTAATTGAAGTTCACTTCTATGAGATGTTTTTTTAATTTTTAACTTCATGTTTGTATACGATACTCATGATATACGCGAATAAATGAGTAAAAACTGCAATATTGAAACGAACTCTAAACGAATTGTAATTAACGAGAATGTAGGGTTTTTCAAAAATAATATAAATATGTGATTCTGAGAAATTACTTGGTTGACTCAACATAAACCTTCGAATATTGTTTCTATTGAAATATACGTACTTTGTTGTCTGTAATCCGATATTTTAAAACAAACTTCATGAGAATGAGTTATTAGCAATATAAAATCTACAAAAAATAATAATTTGCGAGTGAAATGAGTTTTAAAACATTAGAAATGGATTGGTTTAGATAGATTGGATACATTAGGATTGGTATATGCTGAGTTCATTGATAGAGATAGATTATGAAGAACCGAATAATTGTTTTTCAATCATGCATTTACTCTGTTGCACAAACATTGACTCTCTTCATGGTTTGGTGTCAGTACATTTCGATGTTTGACCTCGGTCTTAACTTGACGTCACTTTTTTTAAAATTTATTTTCTTCTTGTTCGGCCGTGAGACCTTTCAAGGGCTTGAATACATGAAGGGCTTGAATACATTATTAGGAATGGGCATCCTTGACTTATTGAGCTTTACATCGCTGCTCCGATTGTTATTGATTTTTGGATGGACTTGGTTAGGTGTTTATTTAAAATTTATTAGGTTTAATATTGGGCTATCTATTTGACTTTTTTAAATATAATATTCTTATGGGGGTCGAAACTTGTCTTTTGGGTACTTGGATAGGATTCGGCAAGGTTGGATAGCATTTCGTCCTAGGTTGAATTTATTTGTTAAGTGAGAGGTGTTAAGTGTAGTATAGAAAGCTTTTGAAACTGAAGCGATGTGATTTTTTATTAAATCCATTCGTAGTTCCCTATGGATCTGATTATTGGGTATAAACCACGGTGCTTGTATGATTTTTCTAAGACATTTATTTTGTACCGTCTGAAGTTTCTCTATTGATGAGGGTGCTGCGCTTCCCCAAACAGGACAAGCATATGTTAAGGTGGGTAAAATGATTGATTTAAATATAGTCAGCTGACATTCAATTTTTAATGAGGATTTTCTGTTGATTAGTGGGTATAATTTTGATATTTTCCCTTGGGCTTTATCTACTAACGCATGGATGTGGGGTTTCCACGTTAATCTTTCATCGAAAAGCACACCAAGATATTTAATTGGACCATTATTCCATTGAATTGGGCTGCAGTTGATTGTTAAGTTGGGGGAGTTTTTGGTTTACGGAGTGTGAATATTTTGGCTTGCCTTTTTGACGTCAAGATTTGCCAGTTAGGATTTGTGCGGTTATTGCCCACTAGTATTTCTTAGGACGGAAATATTGTGTCAATGGTTTCTTTTTTCCTTTTCAGTCGATATGCTCTTGTTGATATGTACTGTTGAAACAGAAGTCCCTACACTTCTTTCATGTATAAAAGAGTGTACATTTTTAGACGCCTCACATTTTCAAGGCTAATCCGGATCGTGACGTTGATTAAAATAACTTATAAAACGAACAATATAATGTAGGACATGTGTTTATTAGCGAAATAAATTTGTATTGTTTGAATATTAATTAATTTACTTTAATATTGTAACTAAAATTGAGTCTAATTATTCGAGTTCTGATTGCTCTGCACTTAGGCTTTATATTTTTCGGAGAAAAACTGTATTTTCAACCTCTCTTGGGATATTTCGTATCTTCTCAAAAATCTAAACAAGAGAGTTTTGAATTTGCGATGTAAAACAAAATACGGTGGATCGAGAAGAGATGATCAGTTTAACAACCTCACTATCAACTATCAACATGTCTCTCTTACAACTTCACTATCAACTATCAACATGTATTTCTTATATACAGTGAAATATGTTTTCAGTTTCCTGTTGATTCCATGGAAAAAAATATTTTTGAAGGGTGATCGCTTAATCGAGAGAATCTTATTTTTTACACAAAATTCAATTATTACTAGACATCAAAAGTTTAGAAAAGTGCCTATTATATCATATGTTTATGAATGGTTCATATGAGCATGCGTTATTGAAAATGCAACAATTGACAAAGATTTATTTTGCTTTCTTTGTCTCTTACTCGTATATAACCTTTTAGGATTTTCAGTATATTTTAAAGTGCATTTAAACATATTTAGATATCTTTCTCTTGAATACAAATAAATGTTTAATACTCCCATATACTTATTGTATTCCCATATAATTTAGTATTTCCTTAAAATTATAAAATTTCCATAAGAAATATCCATGGGTAACGAAACTTCATTTACTTGTGTAGACAATATATTGGGATACACATGATGCATTCTGTGTCTGAATAGCGCAGGACTTCGCTATTCTCGCACTTCTTTGCACAATAATTTGTTTAAAAATTCAAGCGATAAGACTTGGGCGAGCCCCGTCCTCTGATTACGGACGCAACTGCAACACTTGGTCGTTACGAGGCAAGTCGATAACCCTGACTTCGAGCATTGATATTCTATCATACTAGATGTTCTTCCTTGGAACGTAAGTTAAGGAATTTAATTCAAAGAATTAAACCTAAAGTTTCTTTCATATCCGCCGTCTGATTAAAACAGGCAAGTCAAGGTCACGGGGAAGATACCGAGCTTACTGGAGCTCGCGGATACTGCGTTCAGAGAAATTAGCGCGAGATTTAAAAGTAAGGGTTGTACAAATTCCTCTTGAGTGGCGATACGTCACTAGATACCTGGCTCATGACAGTCTTTGGGAGACATTACTTGACAGTTATTGTCACGAATTTAGCTATATTAATTCCCATTTTCTCTTTAAAGCAAGGAAATGATCCATTAAATTGAAATAATACATCAGTCCGATTTCAAATTCTCAACTGAGAGTAAAATTTACAAAACTTGAATCAAAAGGATCTTGATTTTGTAATCCTGTTTACTTAAGAGTGATATAAAAGCATAAACTTTCTACGTTAAGGTAGAAAGGCAGACAAATATTCTTCTCTGTTAAAAGCGCTGTCAGTCTGAAAACGAGAATTGTTAACTTACAGTGACTTATTTTATTTCACGTAATGGCTAAATACAATAAATAACTGTATGATTTGATAACACAACACAACACAAAACGAAAACAAGGAAAGAATTTGCCATTCAAACATATTCCTGTCACTTAGCAAAGAGGTTTACACAAGTGAAAATTTAGTAAGAAAATAAACATAAATAGTAATAAATAATGAAAAATATTAACATAATACATTTCTCGGTAATATGATACAAAAGATGTGGCAAACATATTTTTGTATTAAACGACTATTCACCGCTCCGCGCCGCTCCAGCTTGCGCATGTACACCCCTTTCAGGATTTTAAGGGGAAATGAGTGCGGAGTCAGGGGAAGTTGTCCGTGACTCTAGGAGCGCCGGTCTCCCCCGGCAGGCAAGTAGCTCGTGCGGGCGCGGTTTGACGTGCCTGCATTAAAACAATGAAATTCAAATGGAGCGAGCAGCCATGAATCACATCAGTGACCACGGTTTATTGTTACTTGATTTCCAGATCCTCATTCCCCCGATATCCTCGAGGATGAAGCTGAGGCACAGGAATGCTTTTTACCACGTCGCCCATTTTCATTTTCATTACTGAAAATTCGGAGTAATGTACACCTATTTTCCAGAAAGTGGTCTCTTTAAAGAGATAAATTAAGAAAATGGCTATTGAGGAATTTGTCAGTGATCCGGCAGAGAGGTGGTCTATTAACAGAGGTATAATTTGCACACACTATACTAGCTGAATGGGGCTTTGCCGACACAGTAAAATGTTTTAAAAGTATCTTCATGTGTTGAAAATTTCTAACTGCCATGCATAGATTAGTACAAATAATTTCTTACAGAATCTGGCATTGGACTTTCCAATGAATCGTTGTAGATGACTATTTCACTCATGTCTGTCCGTGCCGTAAGTAACCAATGCTAAGCAAGAATATATTCAAATTCAACCAGGCCCTGGTGTCTCTCGCCATATCATTATCACTTTCTTACCTTTTGCACTCCGCTGTAATCACCTTTTTTACCTTTTTAAGACAAAGATAGCAATTGTTTTAGGACCATAATAGCTTCTAAGTATCAATATAATGTGTCATAATGTGTAATGTGCCGTTTTGGTACTGTTTAAAACTCTGAAATAGGTTATATTATTTAATATTCAGAGTGGAGAACGGCAAAAGAAACTGAGAAAATGTGTGGAGCAATTTCAAGAAATTTGTGAAGAAAGAAAATACAAATGAACAGCACAAACTACAATGAAGAAACTATACTATTTTAGGTAGTTAATGTTGGAATATTAGATGTTCCAGAGTACAAAGCATATGCTGTCAAAACTATGTGGAACTTTACAACCAAAAGTATTCAGAAAACATTTTAATGAGTATACAAGTGTGTTCAGTCCATTCAAAATTCACGAATCACTTTGCTAATTCGGCATGTACGTCTTCCATTTCAAATACTTTCACGGAATACCAAGACATGGAAAACTCAACTTCCTACAACTTAAATAATTGTATTTTTAATAAATCATCTTCTAAGAAGCTTTGTAATAATTGTTTTTTGAAAGTTTTTACCATAAAATCGAAACATATTTGAAGTAATTTTCTGCATTAAGCTGTTATTCACATTTTACTTCAATGTAAGGTATTTCAGGAGGCTGTGATAACTCGAAGCTAAATGAAAGTTTCACGTATTACGATAGCAATTTTAAGTAATATTTCTCTTTTTCACAATTTCTGTAATTTTAATTATCCATTCCAATAATGTAATGTCTTGGTTCGCAAAATAGTCACACTAAATATCACTAGTAGTGCTGTGCTAGCCGATAAATACACTCTTGGCTACGCGAGACATGAATTTACAGGCTAGCACAGCACTTCGAGTGATAATACGATAATATTATTCTCCCGTTCAAAAATTCCCAACATCCAATGGCCTTGCATGTTACCTCCATACGAGATATTGCAATTTCAAAATTTTAATTGCCCTAAAAATATATTTGCAAGTATGCATGATGCGCATAGTTAGAATTTAGAACAACTACATTTCCTTACAGTTTATATTATTATGAACAAAAATATTACCTCTAAGTTGATCTTCAGCGTTATCTTCTAATTTTATTATTATTATTATTATTATTATTATTATTATTATTATTATTATTATTATAACTTTTTCGTATTCATACGGGAGTAATATACGTAGTATAGAGAAAGTTATGTAATGCTGCGGAAAATCGGTTTCCAGATTTCAACGGAAATACACGTTTTGGGGTCCCCTGATACCGGAAAAGTTGTTTTAATAAAGTACGTCCGTCCGTCCGTTCGCTAGTACGTGAACAAATCTAGTGCCTAAACCACACGTACGATCTTTTTCAAATTGAAGACACCCCTGTCCATCTGGCTCTAGTTCAAGATTTTAAATTTTGAAAAAATATTCTTTAAAATTTGAGGGTACATTACATGAAGCTCCCCGGACATTTTAAATGTTTTCCCAAAAAGGCTCCAAATTTTTGTTTAAATTTCTTGAAAGAATAGAGTAAAACGCATTTATAAAAGTGGCATAGGCCCGATTTCCACGGTTAACACTAAAGTTTCGAAAATTGCAAAAGTTTGAATTTTTTCCGGCGCCTTCCTACAACTATAAAATTGAAGATAGAGATTTTTTCTTCAAATGAAATTTGTTGTTCATAAATATCTCTTTCATTAAGGTCATGTAGATTTTTTTGAAAATTTTATTAGTTTGCGAGCAATTGTACATGCAATATTTGCAATTTTCAAAAGTATGAAAAGCAAGATTTTATCATGAACGGCTCCGAATTGTATCTTTAAATTTTTGGTTGGGATAGTATCAAATGCCATAAAAAACATATTACACTAATCTTTTTTTAAATTATAAAAATGTAATTTTTTGACAATATTTTTATTTAATATTTTCGTGCTTGGGAAAGTTTTGCCCCTGGTTGGTAAAACTTATGACAAAAATATATGAAGGCTACTGATTTACTTTGGCAACGCTAGTGGTCATTCATTGTCGAAGCCATACAGTACAGATCTTTGTACTTGTGAGTTGTATTTAACCTGTACGTATTGTTGAAAAGGATTTGGAAGATGGTTTAAATGAAGAAGTTATTGAAAACTTAGCAATGTACAACAAGATTATCTAACACTTATTTTAATTACCTTCATTGTTATGTAACAATGTGAACCAAATAAAATCGTTCTTAATATATTATAAAGCATTCATGTTCACAAGATAAATATATCTAATTACAATATTATAGTCATAATGAGTTAAACATATGGTCACTTTGGCCCATGGTTAGTAAAGTACGTTACTAAAAATAACTTGGTAATGCTAGGGTTCAAAAATGACTAATTTTATTCTTGAAACAGTATAGTAATGATTATTCATTTCACCGGAGTGCAAGCCCAAATCAATCACGTGCGTAGCTTGCTAGGTAATCTAGATCAAAAATGACTAATTTTATTCTTGGAACAGTATATTAAGGAGTAGCTTGCTAGGAATTCTAGAGTCAAAAAATGACTAATTTTATTCTTGGAACAGTATATTAAGGATTATTCATTTCACCGGAGTGCAAGCCCAAATCAATCACGTGCGTAGCTTGCTAGGCAATTCTAGAGTCAAAAAATGACTAATTTTATTCTTGGAACAGTATATAAGATTATTCATTTCACCGGAGTGCAAGCCCAAATCAATCACGTCGTAGCTTGCTAGGTAATTCTAGAGTCAAAAATGACTAATTTTATTCTTGGAACAGTATATAAGATTATTCATTTCACCGGAGTGCAAGCCCAAATCAATCACGTACGTAGCTTGCTAGGTAATGCTAGAGTTCAAAAATGACTACTTTTATTCTTGGAACAGTATATTAAAGATTATTCATTTCACCATAGTGCAAGCCCAAATCGAAAACCGAATTAGTCTCCATCACGTGCGAGCTTGCTAGGTAAAAGGGTTAAAAAAATTTTATTCTTGGGACAGAAAACCGAATCAGTCTCCTTCGCGTGCGTAGCTTGAAGAAGGCTGGTGCGCGGGTGGGCGGCCTCAGTGCACGGCGACGGGGGCCGGGGCGGGCAGCGTGGCGGCGAGCGGCGAGTGCGGCTGCTCCAGAAGCGCGTCCAGGGCCTCCAGAGCGCGCGCCACGCGCTCCGCCGTCGCCGTGCAGCCTGCGCATGCGCGCCAACACGTCAAGACGACTCCACACATTCGTTATTCGGTTGATTGATTGATTGATTTTTTCCTGTTTCCGGGCGCGTCAACTGCTTCGCTCATTAGTCCCGTTAGTGTAGTGCATGTTTTTTTCTCGGGAGATGGCGGTGATCTTCCCCCGCTGGATGGCGAGATCCGGCGCCGACCTACCGTCGGCTAGTGGGGATTCCCCCTAACCAGGATTCTCCCACCAGCGGGGCACCGCCCAGTCGGGACAAGCTCTAAGCTCCCGACCGGTCTCCCGGAATATGTGGTAGTGTAGGGCATGTTAGTGTAAGTGTGTGTGTTAGAGAAAAGGATAGGACAAGGAAGAGGAAGGACAGATCGCGCGCGGTCCGTGGCCCGTTTCGTAGAGTACTGCTCCGGCATTCGCCTGGCGTGGACTGTGGGCGTTCGCCTTGCGTCGCGTGGAATGCGGGAGCAGTACCATAACAAATGGGCGACGGACCGCGCGCGATCTTTCCTTCTTCTACCTTGTCCCCTCCTCGCCCCTCACACACACACTTACTCTAAAATGCCCTACACTACCACACATGCCGGGAGACCGGTCGGGGACTTAAGAGCTTGTTCCCGGTTGGGATGGGGCCCCACAGGTGGGTGATACCTAGTTGAGGAAAACCGCATGAGCCGACGGTAGGTCGGCGCCGGATCTGGCCATCCAGTGGGGGAAGATCACCGCCTCCTCCCGAGCAAAAACAAGCACTAGACTTACGGGACTAATGACAATAGTAGTTGACGCGCCCGGAAACACGAAAAATCTAACAATCAAACAATCAATGAGTTTAATTCCTGGCAATCCGCAACGCATACCACCACCGCCGTCGACGTCTTCCTGGGGGTGATGGTCGGCGAGCGCCTGGGCGGGGGCGTGGTCGGTTGTGTCGGCGGTGGAGAGGGTCCAGCGCAGGGCGACAGCGGGCAACCCGGCGGCGCGGCGCTCGCCCACCACCAGCTCGGCGCCCCCCCCGCCCTCGGCGCCCGAGAACCGGCGAAGTGGGGGGGGCCGCGGCCGCGGCCGCCTCTGCGGGCGACGGCCTGCCCGCCGGCCGCCACTGCAAGCGCGGTTCGCACCGGCGTAAGTTACACTAGCTCACTGCGAGAACTCGCTGTGGGTCGTGACTGTGACCGATGAGGAAATACAGGATATGCTGTTCGATAGGAACGTTGGTGTGGTATTCCCTCGTGTTGTATGTGTAGAGCGGGCTAGGATCAATGGCGCGTCAACTGAATGTACACTCCAAATTGGAGGAATGGGCAATGAGCAGATTTGTCAATACCATGGGCAGTGACTCAATTCCATGAGCATTCATCGTGAAATCATTGCTGTTCATGGTGGGAGTTCAATTTCTCGCCCAAGTATTCTAGGGAATTTCTATTACACGGGAGCGCAAATTTCTCGTTAACAAATGCCAAACAACGCTCATTGATATTTTTTGTGACGTCGTAGGTAGGGATATGCGCCTCAGGAACACAGATACGAGTGAGCTATGTACAGTTTATTTACATATATCGTGACGGCCCGCACGCATTTTAAAGAGCCGCCGCCGAGCGACGTCAGCGGGGCGTTACAGCCCCTGGCGGGAGAGGAAGGCGACCGGTGCGAGCCGGCCTGGACTGTCTGCGCGAAGCCGTCACGCCCGAGCAAGCGAGTAGGGACTCGCCACCGCCCCTACTCCGCAGCTAGACGGCGGGCCGCTAGCCCTAGCGGGCTATAAGAGGGCTCCGACCCGACGCCAGGGCAGATAGTGAGCGACGGTGTTAGTGACTGAATCCTGGCGAGTGACTTGGTGAGCGAAGAGTTGAGATCAGCTACGACGACGACCTGTGCAACGAAAGTGGAACTCTCTTGTGGATATTTGACGACTCGGCTGATTTTGGGACTTTTTCTGGACAACGATAACACGGCTTCGCTTTTGGTACATTCTTCTGGTGATACGGAACTTCGGCAATTGTACCTGATCTTGAATAAAAATTGTTTTATGAATTCTTGCCTTTTGATTGGATGCTACAACACAATTATTTACAAAATACAGGTCCTCACTCTGAGGTCGAAGCTAACTACCTTCAGTCCCCCTCTCTGCATGCGCCTTGAAGCGGCGCCAACGAAGAACCTTCTCGGCGTACTCGCGATTGGCCATTGCCGTGCCCTGGCAGATAAACCATCTGCTCTACAGTGGTTAAGAACCACTCAAACGTGCCCGAACTCATCGGAGCACCTCCTGCACACAGCACTCCGCGCCAGCCTGGGCGGAAAGGTTTATACAGTATTACTGCGAGGAAACCAAGCAGCATTACCCACGAGTGGTTTCGCGGCACTCCCTTATAAAGGGCCGAACCACGTGACTTGGTACGTCATCTGTTCCCGCGCACTAACCTGGGACGCTCAGAAAACGAGCTGTTTCTACACGCGACTTTGGCGCTCGGTAACCTCCCCCCATTGGAAAGACCTCTGGTCCGGTGTGGCGCTCATTGTTCGGGTGGCTATTTTTAGCTGCTCTCATGCTCATACCTTGTAAGGGCTTATGTGTTGCGGGGAGCCTAACCCTATGACGCTACACTTTATTCGTACGGACTTCTACAAGGCTAAAGCCTGATTTACACGGTCATTTTTTCATTCTTTTTTCATAACTTTTCTGTACAGAAACTGGATGGAAAAAGGACGTTCGGTTCTATGCGTACCGGAACTGGATGAACGTGATTCCACCGTTTTACACGGTCATTTCTGGTCTGTACGTAATCGTGATGAAAATACTTCCTCCGAACGCCGCAAAAAGCGCTGGAAGTTTAATAATTGAACATCGCATTTACGGAAACAAATGAAATTAGCGGGAAGAATGATCATAGTTACGGATTCGCAGTGTAAGGAGTAGAAAGACGAGTAAGGTTTTGTGATGTTATTTGCGAGATGGAAAGGAAAACAATAATCGCTAGACTGCTGGCCAGCTAAAAAGCCGAACTAACGGAACAACTTTTGAAAAATGTCACTGTCGGATGATAACATACATTTATACTCGATTTAGGGTAGTTTCTATTCGTTTTATGTTGGCAAAAGTTGTTGCCAACCGTCACACAAATACCCTGTATATATTACCTTCAAGCGGTAGGGACATTTTTTTAAAATTTAAGTTTGCAATGAAACAATGACTACTTTCGTAGATACCGCCAACATTCAAAGCCATCCAAGTGAAGTTGTGTTAGTTTACGAGTGTTGCTAAAGATTTGCATTTTGCGGTTTTGGTGCTCTTCGTTCTTTGCTCGCTTCGTTCTTGTATCATTCAATTTATTTATTTAGTAGTACTAGGGGTTTTTGAGTTTTATTTATTATTTTCCAATTGTTTTCTTTAGTAATAATAATAAAGTTAATTGAAATAGTTATAGTAGTTCATTATTTGTAGTTGTTAAGTGTCCCTTTAGTATTTCTTGTTTTAAATTAATTATATTATATTTATTATTATTTTTTCTGAATTCATTTTAATTATAACTGGAAAATAATGGATACTCCAACAACATCTGGGTCTATACTTAATATTAAACCTTTGAAGATAACACGTATTCAAAGACTGTCTCTGGTAACAATGGATAAGTTATTGAAGGCTTACTTACACTAATGATGATTTTCATTATTTTTTTGAACTTACTTTTAAAAGCTAATGAATAATTGAACAGATGAATTAAATGGATGCATTTGCATTGATATTGACATAACTGGACTGTTAGGAACAATTCATTAGATCACTTAAAAACTACCATGTATATCACGCTAATTAACTTCAATAATTGTGGTATTTATTTGCGTTCAATAAAACTCATTACTACCAGTTCAAAACGTGAAGGAACTGTTGACACACATCTCAAAAGCATTAATATACATAATGACATAGAAGTATGACCGCAGATTAATTTTGAGGTTGTATTTTTCATTTGCACTTGACACTTTTTAACACTTCTCCAGCTCGCAATAGTTGATAATGATAATTCTTAATTAACTTAATAATTATTCACAGAGTTAATATTCGTTTATAGATCTCTTTTTAATTCTACCGAAAAACGAAACATGTATTATTGAACAGGGGACTAGTCTCGAGACCGCGCGAGGATTGTGAATGAGACAACAAACAAAACAAAAGCGAGAGACTTGATCAGAGTTATAGTTTCATAAGTTGGTTATTCCCACAGGAAATCTTTCAAGCTGCCATATTGCGAATTTAGTGCGGCCTAATACACGGCCTGGAGTCTACGGCGACAGCTAGCATTGTTGTGGCATCTGCTGCCGCGTGAACGCACGCAATCGAACAAAGTTCCATAAAGTGACACTAAGGGCGCCGTAGTCAAACTAGATGAAACTACATCCAGTCTGCTCAGTAACTTGTCTGTACCGACGGGAAATGATGAAACCATGACCGTGCAAAACAGAGTAAATAAAACAGATGTTGTCTGGTATCAATTTTATATTTCTGCTGAAGATCTTTTCGATCGCGTAGCGATCATCGTCAAAGCTTGTAGCTGCTGGGCGGAAAACGAAGTTCTGCTTTTCCGCCCAGCAGCTACAAGCTCTGACGATGATCGCTACGCGATTGAAAAGATCTTCAGCAGAAATATACAATTGATACCAGATAACATGTTTTATTTACTTTGAATTAACAAAGTATCTACATCACCAACAGTCTACTTAACGTGCAAAACAGGCTTAACAAAGGAAAGGGGGTCGGCTCGGTGGCTGAGATCGCTAAGGCAGTAGTGTCGTAATGATCTCGGACCGAAGCGTCGCGGGTTCGAGTCCCGCCCCGGGCATGGTTGTACTTGTGTTCGTCCTTTCACACCTTATCATCACCATATCGTTTCATCCTCATAGTTACCATACCGTTAACAGCAATAGTGGTCGCTAATGACCTAAGATGTTGATGCGACCTTAAATAACCAATTTTTTTAAAAAGGAAAGGGGGTAGGAATTCTCGGGCATTCTTTTTGAAGTTGTGCAGTCTACTAATTTGCACACATTTCTTCGGGGGGATGAATCCCCAGTGAGCACCTAGCCTTTTCGGCCCTAATCCGCACTCCCCGCCGACGCGTGACGCCGACAGGCAGATGTCCAGATCCAGCCGGAACCCAGTTTACCTTCACAGCAACCTCCCCATACAAAGCCTGGGTAGGGCCGCCCTGCCAGCTCAGAGCTATTAGCTATCCGGGCTAGTACCGGAGTCTCGACTATGCGCCACTCACATGCGCCGGGAATAAATTCCCTCCTCTTTGCCCAGAGTATCGGGCCACTGCCACGACGAATCTGCGAGCCAAACTGGGGGCCACCCGGACCAAGGCCCGGGCGTCTCGGAGCCCCCATCCCGTCTCTCCAATGCTTACCGCCGGCTCACGATGTGGGTAACACCGGTACCGAAGCAGTCTGGCGGGTGGTGACTTGTTTCCCGCCGGACTTTAAAGTGGGATCGGAATCTCCGAGAAGGATTCCTCACCCGATCCTACTCCAAGGTTGACGCGCGCCATTGGCCCAAATGGTGGGTGGCCGGTTGCCCAACCACCAGGAGCTTCGCTTGCTCCTACTTACTGCCTGCACCTTCAGGCTAACGACGTAAGTCACGCCGCGAGACTCGGAGCCGGGTGGTTGTCTGAACTCCACCTAGACCGCGACAACTTTCGTCATCGCGATCCCCCCTGCGGGGAGGAATTCTGGGGCAAACCAAAGCGCGTGCGCGACTGACCGCGTCCAGGTGGAAGACGGCGAGCACGGGGCGTGGCGCGTCGCGCAGCAGGGCCTCTGCGCCGGCGGCGGACGACCGCACCAGCCACTCCGCCAGCTCCAGCGCCGCGCCCGCCTCGCCGCAGTGCACGCCGCCTGCAGCACACGTCGCGTCCCACTCAGAAGCGAATGCTTCGCTTTTGAGCCTTTAAATGATACTTACTTCAAGTGAAAAACGGGAGCGGTAGCTCAGTGCATGAACTCTTGGCCCTTGATTTGCTTCTGGACGTAAATGTAGCTTCACTATGCGCACGTTTTGTTGAACTTTCCTTTTGCTTGTAATGGTAGTAGAGCTTAGGGTGAGTTTCAATTTTGTTAACAATACAGAAAAATCAATTCTGTTCGTTCGTTTACCGTTAAAAATAAGTTTACTATAATTTGGCAACGAAAATAGCTAGTTTTTGAAATGTTAATCTCTCGCTTTTTTAAATTTATTATTATTATTATTATTATACTAGAATATCCATGTGAGTTCATGGATATTCTAGTAGAGTATTTCTAAAGTTATTTTCGATAATTCCTACATACGACACGGTCTTCTGGATTACGAATATTATTAAATACCTCAAACATTACTAAATAGAAAAGGAGTAAAACAACATCAACACCAACAACAGCAATTACCGGGAGCTCAGTGCATCAGTGGATTTTGTTTACTAATATCCTCCGAGAATTGTTTGTAGTATACGTACGTATTTTAGGCTTAGAACTGCCGTGTACCCTACTACGCGCGCAGGGAATCATTTTGTGGGTTCTCTCGCCGAATGACGCCACTCAGGACGAATTTTGGGATTTGCAAAATCGTCAAATTCTATATTTCGAAAAATCAAGATTGGTTTAGATTTGAATGACTACATATGTTGAAATGAAAAGCAAAACAAAGAGAAATACCAGAATAGAGTAGGACTGTCACTGAGAGCAGATTTGATGTTTTCTAATCAATGCCACATCAGTTTTCTAATCAGTTCTTTTTTAATTATTCAACTAAATAGATGAAAGTTTTCAAGTGAAGAATTAACTTGATTTAAAGTTATTTTCTTGAATATTTTTAAACAATTTTCATAGAATTAATGTTTTATAACGCCTAATCTTTATAGTATATAAAAAATTCAATTGTTTTAAACGTGTTTTTTTTTAAAATTTGAAATAATACATTAATGGAGGTATTTTTTTGGATTAATGATGATATTATTATTATTATTATTATTATTATTATTATTATTATTATTAAGAAGAAGAATTCAATGATTTCTTTAAACAACTTACCGTAAATGACATACGAAGCACTAGAATCGGTCTGGAAACGCGAAAGAGCTTGCAAGTTCAATATTTGCGGCGCCGAAGTTGCTTTGTCCTTTTCTTCTGGTCTTATTTGGATGAGCACTTTGTTATTTGGACAGCCTTCTTCAAAGCTTCTGCACAGGAAAACACATTTTATTGAAAATCGGCCTGATATTACTCAGGCAGAAAATGAAGATAATACCCTAAAGAAAGTAAAATAAGCAGCACATTACTTGCATATGATTCTAATAATATTAGTACAATGTATAATCACGTATCTTGCGCTTTGAAACAATAGAAAATATAATAAAGATTAACAGATAATGAACTGGATTTTTTTATTTCTGCTACGTGACCATTTCCAATAGCGTAGTTAGATATTTCCGGAACTATGTAAAAGACATTTGTTGGCAAGTCATGTCAACATAGCAAACTGCACAATCAGTAACATTCTGTATAAAAATATAATACAAATAGTTTCGTAAACTTGTACTGGAATAAGAACCAAACGTGGAAAAAGTATTCTAAAACCGTGCAAAAAAGACTTTTTTTCACGGTAACAAGATAGTTGTCTTGGCAACGATCTTTTTTTAATGGCGATTAAAATTTTTTAATGGCGATTTATTAAATATTTATTTATTAAATATAGTTTACAAATATTGCTCGCGTGAACGGATCACGTCGGCAGCTTTTCTTGTTGCAACGGTGGGCGTAATTATAAGGTAATACAGCGGCCGAGGTGAGTTCGCAAGAGTGCAAGACAAGTATGAAGGTAAATTAATGCTTTTTATTAATTTATTATTAATTTTCTGTTTATTATTATTATTATTATTATTATTATTATTATTATTATTATTGGAATAGAGAGAAGGACGTTTAAGAGAACGGTGAAAGTCTTATGTTCATTGAAAATCCGGATTTTTTCCCTACAATTAAAATATTTAAGATAGAAATTTTTTCCGTTAATGAAATCTGCTCATTAAAGTTAGATTTAGAAATAAGTTCATGTACAATTTTTTCGCTATTTAATTCTTCTACATTTGAGTACTTTTTCCGTAATTTTGCGTGAAAATAAGGGCGAGAAAATACGTGCTATTTTAGCACCACAAGTTTGTAGATTTTTTTCCGCAGGAGGCGGTGGTCTGCGCTCACCTGTACGCGCGTGCCGCCTGCGCCCTCGGGAAGACGTCCGCCTGCAGCGGGCGCACGGCGCCCTCCGGCAGCCACACGCCGCTCAAGCTCATCTGCGCCACGAACGTGTGCATGCCTGCCGGCAGAGGGCGGACGGTTGATGTCAATGATGTGCCTCTGACCGGGAGGTCGTAGGTTTCGTGTCCCGACGGTGGCAGGATGTGCGGCACTAGTCTATCAGATAGGTCGAATTTTTCCGCTGCCTGGAGGAGAATTCTAGTGGACGGTTGCTCTGATCGGTAGTTTTCTGTGGTTTCTCCGATCAACACTAGGCGAATGCCGGGGCAGTACTCTAACAAACGGGCCACGGACCGCGCGCGATCTTTCCTTCTTCTTACTTATCCTATCCTCTCCCCTTACACACACACACACACACACACACACACATACTAACATGCACTACACTTCCACACATACCGGGAGACCGGTCGGGAGCTTAGAGCGGTAGGTTGGTACTGGATCTCACCACCCAGCGGGAGGTCACAGCCTCCTCACGCGATAAAAACGAGCACTGCACTTAAGGGACTAATTTCTTACGCAGCATCACCCGGCCAGCCCAGATCATAGTGCATGTTGATATCGTAGGCGTCCGTGGCCAGAGTAATGATCTGGGCTGTCCGGGTGACGCCGCGTCGAAGGCTGTACTGTCCTGAAGAGGACCGCGATATGTCGGTCGAAACGTCGGCACCCCAGCCTTCGACGCGGCGTCACCCGGACAGCCCAGATCATAGTGCATGTTATATCTTGGTAGGTAGGATATATGAGACCATCGGTAAATAAGACCTCGCGCGGACTTTCACGTCTGTTTGGTTTTTATCTCCTCCAGGCATCTCTCGCAACGGAGCACCATCCCAGCCGATTGAGTCATAAGCTCCTGACAGCTCTTCGGTCATGTTTGGTAGAAATGCATAAGAGTGTTAGGGGAGAGGAGGGGAGTAGCTATAAGGAAAGAAATACCTTGCGCAGTGTGTTTGTTAGGCTACTTCCCCGGAAATCGCGTGGTATTTAGCAGAGAAATCCTAGAAAACTACCGATCAAAGGAGCCGGCCCGCTAGAATTTTCCTGGAAATTGAATTTTACCCAGCTATGCTGGGTTATGGCCAATTTTGGTAGTGTCGAAAATCGGCCATAATTGGGACTCAAACCCTAGAACCTCTCAATCAACCATGGTACAATTCACATACAAAGAAGGTGCCGCTTGATTATCGAAGTCTGTTCAAAAGTATCTGTCAACTTGTCAACTCAATCTATCAAAGTGTTTACTGCGAATGTAGTGGCCCATCCAAACTACTAGATGATTAATTTCGGTCCCTCCGGAATGTTCCTTCCGTTTGTTTTACTTTGCATCGTCCACATATCCATCATCATCATCAGGTATCACAAACATTCTTCTGCCATTACTTTCATTTCTCTCGTAATGACCTCGCGTTTAAAGCGCGATGTAGTGGTGGTTTCGAGTAATTCGGCTGTAATACTGCCTCTGATGATCTACCCTCAGTCTATCTTTACGATAAAAGTGATTCAAGTTGATGATAATTTACGATAAAAATGATGCCTCGTCCCTACATTCACACTTTAAACAACAAAAAATGAATTAATGAAATTTATTTGAAGAAAACATTCGACATGAACATTACTTAAAATATTTTAGGATGCAATTGTTTCACCCTCAATAAACATTATTTTGAACAGAACTCATTTTGAATGTCGTATTGAAGTCATATGCTGTACAACGCTAAATTTCAATTAGGTCAGCGACCTTTGAATGAAACTTGTGTGTACCACATGTGCAGTGCATGTGGTAAAAATTACTGTCATTCAAGTGAAATAACGACTTGACTTCTTTATTCCGGAAAAAGTGGTATTGAGAGCACACTTCGTTCTAGTGTTACGCACGCACAGCGCTTCCGAGTAAATTTCTTCATCGCAGTGACGTGCATGGAGCTCGAAGGTACAGGGCGGTATGTGTGCGAACAAGAGGAGAAGAGAGGATGCATTCAAGGAAGAGCGTGCTGTAAACATAAAGGCTGAGTGAAAGAGGATTTTAAATCTTCGTTTACTTGTTGGTAAAAATTGTTATATGAAACATTTCAAGGTTTCATAGATTACAGAGAGTTAATGTTATTTTTATCACAAATAAATTAATTTTGACTAAACTTTAATCAGAAAAATGGCCATTAAAATAAGTCACCTTCGAAAATAGAATTATGTTCAAAATATTAACATAAAACATTTAATTGATACGTCAAAAGTATATTTATAACTGAACATTTGTTAATCCATTCTACTATGAAGTAGAATTCCTTGTTCATAGTGGATGTGATGGGATATGAATCAAATGAACAATATTGAGGAGATTGCAGAGATGTCAGTATTGGAATTAAAATCTCCTAATTTCTGCAACACGAAGAAAAGCGCGAGAAAGGCAAGTTAGATGATAAAGTTTAGGATAAAAAACTTTTATGGCAGCTCCTGCTTTTCACATACAAGGAGCACCATCCGACAGAAATAGTAGAACCTTCTCATGCTGAACTCCACTCGGACTAAGAACACTCATTGATTCATTGAAATACCTCGCAATGAGGGGTGAATATGCAACAAAAAATGCAAATATGGTCTAAATATGAAAAACTATGCAATTATGGCGATATATGCGAAATAAAACTAGCTTAAATTGATTCTAAATGTCACAAAATATATACAACTTGTTGATGGGTTTTAGTTAACATAAAAAAATATGCAAAATGCATATAAATAACATCCCTAGTAATAAGTATGTAAGCATTTAGAATCATAGTGCTAATCTAAGAAAACCACTAAAAATGGAAAGAATTAAATAGAGTGTGCCTTAATGACTAAATGTAATATCATTTACTCCGACCTCAGAAAGTTAAATGAAGTGTTTAAATGTACGTGGAGAGGAGGGACAGCGGTAGTACAAATACAGAACAGGCAAAAATAAACTTCTCTGTAAAACATGTATTGTTGAACAGATTGAAAATAAATAAAAAACATCTCTTATGATTGTGGGAAGTGCGCAATTTACGTATTACTTTTATCCTTACATAGTAATCGAGCAACCTGTTACTGTCAGCCCCTCTTCATGGTTGGACCCCTTCCTGTCCACTCATCGAAAGAACTGAGTGTCTCGGCCTCCTGGGTAACTGATCGTTTTCTGTGGATCCATTCACAATATTCTAAAGATATTTATTTTAACAAAGGTGTTTTTCCAGCAGCTCAAATGCGTTTTGAATGACTTATGGCACCTACTAAAATGATAAATAGATCATTACATTCATCTCGACAAGACAAATTGATTCACACAGTGTGAAATAAAGTTAGCCGCTTCCTTCTAGGATATTTTAGAAGAATTTTATAAAAATTCATGCTTTTGATGGTTTCAAAGCACTTACGAGCAAATTAGTGAAACGCTGTGAAATATTTCATTCCTTTTCGCCATGAATGTGAATCATTTCGACTTGATTCATTAAATTGAAAACGTTTAATCTAAGTTTGAATTCAAACACAATTTTAAACAAGTATTTAAATCGACAATTGATATCTAAATATGTTCAAAACTAGCTGAACTCGGGTGAAAATTTCGGTAAAAATACTAAAGTACTATAATTATTACACTTACATTTCATTCTGAACCCAATTGAATGGTTTAAATTAATTATTTTGAGTGTATAGAATCAGCTATAACACAATAACTGATTTCTTGTTTTATTTATTTACATATTTATTTATTATATTCCTTATAAGTACTAGGTCATTATTTTTTTATTAATATAGCACATTACTTTGAATTAACATCAATGGCGCACCAACATGAAAATCATTGGGTTTCTCCCCGTCCCCTCTCTCCATGGTTGTGAAGTGCAAAGTAAACTGGTCTCGTTACCTCAACCGCAATCAATGCAAAGTCCTTCAGAAGTTAAATATAGTGTCTCTACGCCCCTATTTTTGTAATATTTTGTTAAGTAAACAAATGACATTATTACTACGAACGTTTTTCAAAACTAATTTTGTACACGTGCAAAAACTATTATTACTATTATTAATAATCTGCATTTCAGATACACATGTGCAAATATAGAGTGGGTTATCTTTCTCTTATACGCTATGCTTGGAACAAAACGTCTAAAGTCTCATTTAGTAGATTATGGCATAAAAAGTGAGCCGGCGTTCCTATGGGACACAAAAATCTGTTTCTGTAACGTATCTTTGTACCCAATTAAATGATTTGTAAACTTTAAAATGAAAGTCAGTAAGGCTGTCTAAAAAATAGTGTATGACACAAGGTAAAAGTGAATTTATTTTGTTCGTAGAAATGCGCCACTCGACCAATCGGACTCGTGTCACAATCTTTCGTACTCGCAAAATAAAATGTCACTTCAACCTCTCGCATCATAAATAACTATTTGTTATAAACCTGCCTAGCAGAATTACACATTTTAAGAAAAATACTCTCCGGAGATGCCACGGTAAGCTACCAGTACGGTGTAATGAAGTATTCCGGTCAAATTAGACAAATCTAGTGAAAAAAATCCCCGAGTTTTGAAACTTATCATGACTGCTTGATGGTACATACCGCACAGTTTATTAAAAATACTGAAGTGCAGGGGGTGAGCTGGGGGTAGGGGGTCCGTGTAAAAGAGTTTTCTTCTTTTTTCGCATATATCTCCATAACTATAAATCCTACCGAATATTATGCTTTAATCATTAATATTATTAATGATTAAAGTAGAAAAAATTTCCGACACAAATGTTCATATTAAATTTTGAAAAGTTAACCGTCTTAAAGTTATAAGCTTGAAAAGTTCTTCTTTTTAATTATATCGAGACTATTTCTTAAAAATCTTTCTCATAAAAAATATATTTGATACTTTCAATGCACGGATGTAATTTTATATTTGTTTAACATTTATCAACAATTAAACTTACAACAAAATCTTATTTTAACTTTTGTGTAGGAAATTTTGTCTATTTTAATTTTTTAAAGAGCAAAATGTTCTGTAGGATTTATAGTTCTGGAGAAATATGCAAAAAAAAAAAACGCAGAAAAACACCTTTAAACAGTCCCTCTACCCCAGCTAACCGTCCTCCATTCACACATACACACACACACACACACACACACACTTCAGAATATTTAGAATAGGGTGCGGTAGGTACCAACAAATAATCATGACAAGTTGTAAAATTCAGGGATCCTTTCACTCGATTTGTCTCATTTGACTGGGCTACTTCACTACACTCGTACTCGTGTGGCGTCTTCGGAAGGTATTTTTTCTTAAAAACGCGTAACTCTCTTATGCAGGTTTATAACAATAGTTATTTGTGATACGAGAGGTAAGAGTGGCCTTTTATTTTGCGAGTAGGAAAGGATGCGACACGAGGCCAATAGCAGCAATTCTACGAGCAAAATGGAACCACTTTTATAGAACGATTTTCCTAAGGATGAGCCAAAGTGACAGCTAGTGCTGGCAAAATAACTGAATTGTGGGAATTCTGATTGGATGTTGTTGACGTTCTTATAAGAAGAAATAAAAGAAGTCATCTTCGTCAACATATCAGCTTTATTAAGATAGCCGGCTTTCGACGGCTTTGCCGTCATCGTCAGTCTCGCTGCTGTCGGCAAAAGTCGAGCGACTTTTGCCGACAGCAGCGAGACTGACTATGACGGCAAAGCCGTCGAAAGCCAGCTATCTTAATAAAGCTGATATGTTGACGAAGATGACTTCTTTTATTTCTTCTTAAAATAACTGAAGGTTTTGTGATCATTGTGCCCCCGAGCCCATCAGACTCCCTCCCTGCATTCGTTCGTTTGCAGTTGGCTAACTTGTAAATGACTTCGACGCTTCCTTTTGTGATGTCGTCGTCCGACAAAAATACAGTGCGCTGCCAGAAATAATGGAAATTAGGAAGAGCAGTGTTATGTGCTCTTCTGTAAAAATTCTTTTTTTCTATAAACATTACATTAATTTACTTTTTGTGTAATAAATATTATGTTTATTTTAAAACCGAGGCTTGATGCGTACCGGTGCACGTGTTTCCGGTTTAAAATCATTTTTCTTTCTATTTACATTCGTGGCAGTTTTCTTTTACTGACTGTGAGAGCAAGTTAAGAGACTTTCCACACACGTAATTAAATTTAAATATTTCTCGGGCTCGCGTACGTGCTCATGCCAGAAACTCTTAGACTTCTGCATCTGGATGTTTTCACAGGAGCCGTTATCACTTTGGGAAGGGGCGTGGCTGAACAGCTATCGCGGCGGAGGGATACTTCCCTGAATTACATGTGATGTTCACTTGTTACGCGAACTGTCACTTCGTCACGCTCATCCTTAAGCCCGGCATACACGGTACAATTTTCGTGCAGATTCACATACAGTTTTTATACAGAAACTTCAAGATCCCAAACTAGAAGTACAAAAGCCAAAACTCGCGCATACACGGTCTTTGCGTTTTCTGCACGAATCGCCACAGGCCGCCGCTACGGGGTCTAAAGAGAAACAACTGAATTACCCCGTCCGCGTACCGTCAATGGTGGTATTTCTGTGTGCGCGTTCTGGTCATGATCTTTATTTGGTATTAATTAACCATGAGGAGCATAGAGAATAAAAATAGGAAGTTAACAATGGGAAAAAAGAAAGTTTATCACAATATATCACTTCACACAAACCCACTTTGACACACCTAACCACAAAATCGCAATGGCCCATCACCCTTATTGAATCATTCTGCCGCTAGAGGCGCTTGAGTCAAACTGTAGGCTTTCTGTATGATAAATTATGAACATGTTCATATAGAAAACGAGCGGTCTGGACTGCACGTTTTCTGCACGTGCAATCTGCACGAAAACTGTACCGTGTATACCGGACTTTAGGAAAATCCTTTATCATGCACTGTTTTTAGTCAGCCAGGGATTTTCTCCTTCGACCACAGGTCCAATTTGAGTGGGCTGAGGTGCGTACCGACAGTCTCGTGCGACGCGGCGTCCGGCTCCCGCATCTGCACCAAGCGGCCGTTGGGGGCGAGCGTGCGCAGCATTTGGCGCAGCCAGTCGTCGGAGCGCCAGTTGAGGATGGCGTCGGCGCCAACGCAGCGCGTCAACACCATCACGCGCACGGGCAGGCTCTCGCCCAGCGCCGCCTCCGTCGCCCCCGCGCTGCAGAACACCTCCTCCGGCGCCAGCTACGCACCAGATTACCGCTCACCAATGAAACCGTCACGGCGCGGTCCAACAGGCCGCTCACCGCACCAAGGGGCTCGCCCGCCAGCGCCTGCAGGTGACGCGGGGAGGGGTGGAACCTCCTTGCAGCCCGCAGATAACTCCCCCGACCGCGAATAAATGAGAAAGATCACGGAAGCTGCGGAGTTTATGTTCAGATGACGGCGTGCGTTAGGAAAGGTCTTTTTTAACACATTTATTAATTTTAGATGGATTACATCGTTCTATACAGTTACATTACAGATGGGAAAGGTCTGCTTCGTGAAAGTGGGATCTGTTCTACGTAATTTTTTTACTTTAAAGAAGCACAGTTTCTTTTTCATATTTTCGAAAAATTATACATGGCGTTATTTCAAGATCTCTCTTCAAGGAAAATATTTCATTAAGTAAAAAAATCGTTATCTTTAATATTAAAGTTTTGGAAAATGACTAAAAAAACCTGCATTTTTTGCAATGACGCGGGGAGGGGTGGGACCTCCGGGATCTTCACGGCTGAGAGAACACCGGTGCGAGGCTCCCCCCACCTCCCTTCACCCCCGTGCTCTGTCGCCTCCGGCGCGGCGTCCCCGCATCCCGCGGATTACTCGCCCGACCGCGAATAAATGAGAATTTGATTGATTGATTGATTTTCTCGGGTTTCCAGGCTCGTCAAATGCTTTGGTCATTAGTCCGGTTAGTATAGTGCATGTTTTTCTCGGGAGATGGCGGTGATATTCCCCCGCTGGATGGCGAGATCCGGCACCGACCTACCGTCGGCTAGTGGGGTTTCCCCCTAACCAGAACTCTCCCACCAGCTTGTCCCGTCTGGGGCAGTGCCCCGCTGGTGGGAGAGTCCTGGTTAGGGGGAAACCCCACCAGCCGACGGTAGGTCGGCGCCATCTCGCCATCCAGCGAGAAAATCACCGCCATCTCCCGAGAAAAACATGCACTACTCTAACGGGATCAAATGACCAAAGCAGTTGACGCGCCTGGAAACACGAATAAATCAATCAATCAATTTAGCCTCACCCCCTTTTTGTGGCAAAACTCCGAGGCCTAGCCACGGGCGAGCGAGCGGCCGCAGGAAGTTGCTGTACCTGCGGGAAGAGCTCGCTGAGGATGCGGCGCTCGTGAGGGTGCTCGACGGCGGCGATCACGCGGCAGCCCAAGTGCAGCGCCAGGCGCACAGCCGCCTGCCCCACGGCCGACGCACCCTCCTGCACCACCACCGTCTCGCCCGCCTTCACGCGGCCCAGCCACTCCAGCGCGTACAGCGCCTGCGGACACACACACACACCATGAGATGGGCTACCTAAATAATATTGTTACGTTTCTAGGTGGCGAGTTAAAACTCCGGTATTATTTTAACAAAAACGTTTATTTTGTTTCTTAACAGAATCACTGAAAACTCTTGTTATTTATTTTCTCTAGACTTTTCTTGATTTATACTGTTCACTTCTCTTACACACTCGCACAGTCCTAAGCACTGACCACAATTCACTGCACTGATCACAGTTCGATGCACTGGTCACAGTTCACTGCACTAACCACAGTTTGATGCACTGACCACGGTTCACGTCACTGAGCACAATCACTGCACTGCTATTCACCGCGATGCACACACCTCACAGTTCAGCTTCCACTGCGGACTTAAGACTGACTCGCGGTCGCCGGCCGCCGCGTATTTATACTCGGCGAGTGCCGTCGAGAACTTTCCGGACCCCGCGAACGTTCTGGAATAATCCAGTGCAAGGAGCGCCGGCACTAATGACGCAAACCGCGCTCACAGGCAGCTCGTGGTGGCGCCGGCAGATGACGCAATCCGCGCATACAGGTAGTTTGTGGTGGTGCCGGCCGGTGACGCGATATTCGTTACAATATACTTGTGACTAAATAATAAATTGGTTACTAAACATTTGGCCATCAGGAAGAAAAAATTAAAGATATTTCGTCACAATGCGACCGAACGTAACCAGCAGGAATATTCCGGATAAACATCCTCTTGGATCTTTGCCTCTCCAAACAACGTTCTCGGGAAGATTCCACACTGAGCGGGAGGGTATTTAAGGGGACCTCCCAAAACACAAGGCAGTTCCCGTCTGCAGTGTGTATTGACGCCCGCGTTGCAGTCGCTCTTTCGAACGAGGACCACCATGACAGCCACCGACAACCGCCGGAGAGTGTCCGCCGGAGAGTTGGAGGCGATGGTAAGGAGCAAAACCCCATCATGAGTCCGCTCGACATCCTCATCCTCGTCATTGATCCACGATCCTCTCTCCCTCTCTTTCGCATCACTCTCTCCCTTCCTCAGCCCTATGCCTTCAGCAGGATACAGTGATCTTGGGGTAGTTGAGGTAGATAATGAAAGTATTTTTCGATCCCCTACTATTACGGTTGTATTTCTTCCCCCAAATTTAACCCCCTTCCCCTTCCGGTCACACTGATCGTTTCCCCGTAATAACCTCTCCTATTGATTACGCTTGATAACAGCATTCGAATAGGAGGGGACGTCACACACACACACACACGCAGACACACTGAGAGACCTTCGCCAACGCACTGCCACAGACCGAATGACAAACAATGGTTCTCAGAAAAATCTGGTTCGCGTGTCCTTTTTTTATTAATTACGAGTGGATTTGACAATATTTGCAATGTATTCACACGCTACTGGTCACGTGATTGTTAATCACGTTTCACCCTACGCTCTGCAAACATTTAATAGATGAAAGACTTTCTCGCGGATATGGGTTTGTTCTGTCCTGGTTTGGACATGGTGGTCAAGTATCCTTTTGTTAATACATTTTCCCTCAAGTTTGGGAATGCATTAGCTGTGATACTGTCTTGGAGAAATTTGATTTACTTGTCCGAAATGATGTTCAAATAATAATTCCGACCGATATCGCAGGGACAGAATATACAGCGAAGACGCGCTTAATACTTAAGAGTGCCGGGAGTTGCGTTGAGCATCTGTACATGAACACCCCCATTTTCTGTCTATGCGCGACAGTCATAAGCTCATTCACATTATAATATGCCTATATTCTTCGCCCAACTGTAAGAAATAAGTTATCACAGTTTTATTGCAATCGGATTAACGATACGTCAGCGCATTAAATACGAACAAACAACCAAATATTAATTTTTATTTATTAGATTGTTAATGCTTAGACAAAAATGATAATAGGGAGAGCTTTTGAAGATGTTATACTAATGCAAATCGTAGACCCAAAAGACGAGTTTTGTTTGCAGCAACTTAAACTCTTGTAAATGAACGCAGAGTTCGACGTCGTGATGCAATCAGAATTGTTGTCTCCACATAAAAATTAAAATTGTGTCATAAGCATTAGAAACGTTAAGAATAAGCTTAGATTCACCTGCCTGTTGTCCAATTATTACCTGAAATACTCCAGCAGACGTCATGAGTGAAGATTTCATGGATGAGTATGTAAAAAAATTCAATGAGTTCATAATCAAGTAAGTGCTGGAGTTTGTTTGTTCAGAAATGAGCGCATGCGTTTTGTGTAAACTCTTATGTAAAACTTAGTGAGTATATGAAATATTACATGCGGGTGTACGCTAATGGTTGTTTAGGCCCTTGTGAGACTGCAATTCGCGAGTGAATGGTTTATTGTTCGTATGAGTAGGTGCACAACAACGTGTAAATGGGTGTTTTTGTGTGTACCTATGTGACTGAGTGGATGACGATCAGAGAGTTCGTGTTTAAGTGCTCTTAAAAATTCAGTTCAGAACGCTTAAATTTTTGGATTGTAGAAATCGCGTTGAGGCGATCTTGACTGTAGAACGTTCAAAAAATGAAAATTTTATTTATGGGAGTTATGTTTATTTATATTTCAATTTATAATTTTATATAATGATTATTATATTTTAATATAATGTATATGTAACATTAAATAAATGTTACATACGTTTTATATAAAACTCATTTATATAATTTTTATAAAACATATATTTACTTAAAATTCTAAGGAACGATCGAGTAATTAATAGAGTAATCAATGACTTACTCTACGTGTGCACGAGTGTGGGTACATGTGCGTGTGTTTGTGTGTGTATGTGTTTGTGTATGTGTTTGTGTGTGTATGTGTTTGTGTGTGTATTTGTTTGTGTGTGTATGTGTTTGTGTGTGTATGTGTTTGTGTGTGTATGTGTTTGTGTGTGTGAGTGTTTGTGTGTGAGTGTTTGTGGTGTGTGAGTGTTTGTGGTGTGTGTGTTTGTGGTGTGTGAGTGTTTGTGGTGTGTGTTTGAGCGTGCGCCTGTGCGAGTGCATTTGAAGGTGCGCAGGCACATGCGAGGCGTGAGTGCTGACCGTGAGGTAGGCGCGGGGCACCGTGGCGGCCTGCTGCAGCGTCCAGGCGTGCGGCACGTCCCAGAGCAGCGGCGCGGGCACGCGGGCCAGGTTGGCGACGGCGCCGCCCGCGCACGCGCCCATCACGCGCCGCCCGTCGCCCAGCCGCCCCGACAGCTCGCCGCCCAGCCGCCCGCCCTGCGCAGGTCGCACGTCACCTCCTTCGCCCAAGGCCAAAAAACCGCTTCTCGTGCGCATGCGTACGGAGGGCAGTGGCGGATTTACCGTTAAGCTAAGTAAGCTTCTGCTTAGGACCTCGGAGTTCTAGGGGCCTCAAACATTGAAGCATAACAACGTTGTAAGCGACATTTTCTAAATTTTTTTTGAGGCTACAATCTTACCCGTTGTTTCATCTTAGGCCATGGGTTGTCTAATACATCAATCCCAAATATTCACATAAAGCATAGCTGTAACGTCCTCCTGGGTAAATATCATAATTTTGTTTCAACTTTTAAAAATTGAATTTAAATATAAAAAATTTAACATTGTTCTAAAAAAAAAAAATTTAATTTTAAACAAAAATTGAAATTTTTTTCAAAAACTGAAAATATACTTATAAAAAATTTATAATTAATTACCGTAAAGAAAGACAATTAAATAAACTTGATAAATACAGATTGGAATTAAACAATTATTTTAAGTCCGGAATTTTCATTCTCATGCAATATGTTTCGAACTTGTTCGGTGCATGACAAAACTGTTCTACCAAAATCCATCACGGAGTTCTCATTAATTGATTGAAATTGTCTCTTTTCAAATATCGGACGTCTGGCGTATTCACTCACAAACATTGAGGTTTGAGTGAGACGTTGAGTTTGCTCTTCAATTTCTTTTTAAGTTTAATGATTACAAATTGTACAGGTAAGAGATCATTTAGTAAACTTGAAAAGGTTAAAAACTAGTATCAACGTACTATGGGACAAGACAAACTTAATTCACTGATGTATAATCAAATTGAAAACTTCTCCTTCTTGAGCAAAACTTGACTCTTAACTCTGAACACATTAGTACAGAGCCCTACACACTATTTATCCCCTGCCCCACAGTGCCATAGGACTTTCGACCTGTTGACATTGCTTCAAACAATTTTGCATGTTAGAAATTATTGTAAAAAGTCCAAGGTTCTTCGAGAAAAAAACGTAAAAAGGATTGAAGCAACCGTAAAAACACTCGTGTAAATGAATCGTTCAAAAAATGGCTAATGTTGTTCAAAAGGTTTTCATTTATGGTCTGTACTATTGTATTTAAAAAAAATATCTACCATATCTCGTATATTTTCTTTCAAGACGGAGATAAAACTTTATGAATGCAACTTTTACACTTTTTTAGCACGTCCACGCAATAAATGTAAAAAGTGTAAAAATTGATGTGAAAGGAAAGTATATTTCTAATTTACCCTACCTGATTCTTATCCGGTACGCTAGCATCTTCTGAAATCTTTCCCAATGCTATATGAAGGTCCTTTTCGCTTATACTTGCGTAATAGACATGTACCAACTTCTCGTCTTTCTGCAATTCCGGCCTGAAATGCAAAGGAAACAATACATGCAATTTCATTTATATATTTCATTTTTATAAATTTATAATAAAAAATTATCAGTCCTAGGATAAATCAATTGTGGATCCAGGCGAGAGACACTTAAAGCTTATTCTTCAATAATTTGAAACAATTACCTAACATTGGTCGTATTACATTCAAAAGAGAATTCCCATTACCTATTCATACTCATCGCATCATGAATATCTCTTGGTATAATTTCATTCCTAGAATTGTCTTATTAAATCACAACCGTGCATTGTTAATTGGAAACTCGTGAATTTATCGGTAATTTCCAATTCACTTGCGGTATTACCTTTTGCAAACCCACGCATGAAATTAACGCTAATAGCGTTCAATTATCTAGTATTCCTTAATCAGGGCAATATATTTTTTAAATGAATAGATTTTTCTGTCCTATTGTTCATACCACTTATCTGAACTGGTCTATTATAAGCAGTGATTCATTATTCATAGATATGTGGACAGTGTTAAGGGATCAAAGACTAAAACACGTCGATACAATTAATATTTAAAGGTTTATGAAACTGTTGGACATTGTTTTATTCGTGGAACAGTCTTATTAAGTACCACTCATGCATAGAAAATTTCGAGATAAACTCTCTCGTGAATTTGGGACAGGAGAACTAACCAAAAATTTCCAAAGTACTCCTGGTGTCATGTACAAAGAATTTTAATTCTCCGAAAAATGATGGCCAAAGGTTTTCTGTTCTCGTTTCGAGATAAACTCTCGATTCTCAAATTCGAGATAAACTCTCGATTCTCAAATTCGCGATAAACTCTCGATTCTAAATTTCGAGATAAACTATCGATTCTAAATTTCGAGATAAACTCTCTCGTGAATTCGGGACAGGAGAACTAACCAAAAATTTCCGAAGTACTCCCGGTGTCATGTACAAAGAATTTTAATTCTCCGGAAAATATATGGCCAAAGGTTTTCTGTTCTCGTAATATCATGTTCGTAGTGTGATTTTTATCTTATTTTCAACTTTATATCTTTAAGTTTACTACCTTCAATTCCAAGGAATGATAATTCTTTGATTAATATGTAATACGAATGTACCCAAGACCCTCGGGTAGTTCATGGTTAGCGTACTAGCTTTCTGTAAGGCGGTCCCGGGTTGGATCTTTATAATACAAATCGTCTCTGACTCACAAATCGACTGACTACTATGTTACGAGACAATCGACAAATAAATTCACGGAGGATTACTCCAATGTACGCTCAATCCCCAAAAAGGGCTAAAAGGACGTGTTGGCACGAGGATCTTTTACATGCAGTAAATGAACTACATGGGACAGCCGGCTTTACTTCCCCTCCGAAGGAAGGCGTACGAAGGATTTTTTCGCCCGTAAAAATCAACGGATTCGATCGGGTTTGAACCCGCAAACTCGGGTACAACAGTCCGGTACGCTGACTGTTACACCACCGAATCAGCTAAAAAACCCAACGAATTAAAAAATAAAAATAAATTGTCCGCGAAGCCTTACTTGCTAGGGTCGATGGAGCCGGAGAGCCACGCGAGGGAGTGGAGGTCGCCGGGAGAGGCGGCGGCCTGGTAGGCGTGGCCGGCGGGGGCGGCGTCCACGTGCTCGAGGGGCAGCTGGCACACGGAGCCCCAAGCGCCGCCCTCCGCCTTAGCTGCCGGCGGTTCCCGGTGGAGAAGAGCGCGTCTCGCCGTCAGCCGTCAGGAAGCACCTGCCGCACCAAGCCAGGCTGTCGCGTGCTCTGCGCTGCACTGGCACGCGCGGCCGTACCACTCTAGATCAGAGCTGCTCAAGCAGGGCGAGTCGGCAGCGCGGAGCGGTGTTGGCTACCGAGAGCAAGTCACCGGAGCCCGAGCGTTGCCTTGCTTGCGATAACCTCTATCACAGTGTCCCGATTACTCCAGTCGCGGAAACATGGATGTTGACGCCTGATACATAAATCTAAAAGTTGAAATTTTAAATAACGTTCGATATTATGCGATCTATTGGTGGAAGTTTAGATTTTTATCTGGTCTCCCAACAGAGATAATATAGTTGGAAATTTGGAAAAAAACAAAATTCCAATTTTTAAGACGGTGTAATTTTCAAGGAGTTCGTTACTTACCAATGATATTTTACAAAAAGTAACTATATAATTATGTGTAAGAGCAGAGAAAAATTTAAGGCTGGGATTCTATTCCTTGTTTGGGAAATTACTCTCTGCAAATCTAACTTGGTTCAATTCCGTTCCATAGAGTTCGTTGCAAATATTTCTCAAATAAAAGTATAGAAGGTAGGTATGTAGTAATTTGATTTGTAGGCCAAAGTGTACTGAATCCAATGCCTTTTTTCTAGAATGCTTGAACAATCCAGAGCTGAATAATTTAGAAAAGAGTAAACATCTACAAACGCGAAAAATGGCGCACGGCGTAAAACAAAATGGCCGTCATTTGTAAATCAGATACAATAAAAATAAATCAAAGATGCTTTTCAACAGCCAAAACATAGGGAAATTTCTGTACAAAATGTGAATTTGTTTTTTGAGATGGTCGAGCGACCAGTGTTGGACCACTGAAAATGGATTGACCCGTGAACATTCGCAGAGTTTCAACAGGTGAAAAAGGCGTAGGTGCCTCAGGGCATTAATTGATGTCTCTGCAGTACCCCTGACCGGAAGCATCGAGTCCCGACGTGGCATGATATTCCACACTAGTTAGATACCTGTAGCTAGGTCGAATTCAGCCGCAGTCTGGAAGGGGCGAGCTGCTCTGATCGGTAGTTTTCCGTGGTTTCTCCGATCAATCCCAGGCGAATACCGGAGCAGTACCCTACCAAACGGGCCCCGGACCGCGCGTGATCTGTCCTTCCCCTTCCTGGTCCTAACCTCTCCCCTTACACACTCACTTACACTAACATGCACTACACTACCACCTATTCCGGGAGACCGGTCGGGAGCTTAGAGCTTTTCGACTGGGGCGGTGGCCCGCTGGCGGGAGATGCCTGGTTGCGGATAACCCCGCAAGCCGACTAGTAAATACATCGGCGCCGGATCTCGCCATCCAGCGCAGAAAGATCACTCACTCTAAGATAATTTTGAGAAGTAGTTGGCGTGAGGGTGTGGAAATCTTTAATCTTTATCTGTTCTGCAATCGTTGTTGAGTTAAATTGAATATGAATGTTTGTTATATTTGCGGGTGGAGTAAAACAGTTAACGAACAACGACAAAGTGTAATATTGAGTATAATAATGGAACGTAGAAAAAGTACATCTAGTAATTACGTAATTACGCTGAATCTAAAATTAATTATCTAGAATTTATGTTCTAGATATGTTTGTAACAAATACATATTGATATTTTATCTCTTCAAATTTCCAATCGTGCATAACTTAAAATGTACTGCATGGAAAATTCACATTAAAGCATTACGACATTTCGACAAATGAGTTGAGCCTTCTTCCGGTAATGGTTTAGAATTATTTCAAAATGTTGATAATACCAAGTAAGCAAATTTAATGTAAAATATTTCGAAGAAAGTATATGTGTAAAATATTTATTATATTAATTATAATGTCACATTATCTTAATTTGTGAATAGAGCAGAGTTAACAGTGCTGTCCAATGTATCGATCTTAAATCGTTATATAGGTGGGTGAAACGAAGAATAAATCACTAGAAAGTTCACCACCGTGTTACATTTTTAATCTCAATAATTACGTAGGAATATGTTTTCTTTTTGCAATTGTAAATTCTGAAAGTTATTATGATGTAATATTTTAAATACAGCAGTAATTTTGCTGGACACATTGTTTACTCTTTCTTCTTCTCTTTTAAGTCAATCTATTCTCATAACTTTCCATATATTTGCACACACGATGTAAAATGGAACATAATGTATTGTATTTCATCCATATCATTGATTCAGACTGAATTCATTTTTTTATTTTATATTCTGCATTTTAAACTTGTATAAAAGTAATCATATTGTATCAATTGTTGGTCGATTAACATGATGAAGGCGACAATGTATTGTAGAAACCTGATTTTTATAATAATATGTAAATATTTGCAATACATTCAAATGTAAATGCGAAACGTAATGAAAAGTTATAAGTAATTAAAAGTTAATGACCAACACGACGTGACGTTCATTTACAACTATTGTTTCTCTGCTTTGACTCAAAAGTTTTATGTTTCAAAATCAACCGAGCAGGCACTCACAGCTTATTTCACAAATATTAAATTGAAATAAGAGACGTGCTTAATATTTAACTAATGCTGTACTTTAGTTCTGTTTGTTTTGGTATAAAAGTGGGTGGAGCAATAAACAAAAAACTCCTAGAATAAGAACTGTTCAACGATCACAAAACACACTGAAAAGTTCACATCACGATCAGAATATATTAAAATCGACGAATAATCCAACTTAAGCACTACACAACTTCTCAGGCCACAGTAACGAAATTTGACATTTGACTTGTATTCTTCATTTTTATGAATGCACATGTTGTGCTCTGTTATCTGTAAACTCTGTGGGCTTCGAGTTCATGTAAATCGATCGGGGAAATCAAATTTGGAGAAAATCGACTGAATGGTTTAAGCGCTAGCGTTGACCGCAGGCGGACGGATAAACGGATGGACAGGCGTTTTACCGTTAGCAGATTTTTCGGTAGGAACCCACAAAACATGGATTCTGACGACACAATTTTCTATATGCTACATTAAATAACATACACTTCCCACTTAAAGTCGTGGTAACTAGGTACATTCTAGGCATTGTCGGATCCCCTGGGTTCCCTAGACTTCATTATGGGACCAAGAAGTTCATTTTCTGAATTTACTGCCAGCAATGCTAAATTGCTCCATCGTAATTTACAAATTGTGTGTAGATCTTAATAGAGCTTCTGAGAGCAATTAACGAGATAGTCGCCTCGAGACATGATCCCCAACGCCTTGAGGGCACTGACTGTTGATCGAGGCATAGCCCCAGAGGCAGGATTCTGGCGTTGGGCACTCCATGAAGTTGGACTGCCAGGGGAATGACTGGTTGGTACTTTTTCCTCCCCTGCTTTTAGAAGGTTAGACCCATCCTCGTGGCGGACATTAGTGGAAGTAATTTACTGTTAGAGGAAGTAATTTACTGTAGATGTGAACAAGATTAATCTACTTTTTCGTTAGTAGAGTCCGACAAAACCAGTTTTTCTGCCGAACATTCGCCTTTTTACGGAGCACATTTACAGTACTTTCTATTCTTACGAAGTAAGTGCGAGAAAGTAAAAATGACAATATTGTATTGTTTGCTTGCTTCGCTGAAATATAATCATCTGTAACACGAATCTGCAAATATTGTTACATTATCATTAGTACGAATTCATCACATGACAAGTACGCCAGTTATGACTTAATACATCGTTTTAAAAAGCTACAGGTTCGTGTCGTAAAATGCAATTTTGTGAGCGATTTATTGCATAAAAAGTCAGTTAATAATCATGGTATACAAAAAGTTTTTTGTCTTCTCTTTCGCTGAAATATATTGCTCAGTCTTCAATACAAAGAACAAAACAGCTGGCAACAATGCGTTAAAGGACGGCATTGTGAGGGTCTAGCTCAGACCATTATCAAACGGGCATTATGGAGAAAAAATGTATGAAAACAAAACAGAACAATAGCACAATGGAGTATAAAAACTAAGGTTATACATGTATTTGAGCTGTGATTAAAATTCTTTTAGAGTGAACGTTAAGTAAAAAATGAAACTGTATTGAACGTTGGTCCTTTTTAAAATAATTACATTAGTTGCAATGCTTTCATACCAACTGACTGCATTTCAGTAGTTCTGAGGTATTAGCATTAACACGCGATTATGTTTAGTATACTTATTTTAAGGTTAAACATTGAAAACCGTGCAAATGTTTTTTGAAGATTTGAATAACAATTATCAGCATTTCTTTGTTTCAACTTCATTTTGTGAAATCTATGACTGCAATAGAGGATTCGATTTTCGAAAGTAGTCATTGGAATATATTTTCAGAGGAGGGTTCGTGAAATAAATTCTAGTCTTCTCCTGCTGGGGCTTGGCTTCGATAGCCGTCCATACCAATTGGCGTTGGTGGTGTACAAAGTGATATCTCCTTATGTATGGTTTGGGGTTTCACATTTCCCCTATCTTTCATTCCACCACTTCACCATTATCATTCACATGTTTATTATAATGTCTATAATCAGAATGCATTATATATATATATATATATATATATATATATATATATATATATATATATAAATGTGCGTGCGCGTGCGTGCGAGAACGTGCGCTTGGAATTTTAGGGTTGGATTGATCCGACTTTTGTCAGCTAGACGTGACTTGACTCTTTCAACTTTATCGCTACTGATAACGCTGTATAATGAAAGTATTGCAATACTGCGGGGGAAAACGGCAAATTTCCAACACAAAAACGTATTTCCGGACCCTGGTAACGAAAAACTGGAAAGATCTTGCCCTGTACATGATGAATTACTTCCTCTAACACGTTGTGCAGTCTAAATTCATGTTTTGTTTCTTTATACCGAAAAATGGATTGACGACAAAATGTTTGTCTGTCTGTCCATCCGTCTGTGGTCAACGCTAGCGCCTAAACCGTTCAGCCGATTTTCTTCAAAATTGATTTTCCTCGAACGATATGAATAAATCCGAGACTTTAGGAGTTTCAAATGGATATTTGACTTTTGAGGGTTCTTCACATGAAGCCTCGAATACAGTTTCAAAGTTTTCTCAAAAATAGCACTACATTTTTTGATCAAACGTTGTCCTCAGATAGCGTAAAGGACGCCTAAGAAAATGGTGCAAGTTTCATGTTCAAAATTGGAAAAATGCTTTTTTTGGGCGTCTTCCTACAACTATAATATTGAACAGAGATAGTTTCTTAACGGAATATGTTTCTTAAAGACGGATCTTCAAATAAGTTCATGTTCAATTATTCAAAAATAGATTAGATTTCGTGTAATTTGGCGCGAAATATAGGCATTAAAAAATTCTCAAAAGTCGTTCCAAATTTTTCTTTAATTTCTTTCCACGGATTGAAGAAGAAAAACTTAATAGAATGGTCTCTTTTTCGCTGAACTCTGAATTTTTGAAAAATGTGGAATTAGGAATAATGCGAGAAAATATGTGCTTTAATAGCACCATTACTTTATTACCTACACCTGTTAGTAAGGGAAACATGGCAAACATAAGGGAAACGTATTTCCCTAACCATGTATGGCTTACTTGGCCTACCTGAGCTTTTCTTAGATCACCCAGCACTGGAATCTGAGCGGCAATGCATTTTTTGTGCCGAAAATTTGCTGTTTTCTCGCGCAGCATTACATAACTTTCTCTATACTACGTAAATTACTCCGTATATTAGCACGTATACGAGAAAGTAACTAGTAGTGCTACAAAATAGCACAGACATTCTCGTAGTAAAGTTTTCTAATTTCCTCGGTGTGGTTTGCTCCATCGGTCTTTTACGGTCGTGCTCCATCCTCTGATCAGCGTGCCCAAAGTACATTATTTTAAAATTTTCGCAATTTTTTGACTTTTTAACTCGAGAACCTAAATATTATTTCAAGAATATTAAAGAAGAGTTGAATCGCGTCATTAATGGCAATTTTCATTGAGAAATTTGGAGCCGTTTCTAAGAAAATGGGCTTTCAGCGTCACTTTAAAAGCCAAAATTGAAGATCTTTTTCACAGGAATCCATTGAGCTATATTTAAGAACTAGAGGTAGATATTTCATTATATTTAAGAACTAGAACTAGATATTTAAGAACTAGAGAGATATTTAAAAACTAGAGGTACTACAGAATGGCACAGACTTTCTCGTAGTAAAGTTTTCTAATTTCCTTGGTGGGGGCTGATACTGTAGAGACTTGTCCCCCCTGCAGCCTACTTTTATCTATTGCGGCTCAATTTTTTTTTATATTTTCGCCACTTTTCGATTTTCAAATTCTAGAACCTACATTATATTTCAAGAGTATTAAAGAAGGCTACAACGTCATCCTAAATAGCAATTTTCATGGAAAAAATTGAACCCATCCTTAAGAAAATGGCGATTATGCTTTTCTGTAAATGCGAAATTTGAAGCTCTTTTTTACAGGAATCTATTGAGTTTTCGGGAAACTTCATATAAAGTCATTTGAAGTACTTTGAATAGCAAATTCAATCATGTATACAAATTGATGGAAATGTTCATATTAATGGCGTGAAAGATATTTAAAAAAATACATTTGTGTACCTTTTGAAAATACAAAATAATACAGCGAAATGAACTTTACATCATATTAAGCAGTGCCATTAGCACTATTTATTGGAAATAAAAATACATTTCTTTGATTTAAAAAAAAACAAACAAACGAATACACCAAAATTAAACTTTATGTCACATTAAACAATGCAATTAGCAATATCCTTTGGAAAAATGTCATGAAAAACTTTGGAGCCATTTTTGTGAAATGGTGTTTGAGGGTTTCTGAAAATGCGGAATTTAGAGTACATTTTTACAGAAACCTGTTGGGTTTTCAGAAACAATATAACATTATTTAAAGCACTTGTATTAATAAATATATTAGAATGAAGAAATGGAATCTACCGTAAATATTACTGACCTGAGAGAAAAAAATTCATATTTGTAATTTTTGAAAAAACAAAAGAATAGAGCAATATGATCTTTATGTCATCGTTTAGGGTACATTGGGCACTACCCCTACTAAAAAGTTAAAGAAAAAATTCCAAGCGGTTTTTGAGAAAATATTGCTTTTATTATTTTTTAAAATTGCAAATATTTCCCGCACTATTGCACGAAAACTACTAATATTTTCAAAAAATCTTCAGCATATTAATGAAAGAACTATTTATGGACAACAAATTTCATTTGAAGGAAAAATCTCAATCTTCATTTTTATAGTCGTAGTAAGACTTCAAAAAAATTAAAACTCTTTCAGTTTTCAAAAATACAGAGTCAACCGTGTTAATCGGACCTATGCCACATTTCTCAGTGTATTTTACTCCATTATTACGAGAAATTTAAAGAAAAAATTTGGAGTCGTGTTTGAGAAAATTTTGAAAATGTCCGGGGTCTGCATGTAAAGTACCCCCAACTTAAAAGAAGGTTTTCTACATTTCAAAGCTTCAATTAGAGCCAGATGGACAAAGGTTTCTTCAATTTGGAAAAAATCCTATTCATAGTTAGGCGTTTTAATTTCTTTACGAATATAACTAAAACAACACGAGAAGTAGAAGTTTTAATCAAATTTTAAGGACATAAATGATTTAAATTTAACGAACGTTGCCCATTGAAGCAGGATATTGGAATCATGAGGTAGAGCAAGTATTCCTACACTGTTCACGAAAATATCTAGGTGTTTAAGTAATATTAGTAGTAAATAAGGGTATTCAGGAGGTAATAACATTTATGTTTAGAGGTAATAACAGATTTCCGTCTTTCTTGTGTAGGTCTGTTGGACAAGTAAAAACCAATATAACTCAGTGTTCTTTCCTTCATTGTTGCTGCATTTGATTGTAGAACACTGCGCTGCCATCGCCACATGTATTATTATTAATGTGTTAATTGAAAAAGTATAAAAATTCAGTTGGTTCATATCAAATATGCTCCCAAACATGTCAAATGTAAGGTTAGAACGTTCATTCGATGTAATTTTACGTGTTATGTACCGACTTGCCCTTGAAATCTTAAGAATATTAAACCTGGAGGTCAAGAAATAATACGAGTTATCTTTTAAAGTTTTTAATCAGTTTAATAAACGCTATTTCACAAACAAATTCGAAAATTTCAATAGCAGCTATCCATAATATTACATGGTCTTTACCAGGATCGCTAGCTGTAAGTACTAGCCAAAAACCGGGCTGAGCTGCGCTACCATATAAATACGCGTACTGTGGTTAAACTCAGTTTTACCTGCAGCGTGAATGCGGAATCGGTTTCTTGAAAACGGGCCATGGACCGTACGTGATGTTTCAGTTTCATCTTTGACCATGCCTCTCCCCTTACATACTCATACACACTTATAGAATTAAACACTTCACTATCGCACATGTCTGGAGATTAGTCGTAAGTTAAGAGCTTGTCCCTGCTGGTGGTTTGTCTGGGGGAGATATTTGGAGGAGGAAAATTTGCATCCAACGTGTGCGTGAAGGCCTCGCGTTCTAGTGTGCGACGACCTTCATCTCCCGGCTGTAACGTAGTACAGTACATTCACGGAACGAATAGCAATGTAGACGGAAGTTGACACATCAATAAAAACTCTCTCACGATTGTAAATGAATATGTAAATTAAGGTTCAAACATGGATGTCAATGTTTTGAAAACATCGATGTATTTAAACATCGATTTATTGAAGCAACATCGATATTTCATGATCATTATTTTTACGAGGTTGACACTTTATTTTTGAACGAAAAAGAATAATAAAAATATAATTTTTCAGATAGCTATAAATTTCACATTCTTCAGATCGATATAACCAAGTGTAAAAAATAAGTTAGTCGATTTTTTGTTAACAAATGTGCGTATTATTTTTATACTATCCACTTAAATAATAAATATTTGTTAATTGGTCTAATAATTTTTGAACTTTGTTTTGTCAGATAAGGCTTAATTATTAGCAAACAAGACATCTGTGAAATGAAATTGCTCACCCCCCCCAAATAAACAATGATGTTAGAGATTACTATAATACGTTTAAAACATGAATGATTTTGAAACGATATATTTTGAACATGGATTTTTAAAATTTAAACATTGATGTTTTAAATGTCGATGTTTTAAAAGATCGAAATTTTTTTTGATGTTTTAAAAATCGAATTTTGAAATATGGATGTTTTGAAACATCGAAACTTTGAAATATGGATGTTTTGAAAAATCCAAAATTTGAAATTTGGATGTTTTGAAACATCGCAATTTTGAAATACGGAAATTTTGAAATATGTATGTTTTGAATGATGGATGCTTCTGGCGATGCCGCATCCCTAACACGAACGCATATGTGAATATTATTGACATGTGGCTGTGTGTGTGTTCATACCTGAGCAGGCGCGCGGCTGGGCCGGGCTGCGCGCGCAGGCGCCGCGCGAAGGCGAGCAGAGGCGCGAGCGGCTGCCCGCGCGCCGCCAGCACCACGCGCGCGTTCCTGCAGCGCCGCGTGGAGGCGCGCCACCCACGGCGCCCACGCGCCCTCCGCCCCCGGCGGCCCCGCCGCCTCCACCACGGCCACCTGCCACGCCTCCGGCCGCCGCTCCACCTGCGCAGCGCGCACGACTCGTGAAGCAGTCGTTTCAGCTACAAAAGGTCCACTTCGACGCAACGCGTCTCCAAGCCCCTTGGGGTTGAGCGCTTTGCGCTTCTGGGAGTAATCCTCCCATTTTTTTAAATATTTATTGATCCTTGTTCGATAAAAATTTGTCTTTCAAGGGTATGAAAAAATACAGAATATGAGGAGAAATGATATATAGCAATCTCTTAACAAATTACTTTTACAAATTAATTTTTGAGAGTGATAATAATCTTAAAAAGAAACTCTGTTTATAAAAAATATATGATTCATGAATTTTTTTTTTACAATACATGATAGAAACTGTGAGAAGAGACAACTAAGGATTCCACCCATTACTGCGCTTGTTTTTTTTATGGAGAAATCCTCCGTTAACATTGTCGCGTCTCGTCATAGTCGGTTGTCAAGAGGACTGCCAGGTAGCATCTCCGCGTACGCGCCTCCTACGTCACTACCCAGCGGCCAGAATTAGGAAGGAATAAGGATAGGGGTAGGGTTTAGGACACTTCACAGGGGTTGGACTAGCCCTTGTGAAACAGTCGAACTCGTTTTGTTGGAACAAATTTCACATGAGATTAGACGGGAATCGAACCCGGATCTCGGGAAATCCGCAACCGGAGCCCTTGGCTGGCTCTTTCTTATTAGTTGGAGGGGTGTGAGTCATGCACGCTGTGGGGATGCCGCTAAGTGCCAGCAGTTTCTTCGGCGTCGCCGACTCTTAAGAGGACTGATGCGCTGACGAAGCAGCGATTTAAAACAGAACATATTATACAGAATCTTGAAAAATGTATGTCAGAATGTATGTCTCAACAGAACAGATTATATAGAATCTTGAAAAATGTGTGTTGCTAAAAAGAATGGGGCCAAATTTTTTAAAAATATAATTTATCTTGACATATTTTCTGCCTCGTAATTTTTATGGGCTACCGACGGTAGCCCACAGAGTATGCCACTGACAAAAAGCACACCAGCGTATTCATATTTTTTTCTTTTTTCCGGGGACTTTTTCCAGCTTAGGGGATGCCGATTTCGATTATCCGCGCCGGGTACCTACTATGCCCCTTATGGAAACACATATTAACCTTTACACTAGACGATGAAACGCTTACGAGGTCCTTGGTCAGCAGACTGCCAAGGCCTCCCGCGACAACACACATACAGACACTCACCACCAAACGTGAATGTCTTGCACATCTAATTTACCCTGTTCACTTACTGCCTTCTGCCTCCGAACTGCCTCCGAACGACTCGTACATGATATACAAGGGACAAACAACCACGCCCACTGCGAGACTGGAACCCGCGACTCTTCGCATCGAGGCGCTGAGTAAACACACGCTCTAGCCACCCCGGCAAACCCGGTCGGTAGCGTATTATTCATAAAGTTAGTAATAAATTATGTATTTTACTTTATACCCGTTTCCTGTAATGTATTTACCGTTTTGCAGTACAAAGCAGTTTTCGCTTTTAAAACAGTGATTTCAAAAGTGCGGAATGTTCTCTCGGATCCAACTACTATAAACAGATGTCTGTTCAGGTAATGAAAATCACATCAGTGTGTTCCTCATACTATTAGGAATAAATAATTCCTTTACCGTTTTGGAGTCACATGCGTATATTTTCATAGAACGTGTTTTTTCTTAATTTTTCAAATTCATTTGACATGTTCGTCGCTGGTACTTCGCAGTACGTCGCAGTACCCTACCAAACGGGCCACGGACCGCGCGTGATCTTTCCTTCCTCTTCCTTGTCCTAGCCTCTCCCCTTACACACACACTTACACTAACATGCACTACACTACCCTACATTCCGGGAGACCGGTCGGGAGCTTAGAGCTTGTCGGGCGGTGCCCCGCTGGTGGGAGAGTCCTGGTTAGGGGGAAACCCCACTAGCCGACGGTAGGTCGGCGCCGAATCTCGCCATCCAGCGGGGGGAAGATCACCGCCATCTCCCGAGAAAAAAACATGCAGTACACTAACGGGACTAATGACCAAAGCAGTTGACGCGCCCGGAACACGAAAAAATCAATCAATCAATCAATCAATCAAGAAGAAGAAGAACGTTCAGTATAATTACAGGGCTCTGCAAATACGGGACTATCATCATACGCACTTCAATGCCATAAATTCACGAATATTTTTTCTGACGTTTTTGTCCCGCAAAAGATAGATTTTTTTCTTTGGCGTTCCTTAGAAATACCCCAGCGCTTCGATCCACTAGAAGTACACACTTCTGGATGTTACAGAACAACATAAATTGTGCAAAAACAAAACGCTCCTCTGCAAACTGACACAAAAACATTGTTCATTTAATTGAGAGCACCAGGACGGTGATGAATTTTTCCCTGAAATGTCTCGCCCTGAATATGTTCAGGATAAATATCAAAATATGGTTTTGTTACAAGGTCCCCAATAAAAGTCACATTATCTAGATGGTGTGGATAAAGCTGTATGAATAGCGGTGAGTGAACGATTTGGAACTTCATCCGCGTAATGTTGATATCAACCACACTGTCCTGGCGTAAAGTTACGTGATTGTTTCAGTGTGCGGCGTCTTGTGTGTTGTCTGTTTGTTTGATGAACCCCAGTTAGGTGCAAATTTCAAAAGTGAGTACAGATATTATGGAATTCAAGAACAAATTGATGAGGCTCAAATTTTAAAATATATATATTTAATTCGAATAGAGACTGTACGATACACACAATCGTCTGAATATATGATTTATTATTTTTATATTTTCTTGGCCAATTCTCCTTGTCTTCTGTCATTTAAGAAAGCCTGTATTTCCCTAAAATATACGTTGAACTTGTTAATGCAAGTATTTAGAAATACCCACCCTTTATTTATCATGAGGAGAGGTTTGTTACTATTGTGAAAATAGAAATGTCATGATGGAACACGGAATTACACACCTTCTGTCAGTAGTCAAAGAATCTTTATACCTTCTAATCATTTTTTATTCGTCCTCACTGTAGGGTAATTCACAAACCTTGCCATTATTTTTTGGATAACGTCAACTTCACCTGGATAGTGTCCACTATACAGTGTTTCAATATATTTCTTACTTCGAACTCTATTTTCCCCTTTTTGTAACGTGAACATGAACTCGATCTTCGATAATTTGCTTCATTCGTACTTTATCTCTAGCATATACATGGAGTTATTATTCTCACGCGTATAATATCTCATCCAACGGTTTACTGGCAAGTTGGTAAACAAAATATTCCTACTCCCTGATTTAAATACAATGACTTCTGACGTACGACCAGCAAGGACGAGGTTCTCCCATCGAGAATACTAAACATTAAGTCACAACGGTGTCGTAAGTCACTCTATTTGAGTCGAACTGCAATCTGTTTTGTTACATTGTTACTTCTCAAATTATTGTTATGAATGTTTATTATTGTTAAACAATCTGTACGCGAACCAAGGTAGGCTTCCCGCCGAACACTGATGTACGTCGTGTCTCTAGAGCGCTGCGCCAGCACAAACAAGATTTATCTAGTTTTTCGATACGAAGGCCTGGTTTTTGATTGATTGATTTTTTCGTTTTTCCGGGCCCGTCAACTGCTTTGGTCATTAGTCCCGTTAGTGTAGTGCATGTTTTTTTCTCGGGAGATGGCGGTGGTTTATCCTCATCATCCTCATCCGCTGGTGGGAGAGTTCTGGTTAGGAGGAAACCCCACCAGCCGACGGTAGGTCGGCGCCGGATCTCGCCATCCAGCGGGGGAAGATCACCGCCACCTCCCGAGAAAAAACATGCACTACACTAACGGTACTAATAACCAAAGCAGTTGACGCGCCCGGAAACACGAAAAATCTATCAATCAATCAATCTGAAAAATTGGGACACTTTTTCTCACTTTCCTTGACATGAGAAATTTGGCGTTCGACGGGTCTCTGAAATAAACGATTCAATTCATCAAACCTTTCTGTACTGCTACAGTGTAATACCTTTCGCAGAAGCAGCAGCGCGCCGTTGTCGTGCGGCAGGGCCCATTGCAGCACTGCCTGCCAGCCCGCCTCTTGGGCCGCGTGCAGCTCCGCGGCCGTGGGCGCGCGCCGCTCGACGCCACCAGCCACAGCCCCTGCGCCTCCGCCAGCGCCCGCTCCTCCGCCTGCCGCGCGCCGTAACAAAGGTAGTGTAGTAGTGATGTTTAGACATATTAGGATAAAGGTGTAGGTTCTCTCTGCCCCTATCAGTCTCTCTATCTCTCTCTCTCTATGTCTCTCTCCCACTCTGACGGTGTCCCTCTTTGTTCCTCTTTGTCTCTCTCTGTTTCTCTGTCCCTGTCCCTCTGTCCCTGTCCCTCTGTCCCTGTCCCTCTCTGTCCCTGTCCCTCTCTGTCCCTGTCCCTCTCTGTCCCTGTCCCTCTCTGTCTCTCTCTCTCTCTGTCCCTGTCCCTCTCTGTCCCTGTCCCTCTCTGTCCCTGTCCCCCTCTGTCTCTTTCCTCTCTGTCCCTGTCCCTCTCTGTCTCTGTCCTCTTTGTCTCTCTCTCTGTACCTCTCTGTCTCTCTCTCCTTTTTTTCCTTCTGTCTATTCTCCTCTGCTCCTCACTTTCTTTCTTTCTGTCTGTCTGCTCTCTCTCTCTCTCACTCTCTCTCTCTCTCTCGGTCTTCCTTCCGCATTGAACTTTTGTCGTTTGAATGTAATGTATCCAACAATTGGATATATCATATTCAAATTTATAGTAAATTACTTTCGCTAACAGGCGGTGTAGTCAGAATCCGTGTTTTGTGAGTCGAACCGAAATATCGACTGTCAGAAAAACGTCTGTCTGTTCGTCTGTCTCTTTGTCCGTTTGTTGTCAATATTAGTGCCTCAGCCGTTCAGCCGATTTTCTTCAACGTGATATTCCTGGATGAACATGAACGAACTAGAGACTTAGGTAATTTCAAACAGATATTTTGTTTTCTTACATGAAACTTCAAAAACATTAAATTTTGTCTTCAATGGTGAAAAGAACATTAAGACAATGGTGAAGGTCTCATGTTGAAATCCCTTAATCCTTTCAAATATTACAAGAATGCAATTTTTTTGGGATCATCTTCCTATTACAACAATATTGGAGATAGAGATTTTTTCCTAAATGAAATCTGTTCCTCAAAGACATATCTTCAAATAAGATAAGGCTCAATTTTTAAAAACTGCGTGAAATATGAAAAATTTTTTTTGAAACAATTTTTTCTCAAAAACCGTTGCCTTTCTTTAGGGATGCTAAAAAATGAGGCTAGTTGTATTTTTTGCGAACTCTCCATATTTCCGAAAATTGCAAGAAGTTAACGAGATTCGATATATTCGCGTTATCGATAAAGTAACGATTTGGCAAATATCACTACATCATCTGCGAAGCGAAGATTTGTTAGCCTTCTTCCATTGATTAGAATACCGGAATTGGCCTTCCAGTTCAGTTTTCTAAAAGTTTCTAGGACACAAGTGAAGAGTTTGGGTGTGGTTGCGTCTCCTTGTTTGACTCTCCTTTTTAAAGGGAAAGGTTCTCCAACAATTTCCGTTGGTATTTTTGCATTGCTTTCTCTATTTATCTTATTCAGCAATCGTATACATTTGCCGTGAATTCCTTGTTCATTCAGAGCTTGAAAACTGCTTGGTGTAATATACAGTCAAATGCTTTCTTAAAATTTATGAAGGTCCAATATAACATCCAATTGTTTTTTTTTATTACCTGGTTTACTGTTTGAAAGTGATCGGCTGTAGAAAATCCCTGTTTAAAACCTGCTTGTTCTGGTGGCTGTTCTCTGTCTAAGAGTAGTTATTAGCCTGTTGGTAATTATTATTGAAAAACGTATGTAGAGGCTTGGCAGTAAACGTGTCGGCCTGTAATTGTTTAGGCCGTTTCTGAAACCTTTCTTGTGAATTAAGGTACGTAATTGTGCTTCATAATCATTGATTGGGGTTTTCTTTAGTTTCCAGAATAATGTTGAATATTTTTATAATTTCTGGACCAATTGTTGATAGGCCAAGTTTCAGGTGTTCATTTTGAATCACGTCGTCTCCAGGTGTTTTTCCTGATCTCAATTTCGTGAATTGGAGACCGGACTTCGCGCATTATGTTTAGCGGAATGTCTTCTTCATTGGTGTTGATGGGCGTTTGAAATACGATCTAACCGTTTGTTATGCTCTTATATATTTCTTTGTAGAACAGTGTTGCATTTTCAACATTCTTCTCACTGGAGGTATCCATTTTCCCATCTTTGGATGCCACTTCTAACATACAATAGCGTCCAGGGGCTAGTTTGCTTTTAATGGCCTTCACTGATTTTGATGTCTGATAGTAATATAATGGTCAAATTGTCTTTAAAACGTTTAATTTATAATATGATTGGTTAACTCGCAGGAATCTCAATTTTTACGTTCTCGAACTTACTTCACCCTTGAAGAAGTATAAAAAGTTGTGACAAATTATAAAGTTACAAGTAACATAAAGCAAAAAATTTCAAAACGATAATTTATTATCGAAACAAAATTATACGGTGAGGAAGCAGCGGATTATTATGAGTAATAATTGATATAAATAATTGCTATCATCAATGCGACCGAAACGAACAATTATTATGTAACGGTTTCTCTATTTTATAACTTTAATACTCATTTCAACAATTACAGTCCCACTTGATTTTTCTAACAAGTTCTTCTTTAACCAAGAAACATTGTACATCTGGGGCAAATCATCAGTCTGTAGTTGTCAGCTACATCAAAAGGGCTCATAATATAAAATTATCCGCGAGTTGGCAAATTAAGTCTTATATCAATAGCTTAGGGGTCCCAGCGAGGGTGAAAAGAGGAAGAAAATTAATGGCCAACTTGTTTTGAAGTGTGGATAATGAAGTGTTCGTGGCGTGAACCGAGGTAATATGCTAAATAGTGAAGTGACAGTTATTGAATATGGGATGGCAAACTTTGAAAACTTTCGGTGCTGTCAGGGGGGACTTAATTTTACCGTTCTAAACCGCTTCTTGCCGCATCGCAGTTTCACACTTTAGAGGATGTTAAAACAAATTCAGGCATGACAGAACTAACACATCACTAACATAGAACAGTTTTTAATACTACAAACATGTCTAGTTTGTATATTAGCAAACCCAGTAATTTTTCTCTTTATCTGTAAAGATTATTGAAAAATATTCTTAAAGAACTGTGAAATATATGAGACGTTTTTAGCGTTTGATGCCTCAGATTAAAACTTTAAAACTAAAAAGAGTTGTACGAACCCGTCCCGTACAGCAAAAATTAAAATTAAATTTGAAGTACTAGTGACAATGAAAGATCATCTTTATTGACCCACACACCAACTCACGTACCTATCAACATATTGATCGTACTCACGTATTGATACTTTTACTAACTCGACCCAACGCTTAAAAATCTAATTGTCTCAACTCAATATTTTCAACATGTAAATTTCGAAAATTCAGGGAGGTCAACTGAAATGAGGTCTCCACCATCATTTAAGCGCCCTTGTGGGTTTTTTTTTGTAAAAAAAAATGGAGCAGTTGAAAACGTTTCTTTTCACAGGTTGTGTTAATTTCAACACCAAATTACGAAAAAATTAGTCGTGTTTTTCAAAATATAGTACATAACCTTTTGAAAAAAGCTTTTTTTAGGACAGAAATAAAGCAAAAACCTTTATTTGAAATTTATAGTTTTGAAATGTTGAAATACAAAGAGTTTGCCAGAAATGAGACTGCACAACTTTTTTGTTCTGATTTTAATACATACGAAAAAAGAAAAAATTGCATCCGTTTTCGAAAACAAATTGTTTAAAATACTGAAATCGCCTATATTTTACGCAAACATTTCGCGAAAACGACGTACTCATATTTTCGAAAAAATTGAACATGACCTTATTTCAAGATCTGACGAGTAAAAAGGAAAAAATAAAAATAAAATTAAAAAATTATAAGAAAATGGAAAAAATAAGAAGAAAAGGAAGAAGTAGAAGAAAATAAGAAAATTAGAAGAAAAGTAAAAATAGAAGAGGAAAATAAAAAGAAAAGATTAAAAGGAAAGAAAAAGAAAAAATGAAAATATAGAAGGAAAGGAAAAGAGAAAAAGATAAAGACGAAAAGAAAAGGAAACGATGAAAGGAAAAGAGAAGAAAAGAAACAGAAGCCTTTCCTGAAACTGACCTGCGGGCAGAGGGCGGCGAGCGCGTCGCGCACGGGCCGCAGGTGCGCCTGCTGCCCCAGCAGCGCCACGGAGCGCGCGCCGCGCGGGCACGCGTTGGCGAGGGCGAGCCGCAGGGCGGCGCGGAGGGCGGCGGGCAGCGGGCCGGGCGCCGCGCCCGAGTGCGCCACCCACGCGCAGCGCTCCAGCAGCGGCGACGGTGGCGCGGCGGCGGCGGGCGCCGCCCCGCGCACCTCCACTCCCGGCGCGCACGCCGCTCAGCGCGCGCTCCGCCTCCGCCACGCACTCCGCTGCCGGCAGCCAAATAATAATAACAATAACAACAATAATAACAATAATAATAACAACAACAATAATAACAACAATTATAATAATTATTATTATAATAATAATTATAATAATAAAAACAACAACAACAATTGATCGGTAGTTTTCCGTGGTTTCTCCGATCAACACCGGGCAAATGCCGGAGCAGTACCCTACCAAACGGGCCACGGACTGCGCGCGATCTTTCCTTCCTCTTCCTTGTCGTGTCCTCGCCCCCTTACACACACTCACACTAACATGCCCTACACTACCACATATTCCGGGAGACCGGTCGGGAGCTTAGAGCTTTTCCCGACTGGGGCGGTGCCCCGCTGGTGGGAGAGTCCTGGTTGGGGGAAAACCCCACTAGCCGACGGTAGGTCGGCGCCGGATCTCGCCATCCAGCGGGGGAAGATCACCGCCATCTCCCGAGAAAAAACATGCACTACACTAACGGGACTAATGACCAAATCAGTTGATGCACCCGGAAACCGAAAAAAACAAAACAACAATAACAACAACAACAACAATAATAGTAATAATAGTAATAATAATAATAATAATAATAATAATAATAATAATAATAATAATAATAATAATGATAGTAATTCTCCAAATATCATCAACACACTGCAGTCATTGGTGCTAACGTGAAGGGTAAATCTGCATGCTAATAAGGAGAAAATATGTACAATGGACATTAAACGTGGGATATTCCAAGAAGACTCTCTTTCACTGGCCTTAAATCCGTTGTCATCACTTGTAAATAATAGTACCATTGGCTACAAAATTAATTCATCAGACCATAAGACATTAAATCATCTTTTATTTATGGACGATCTGATGATTGATGCTGGAACACATAAAAAACTCTGTTCTTTAATGGATACTACCAAGATTTTCAGCCAAGATATTACGATGAGCTTCGGTTTGGATAAATGCGCCATAATAAGCATACGGAAAGGCAAAGCAGAAATGTTGGATAAAAATATCTAAGACATAAAACAGCTGCAAACCTGATGCTGCTTACAAATATCTCGGAATACAACAGAATATTAAACTTGATCACAGCGAAATTAAACATGAGTTTACCGAGAAGTAAAAGAAGAGGGTAACCAAAATACTGAATACGAACCTAGCTGGGAAAAACATAATTACGGCCATCAAAGCTGAGCTGTACCTACGCTGATATACAGTTTTGGTGTAGTAAAATGGACTGATGCGGATCTAAATTCACTGGATAGACTTACTAGAGGGCTTCTTACAAAATTCAGATGTCTACACCCTAACTCTTCTGTGATCCGTTTGTATTTACCAAGAAGAGAAGGTGGTTGAGGGCTATTTAATATTTTTAAACTTTGCAGAACCCAAGAAAAAAAATGAGGGACGCTATACTTAGGTCTGATGTTTCCCTCATGAAGAAGATGGTGAGCGCTGACACTGGATACACCCCACTTATTTTAGCAATTAAGGTCCGAATATTATAATACCAACTCTAAAGGAGGAATTACGAAATTGGTAGCAAATGATGTTTCACGGTAAATTTCCAAATTCTCTGTTGGACCCTATGATTTATAAATCTGCGTCCTTAAAGTGTTGAGCAATGGTTACTTGTACCCGGAAACTGAAGGTTTTGTAGCAGCAATTCAGGATAGAGTAATAAGAACTAAAAACTATGAAAAACATATTTTAAAAACAAATGGAATCGACAAATGTAGAAGATGTGGTAACAACGGAGAGTCTATCGAGCACATAATGGCTGGATGCAGTACTATGTCAGAGAGTGCCTATTCAGGCGGACATAACCAAGTGGCAAAACTCATTCACCGAGAACTAGGAATGAAACTTGGAATGTTGGGGAATAATGCTCCAGCATACTATAAGTATAAACCAGATGCTGTGCTCGAGACGAAAACGCACATCTTATACTGGGATCGACCTATTATGACGGATAAAACGGTTGATCATAATCGCACTGAAATCCCCTAATAGACAAAGAAAAGAAAACAGCCTCTATAATTGATGTTGCAATCCCTTTGACTCACAACCTGCGGAAGTCCGAAGCAGAAAAATTCAGAAAATATGAGAACTTGGCAACTGAATTAAAAAATCATTTGGAAGTTGCATGAAATCTCCCATTTCCCCATCGTTATATCGGTTGAATGAGTCATCACCAGGAACTTCAAAAGAAATCTGAAAAATGTAGATATCAAAAATATCTTTGATGAAGCCCAAAAAGCCACCCTTCTTCAAACATGTCATATTGTCAGGAAATTCCTAAATGCGTGACATTCATGTAGGTCAGGATGAATTTCCTTCCTGCGCAGTCCGAGCCGAGCCTAGTCCTATAACATTAATTGGACAGCTGATAGATGTTCCTGTTAAAGCAGAGAAAGGAAGAATAAATAATAATAATAATAATAATAATAATAATAATAATAATAATAATAATAATAATATAAATAATCAAATTGTTTTTTCTAGCCCAGATAGCCTAGATCGCGAAGGAAGTAGTGCCGTGGCGATCTCGGACGGAAGGATCGCGAGTTCGAGTCCCGCCTGGGGCATGGGTGTCTTAGTGTATGTCTGTTTGTGTGTGCCGTTCATTCATCCTTCATTATCACCATCATTCCGTCTTCTATCCCCAGAACTAACAACCCTGGAGTATAAATATCGGATTCAGTCTAATGCTGATACCCTGATTAATTCCATGGAAGACTTGCAGCGTGATAAATGATACTGACCCCGTGCAAGTGCATGTATGCGTGGTCCAAGCGGCCGATTCCCGAGCCAAAAAAGTTGTCTTTATCTGTGGCGAGGCCCAGGCTATGAGGCCTGCTCTTCCACCTAACCACTTTAATGGATTTACAATTTTAAAAATTACAGTTGAGGCGTTCAGATGTAATTAATATTAACTGACATTTCATGTCACAGAGGGGAAGAAATCAATTTGCCGCTACCATCTACATTAATTTATCTGTGCAAGCCAAATGAATTCATTGTCATTTTTTGTTTATTCTTGAAATTTTGCAATATGGGAAGACATGATGTAAGGAACATTATTATTAAATGAGATAAAATAGAGCTCCTACATTAAAAAGAGCTCCTTCGCTTCTGAACGCCTCAACTATTATACGCACATGTTTTCTTGAGCACCAGACCGGGAGCGGTAGCTCAGTGTATCAACTGATGTCACTGCAGCGCCTCTCACCGGGAGGTCCTAGGTTCCCACTCGCCACGGCGGCAGGATTTTCGACACTAGCTTTTCAGCTAGGTCGAATCCAGTCGCTGTCTGGAGGAGAATTCTAGTGGCCGACTGCTCTGATCGGTAGTTTTCCGTGGTTTCTCCGACCAACGCCAGGCGAATGTCAGAGCAGTACCCTAACAATCGGGCCACGGACCGCGCGCGATCTTTCTTTCCTCTTTCTTGTCCAGTCCTATCCTCTCCCCTTACAAACATACATTCTTACAGTAACATGCACTACACTACCACATATTCCGGGAGACCGGTCGGGAGCTTAGAGCTTGTCCCGGCTGGGGCGATACCCGACTGGTGGAGCGTCCTGGTTAGGTGGAAACCTCACTATCCGACGGTAGGTCGGCGCCATATCTCGCCATCCAGCGGGTGGAAGATCACTATCACATCCCGATATAAAAATATGCCCTACCCTTACGGAACTAATGACCTAAGCTGTTGACGCGCCCGTAATCACTAACCAATCAATCAATCAATCAACCGCATGCCGTGCGCGTGTGCGTGAAGGCCCTACCTGACGAGTGGGCGTGGCGCTGCACGTCGACGCTGAGGTGCTGCAGGGCCGCGGGCAGCGGGCGCGCGGCGCTGGGAGTCGTCGGCCAGCAGGTGCAGCTGCAGCAGCGCGTCCAGGAACGCCACCCAGTCGCCGGTCCAGCGCACGACAGCGCGCTGCCCTGCGTAGCACACGCAACACAGCGGTCACACTTAAGACCCCTACTGCAGCGCTTCTGTCCTGGAGGTCCTAGGTTCCAGTCCTGATGGCGGCAGGATTTTCGACACTAGCTTTTCAGCTAGGTCGGATTCAGTCGCTGTCTGGAGGAGAATTCTAGCGGTCGGCTGCTCTGATCGGTAGTTTTCCGTGGTTTCTCCGATCAGCGCCAGGCGAACGCCGGAGCAGTACCCTACCAAACGGGCCACGGACCGCCCGCGATCTCTCCTTCCTCTTCGTTGTCGTATCCTCTCCCCTTACACACACACACTTACACTAACATGCACTACACTACCACATATTCCGGGAGACCGGTCGGGAGCTTAGAACTTGTCCCGACTGGGGCGGTGCCCCCCTGGTGGGAGAGTCCTGGTTAGGGGGAAACCCCACTAGCCGACGGTAAGATGGGCGCCGGATCTCGCCATCCAGCGGGGGAAGATCACCGCCATCTCCCGAGAAAAACATGCACTACACTAACGGGACTAATGACCATAGCGGTTGACGCGCCCGGAAACACGAAAAACCAAACCCAACTTACGGCCCCTTTCTCAATGAAAACATAAGCATAAGCATGGCGTTAACATAAAAGTTTGGGCTTCGTTCACAAGCGAATGCGTTTGCATAAGCATAACACGTAAGATGTTAACTCAAAAGCTTGCAAGCTTCTGTGTTTATGCTTATGTCAAAAATAAGAAATGAACCAATTAAAAATCGAGTATCGAAATAAGTCAATAGAGGAACTATTGCTGGCTTTACACTAGCAATAGGTTTCCGCAACATCTTTCAGCAATTTGTTGCTGTTTCTTGCGCGGTCATCTTTACATTAGCAAGAAACGGGGCATTATGTTGCCAGAAAGTTGGGAGGAAGATCTTTCCGACAAGATAGTGCCTGTCGTTTTACATTAGAACTTTTTCTTGCCGTGCTTGGTGATGCCACGAGGAAAATGGCGAGTCAACTTAAGTGAGGCTATGTCTCACTCCGACATGGCTAGTACAAGACAGAAAATGCGAGTCGTGGTCGCAGTTATTGTGCTCAATGAAGAGACAAAGAAACGACAACGTTTCGTGAAGACGTGACTGGATTTTAAGACAAAAGGAAAAGGGGCTTGTGGAAATTCGGTTCAGGAGCCTCAATATTTTTTCGTGGACTACGATTCACGTGTGTTCTAAGTAATTTTCTATTTATAAAAAGCGCAATTATTAATTCGGTAAAAAGTTTTAAAATGTCCTTTACCTACTGTTGATGTATTAAAGATTAATCTTAAAATCTCTAAATCTTAGATTAGGAATCTTGATAATTTTTAACATGACAAAATTAATAATTAGGGAGCATCTTTAGGTAAACCAAAATTTGAACCATTCGATAATCAACCATAGAGAATTTGTAATATTTATTACTTCATTTATTTTATTAAACCTTTTTCACATACCCATTTTACGAAAAAAAAAACCATATAACAATTCAAAATAATACGTCTATGTACTACCTTAACCGTACATCCCGCGCATCTGACCGTGGCCATCATTGGCTTCTTCCAGCAATATCTTGCTCAGACTTCAATCCAATTGGCCGGCAATACCTTTCCGAGGACGGAAACACGCGTGTTTACATTACGACCGGAAGATCTAGCAAGAAATATTGCCAACATCAGAAATATTTATTGCTGCAATGTTTACATGGGCAACTTTTCTTGCGAAATAATATTACTCTCCATTTTCTCGCAAGTGTAAAGCCACCTTAACGCAATCTAATGCAAGAGCCCACCCCCCGTCATGGACACAGTCGGTATTTCGAAATCGATTCTCACCTCTAACCAATAGTAAACTAGAATGTCCCAAAGCCAATAGAAACTCTTATTTTGCTTACGTTTATGTTCGACATTGTGAATACTTCAATCTAGCAATTATGTTAATGTTTACGTCTATGTGCCATGCTTATATTTGTGTTTGCATTACGAATGGGCCTTTATTCCTCCCAGAGGCATTACGTGGCTGGGGCGAATGATATTACGACCGAATCGGTGCACGGGCAAGTTTCGAAGGACCGCTGTGCAAAGGATGGTCCCGCGGTGACGGGAAAATTGGTTTGGTGCATTTATAATTAAAGAAGTACAAATTTCCATATTGCTGTTAGAGAACAAGAAAAATAGAAGAAATCAACAAATGAAAATAACGCAGAACAAATTTAAAAACGGTAAGAAATTAAAAAGAAGGAAAGAAAAACAAATAGAACGAAGGAAATGGACATAGAGCAAGAAAAAAAAAAATAAAAAAGTGAATATAGACAAAAAAAAAAAAAAGACAAAGAAAGAAATGAGCACTATGTAAGAAAGGAAAAAACTAAAAAAATAAAGAAACACAGTAAGAAGGATGAAAATGAAACAAACTAAAAGAAAGGAAACAAAGCCAGAGCCAGAAAGAAAAGAATTGAAGGAAGTATAAAAAGCAAAGGAAAGAAAGACAAAGCAAAAGGATAAGGAAAAAAAAAGTAGCACAGGAAAGGAACAGCGAGCGATAAAGAAGGGATGGAACAAGAACAAGATGCGCAGGGAAGAACCCAACCCTTGCAGAGAGGGACTGAACAAAGAACAAGAGAGGAAACCAAAAGAACACTGAGAATGACCGTAGTTATAGAAGGATTTTCCTAAGAATGAGCCAAAGTTACAGTTAGCTAAACAAGTGTAATTCAGAGAAGTCACATGTAATTCAGAGAAGTATCCCTCCGCCGCGACATCTGTTTAGGCACGCCTCTTCACAAAGCGTTTTTGTCTCCTGTGAAAGACTATGCAGAAGTCTAAGAGTTTTGCTTAGGTATATGCACGTACACAAGTCCGGGAAATATTTAAATTTAATTACGTATGTGTAAAATCTCTTAACATGCTCTCACAATCAGGAAAAGAAAATTGCTACAAATGTAAATAGAAAGCTCTCAATCACAGCTCGACACACAACAGCACAATAGCCAGAAACACGTGCACCGGTACGCATCTCGCATTTGAAGTCGCAAAATCGCAAGTTTCGGTTTTAAAATAAACATAATATTTACCACAAAAAAGTAAATTTAATGTAATGTTTATAGAAAAATATTTTTACGGAAGAGCACATAACACTGCACTTCCTAATTTCAATTATTTCTCGTGGCGCACTATATTTTTGTCGGACGAGGACATCACAAAAGGAAGCGTCGAAGCCATTTACAAGTTAGCCAACTGCAAACGAAGTAATGCAGAGAGGGAGTGTGATGGGCTCGAGGGCACAATGACCACATAACGTTCAGTTATGTTGCCAGCACTAGCTGACGCTTTGACTCATTCTTACAGGGAGCGGTAGCTCAGTGCATCAACTAATGTCACTGCAGCGCTTCTGACCGGGAGGTCCTAGGTTCGAGTCCTGACGCCGGCAGGATTTTCGACACTAGCTTTTTAGCTAGGTCGAATTCAGTCGCTGTCTGGAAGAAAAATTGTAGCGGCCGGCTGCTCTGATCGGTAGTTTTCCGTGATTTCTCCGATCAACACCAGGCGAATGCCGGAGCAGTACTCTACCAAACGGGCCACAGACCGCGCGCGATCTCTCCTTCCTCTTCCTTGTCCTATCCTCTCCCCCACACACTCGCTTACACTAACATGCACTACACTACCACATATTCCGGGAGACCGGTCGGGAGCTTACAGTTTGTCCCGGCTGGGGCGGTGCCCCGCTGGTGGGAGAATCCTGGTTAGAGGGAAACCCCACTAGCCGACGGTAGATCGGTGTCGGATCTCGCCATCCAGCGGGGAAGGTCACCGCCGTCTCCCGAGAAAAAGCATGCACTACACTAACGGGGCTAATGACCAAAGCAGTTGACGCGCACAGAAACACGAAAAAATCAATCAATCAGTCATTGACTCATTCTTCGAAAAATCCTTCTATAGGGCCAGTGCCGAGGGATTCGTACCGTCGGGCGCCGCAGAGCAGATGCTGCGAAAGGCGCCCTCGTAGTGGTGGCCGCGGAGGCGCAGCTCGTGGTACACCTCGTCGGCGGTCAGCTGCGGGCCGGCGGCGGCGGGAGCAGAGACGGTGGCGAGGGCGGGGACGGCTGCGGCGCCGGCAATGGCGGGGTCGACGGCGGACGTAGAGTCGGGGGCGGGAGCTCCGTCAGCGTTTGCGTCGGCGTCATCGGCAGCGGCGTCCGCGGGGGCGGCGGAGCTCCCGAGCGCGCGCGCGTACCCCGAGGCGAGCGGGGCGCCGCGCTCCGTCACCTCGAAGCGCCCCGAGCAACGGTGCAACACCACCGTCAGCTCCAGCGTCTCCTCTGCGCCGAACACACACACACACGACATGATTAATCGACTACGAAAGTGGTAGGGTGTAAATGCCACAGAAATAGTTTCTGACACGGAAAATCTTTTACAAAATTAGTTACTACTCGCGCAACTTTTCTTGAACGATGACCTTGCTTCCCCCTCCCTTGAGCAACAAACAGTTGAAGGCAAAAGCTCGCAGCGAACACTGATGACAACATTCCAAGCATTAAAATTTCATTGGCGGGAAACAGATGCTGGTCAAAGCTAATTGCTTTCAGAGTCGAGAACTTCTGATCAGCTTCAATACCATTGTCTAAAGAAATGACTGAGGCAGGTCCACTTCCCTCAAGGGAGGCACCTAAAACTCCTGTGGTGTCCCTGCTGTTGCCTACCCAGAGCGATGACCTGGCCGCACACATAGCATGTATGACTTTGATTTTCCAGAGGTTGGCATTACTGTAAATACTCTAGTGTCCGTCTTTATAACTAATACCCCCACTCCGCCCGCATTTCTTCAATCCATCGTTCAAGAAATGTTGCGCGAGTAGTACAATACTCAGTATCAAAAACAAACATATATTTTTGACATAGTGCTTGAGAATAAACACTTGAAGGGCGGGTAGATGTGTAGAAAATGACTACAATTTGCAAATTAATAATTAATGGGAAAGTGTGTGCAATTATATTGTGATTTTTGCTTCTGATTGCTAGGCAACCCCGTACGCAGAGATGTTCGGCGGGTAAATAAAATCTCCTTGACTGGATAAGAACGTGACCCGCCGAACACTTGTTCATTCGTGTTTGCTTAACAATCAGGGGAACATGTAATGAGTGTATCTAATGAAATTTACCATTACATGTTATGCTAATTGTCGTCCAGTAATATATATATATATATATATATATATATATATATGTATATATATATATATATATATATATATATAGTTATTAGTTGTATTGATAATGCTATCTTCAACAAGCAATGTAAATCGAGAGAAAGGGAGCAACATGAACCATTACCTCTCAATTCTCACATCAGTCAAAAAAATTAACATAAACTGATTTATTTGAATTAATGACCTCATTACAGCTTTGAGAGTCTTTACTCATTCTGGAAAAGTAAAACCTTACCGACTTGTTTCTCGGATTTTCATTTTCAATTTTAAGTTTGCACAATGCTTAGAACTTAATTTGCCTTCACTTTAAGTGGTAATACATATAAAGTCAATAATAAAGATAATGAATACACTAGGAATATACGTACTATCCTTTGGGACTTCTCTCTGCTCTAGAAAAAGGACATCCTCAAAGACAACGGAAATGTCATGGGGTCGTGCGTCATTCATCAAGGCCAGCGTCTCCCACACTAGATCCTGCAATCATGGAAATTCACCAAATCAATCACTCGCAGTATACTTGCAGGTTCTACTAAGAGAAATGTTCAATCAGGTGAGCTTTGCTTTACATTTTATTTTGACAAGTTACTTTCATGTTAAAAAGACAATAGGAAAAATACCTGACAATGTAGTTTTGTCCGCTATTCTTTTTTACAAAATTATATTGATCTATAACTACAAATGCACTACAACTTTAACTTGAAACTTAAATTACAAATCATTTAAACAATAATAAAACCATTATATCTTCAACATTACCCGCAGCAGTAATGAATTCTTTAATGTACACACAAAATATTCAAAGCTCTAATAGCAACGCTTACATGAATAACAGACTCCTACGACGAAGTACTTCTCCGGCATTTCATTGATAGGAGAAATCAATTTTTAATCAACTTTTCATTCCAAATTGTGATGTACATGAACATTCGGTGCATTATTTATAAATAAAAACAACTGGAATGAAGAGTTGTCCTTTGACAGCACTGCTCAGATAAAATCTTATTTTTTTTACTTAATCCAGTGATCACATATTTTCAATTACCGTTGCAATTACATTGTCGTCTTTGTTACTATTATACAATTTTATGGCTGATGTGTAAGGGCGGTGTGGTTTCAATCTTCTGATGTCTTTACTGTTGTCCAAGATGTTTACGGCAATGTAATTTGAATGGTTTTCGAGTTTTTTTCCTATCTTTTGCTATACTCTGTAATGGTCTGATGGACAGTTGGAATTTGCAAATCAGAATATAAAGTACTATTAGATGCATATCAGGATGCATTTTTTATGTATCGTAGACCTTTAGACTGAAATCTTTGCAGAATTTCAATATCCGAATGACTAGCTGTTCTCCAGAGTTGTATTCCGTAAGTTCAAACTGGTTGTAATATTGCCTTTATACTAGTAATTTATTACAGAGAGAAAGAAAGAAAGAAAGAAAGAGAGAGAGAGGGGGAGAGGGAGAGACGATTTTCTGCCGATCATCCAAAAGAGTTTCTTAAGTTGTAGGTCCATGTGATAGGAGAAATCAATGAAAACTATGAATTAGAGCAGCCGGCCGCTAGAATTCTCCTCCACACATCGGCTGAATTCCACCTAGTCTAGCGAAAATCCACTATCGTCGTAACTTGAACTTGAACACTAGGTCTTCCCAGTCACTGTCACTAAAGAAGTGTGTTTCTGAGCTACATTCAGCCGGTGCATCATAATTGTGGTTCATTACACGTTCTCTTCTGGGACTGAGCTAAACACCGAGTTCAAATTCATACACTGTTTGGAGAGGAATTCTAGCGGTCGCCTCTTTTTCATGGCTTTTCCGAGCCATACCAGGCGAAGCAGTGCTAAAAAAATGGGGCAAGGGACTGGGTGCAGACTAGCCTATCTCAATCTTCAACCCTTCTCTTCCCTTACACACACACACACACACATACACTGATTATACAATATACCACCACACATGTCGGGAGCTTATAACTTGTTCAGGATCTGATCTTGGGAGAGGAGGCTTAGGGAATTAACTGATGTCACTGCAGAGCCTCTGTCCGGGACGTCCAAGGTTCTAATCCTGACGGTGGCCGGATTTCCGACCCTAGCTAGAATTCAGTCGCTGTCTAGAGAATTTTAGCGGTCGGCTGCTCTGACCGGTAGTTTTCCGTGGTTTCTCTGATTAATACCAGGCGAATGCCAGACTAGTACCCTACAAAACTGGCCACGGAACGTACGCAATCTTTCCTTCCACTTCCTTGTCCTTTCCTTGCCCTTACACACACACACACACACACACACACACTTTCACTTACAATGCACTACACTACCACACCCACCGGGTGCCCGGGTCGAGAGCTTAGAGTTTGATTCAGTTGGGGCGGTGACCCACTGATACATCTTTGGGGAAAACGCCGCCATCCGACTGTAGATCGGCACCGGATCTCACCATCCAGAGACCGTAAAAAATAAAACGCTAGGCCGCAATTACATAACGTTTGTTGATGTTTCTAATTGGAGTTTGAACTGCCTGTGTGAGGGCCCGCAGAAGAGTGCTCGTATGTTGTGTTACATCAGTCCCTCAAATTCCATTAGTTTCGTGTTTTCGTCACCATTCCTAGTTCATCGATGTTTGCAGCTGACTGGAGAAGGTAAAAACGGTGGCCAAAATCTCATGTAAAGATAGCACTCGTTCAGGACCTTATGTCAGTGGCAATTATTCTTTCCGACATATTTATTTGAATAAGTGTCGGACAGCGTGTCGAGCAAGAAAATGAAAGAAGAAGAAAAGGAGGAAGAAGAAAAGGAGGAAGAAGAAAAGGAGGAAGAAGAAAAGAAAGAAGAAAATGAAGAAGATCTCCCGAGGCAAACACATGCACTACACTTACGGGACTAATGACCTTGTCCATTGGCGCGCCCGGAAATACTAATCAATGAATCGAAGTGTGGTAAACACCCCACCACAAGGAGAGTTGGGGTTACGCTTCGCTGGTGGAGGGGCGCGGCCCCTCCCCTTCCCCTTCATCGGAGGGGGGGTTAAAACCCCGAACCCGGCAGCGGTGCGCTCTCTGCTCGATTGGACACGATCCATGCAGCTTGCGACATGCCACCGTGTTGCGGCGATATATGAAGATTCATATCGCGCGCCAAATCGGCAGCGCGGGACGGAGGCTTCCGAAGGCAGCAGGGCTACAAACCGGCGCGAGGGCCGGCCAATAGAGCGTGAGCGGCCGGCAGGCGGATCAGCAGCCCCGAGGCGAGGCTACGGCGCGGCGTGCTTCTTAACCGGACGCGCCGGTCAGAGAGGCAGGCAGTTCTGAAGTGTGATCCGGTTGTGACTCTGTGTATGGTGTTATCCTGTGTGAACTCGGCTACCTTATACGGTTTTCTCTATTCTGGTGATTTGGACGACCGTGCGCTTATCTGTGGGACTTCTTCTGGATTTTGTACACCGAGGCTTCGTACAACTGACTACTCTTCTGGATTTTGGTAACCGGTCACTACTGTAAAGAGATTGATCAAATAAATGTTATTGTTAACGTGTGTCTTTTTGTGTACATAACACACCGGACGTGGCTAACCGGCTCCCGAGGAGGCGTCACTGTTATCAACCGATACACCGTACAGCAAGAAAGTCGTCCTACCTAATTTCGTATTTGTATATTGTTTTTTCGTTAACTTTTATTGTATTTGTTATCAAAAAATTAAAGTAACTAAAGAAACATCTGTGTGCACATCTATAGAAAAGTTATTCTCAGAAGGAACCAATTTGACAGGTCTGAAAAAAAATGAACGTCATGCAGGGCGATGATATTTCAAGAAATAGTGATGAAGTCAGATTGAAATGAGCTAACTGTACACGAACGCACAGACAAAATGAAAGAATGGATATAATCTGCAGATACGTTGCAGTGTTCAAGCAGTAGCTACCAAACAGTCCCTTCTTGTAGTAATACCGGGAGCGGTAGCTCAGTGCATCAACTGATGTCACTGCAGCGCCTCTGACCGGGAGGCCCTAGGTTCGAGTCCTGACGGCGGCAAGGTTTTCGACGCTAGCTTTTCAGCTAGGTCGAATTCCGTTGCCGTCTGGAGGAGAATTCTAGCGGCCGGCTGCTCTGATCAATAGATTTGTGTAGTTTCTCCGATCAACACCAGGCGAATGCCGGAGCAGTACTCTAACAAACGGGCAACGGACCGCGTGCGATTTGTCCTTCCTCTTCCTTGTCCTATCCTCTCCCATTACACTAACATGCATTACACTACCACGTATTCCGGGAGACCGGTCGGGAGCTTAGAGCATGTCCCGACTGGGGCGGTGCCCCGCTGGTGGGAGAGTCCTAGGTAGGGAGAAACCCCACTAGCCGACGGTAGGTCGGCGCCGGATCTCGCCATCCAGCGGGGAGAGATCACCGCTATCTCCCGAGAACAGCATTCACTACACTAACGGGACTAATGACCAACGCAGTGGGCGCGCCCGGAATCACTAAACAATCAATCAATCAATGGTAGGAAATGGTGTGGAGTTCACGACATTTGCATCATCTAAATGAAATTGAGGCGTTGTTTTGTCGCTAGACAGCTGTCCTGTTTGGACCGAGGACTTCAGCTGCCTCAGAATCGCACTGAATACGGCGAAAAAGCTTTATGCTAAAATAAACATATAGGACAAAACAACGCCTCAATTTCATTTAGACAATCAATCATTCTTATAGTAATCACTCTATAACCCCGGATCCTGCCAACACAACACAAACAGTCGCTGACCAGGTAGTAGGCGGCCGGCAGCAGCGCGCGTCCCTGCACGCGGTGTCCGCGCAGCGCGTGGGCCAGGGGGTCGCCTGCCGCCAGCAGCACGGAGCGCTCCCCGGTCTCGGCGTCGTCGCCCATCTCCGTGGGCACGGGGAAGGTGGTGGACGTGTCCCAGCGGATGAGCGGCGACAGCATGGGCGTGCCCGGCGCCACCGGGAAGCGCACCGCAGGGTACAGGCGCGCCACCTGCGGCTGCAGCCCCGCCGCGTACATCCTGCAACAATGTCACCGCAGCGCCTCTGACCGGGAGGTCCTAGGTTCCCACTCCCCACGGCGGCAGGATTTTCGACACTAGCTTTTCAGCTAGATCGAATTCAGTCGCTGTCTGGAGGAGAATTGTAGCGGCCGGCTGCTCTGATCGGTAGTTTTCCGTGGTTTCTCCGATCAACATCAGGCGAATGCCGGAGCAGTACCCTACCAAACGGGCCACGGAACGCGCGCGATCTGTCCTTCCCATTCCTTGTCCTATCCTCTCCCCTTGCACACACACACTAACATGCACTACACTGCCACATATCCCGGGAGACCGGTCGAGAGCTTAGAGCTTGTCTCGGCTGGTGGGAGAGTCCTGGTTAGGGGGAAACCCCACTAGCTGACGGTAGGTCGGCGCCGGATCTCGCCATTCAGCGGGGAAGATTGCCGCCATCTACCAAGAAAAAACATGCACTACACTAACGGGACTAATTACCGAAGCAGTTGACGCGCCCGGAAACACGAAAAAATCAATCAATCAATCCTGCAACAGCAACGTCCCGCCGCTAATGTGTGATATAAGCCAACGTTTTCTTGAGTCCCGGATCTTGACTCCCTTATTAACATCAGTTGTATTAAAAATATATGATAGCAGAGAGTTGTTAACATTGTTGAAAAAATCTGATAACCAGAAAGAATGCTCCGTATAATAGAATCTATTTTGTATCGCAAAATTAGCTTCAGATTTGAAGCAATTTTCCAATCGTCGAATTAACTAAACTCCCACTCCTCTCGCATCTAGTGAAGTGAGGGTTCAAGAAAACGTGCGCGGATAATACTTGTGTGTGTGGGGGGGGTGAGAATGAGAGAGATGAGGGTGTTTGTGTGTGTGTATGTCTGTGTTTGTGTATGTCTGTGTGTGTGTGTGTGTGTGTGTGTGTGATGGATGTTGCGCTAATATCTTTAACGTTTTGCACCCTAGATATTATCGATTTCATGCAAATGCCCTGCTTCTATGAAAAAACATAGATTCGTCTGGAATTCGAGAAAGAAGTATGCGAATAATAGCTACTTATACGTAGCTGATGTCGAAAATTCGACACTGTCGAGAAACAAAAATAATATTTCCGTTGGAAAGCTTGAATTGAAAATACACTAACGCACATTAGATGTTACTTCAGAATAAAGATTATCAACTTCTACCTCGTGTAGAGGGGTCGAAAATAATTCGTTTTAGTCAATTAATGCGTGGTTAGAACTCTCATAAAACGAAGTTACAATTGATAAATTTCTCTTAGTTGTCAGATAACTCGTTCTTTGTGAATTTGACAGGTACATTAAATCTCTCTCAGAAGGTAATCTGCCAAACAACACTACATGATGTGGTGTTTACTAATCACGGGGCATATGTCACATGTGTAACTCCGTTATAATAATCAAAATTATCAGGAACATTCTCAATAGAAATGATTGCCTCTGTTGTAGTCTTGTTTAAAGCCCGGTATACATAGTACAGTTTTCGTTTCGATTGGACGTACAGAAAACGTGCAGTCCAGACTGCACTTTTTCTATATGAGCATGTTCATAATTTATCATGCAGAAAGCCTACAGTTGGACTCAAGCGCCTGTAGCGGCAGAATCATTCTCTAACGGTAATTGGCCATTTCGATTTTGTGGTTAGGTGTGTCAAAGTGCGTTTGTGTGAATATATAGTAGATATATAGTAATAAACGTCCTCTTTTCAAATTCCTACCTTATTTTTATTTTCTATGCTCCTCGTGGTTAATTAATACCAAATGAAGGTCATAACCAGAACGCATTCACAGAAATACCACCTCTGACAGTACTCGAACGTCACAATTCAGTTGTTTTTCTTTAGACCCCCTAGCGGCTGCTTGTGGCGATTCGTGTAGAAAACGTAGAGACCGTGTATGCGCGACTTTTGGCTTTTATTCATCTAGTGTAGTATCTTGAAGTTTCTGTATAGATACTGTATAAAGGGTCTGCTCGAAAACTGTACCGTGTATGCCGGGCTTAAGATACAGTTTATTTTCTTGGCAATCAAAACAACAGTTCTTCTATAAAAGAAAACTTTAATAATTGTATTACAACACCCGGTGATGACTACTGTAAGAAATTGCAGTCTTGTACCGATTTCATCAGTCAGGGAGCGTCAGCGGGCAACTGATAGGTTAAATTGACGCAAAATTCCCGATGATGGTAATGATGATGACTAAAAGAGATTGCTCTCTTGTGACGTTTTCGTCGAGCAGGAAGCGTCAGCGGACAACTGAAAGGGTAAGTTGACGAAAATGATAATATTGATTACAACTGAATGATCTGAAAGAGATTACAATATTGTGCCATATTCCCTGGAAAGTGAGCGACAGTGGACAACTGAAAGGTTACGATGACGTAATATTTCCGATGATGATATCTGAAAGAGATTAAAGTATTGTGCCGCTTTTACCCGGCAGTGAGCCTCAGTGAACAACCAACAGGTTAAATTGGTCTAAAATTCCTAATGATGGCTAAACGATTACAAAGATTGATGACTAAAATTAAACTAAAATTATACTAAAATTGATGATAAAATTGATGATAAAATGGATAACTAAAATTGGTGGCTAAAATTGATGGCTAAAATGCATGGCTAAAATTCGTGACTAAACTTCATTACTAAAATTGATGACTAAAATTTATGGTTAAAATTAATGACTAAATTTGATGGTTGAAATTCATTACTAAAATTGATGACTAAAATTGATGACTAAAATTGTTGTATACAATTGATGTCTACAATTGATGGCTAAAATTTATGACTAAAATTGATGGCTAATTGATGACTGAAATTGATGAGTACAATTGATGGCTAAAATTGATGAGTAGAATTGATGGATAAATTGATGACTAAAATTGATGACTTAAATGGATGGTTAAAATTGATGGCTAAAATTGACAGCTAAAATGTAACTAAAAATAATGAATAAAAATCTCTTTGGGTTGCAGTGGAGTGTCCTTAGCAACCGCGGCGCGCGTGCGCACCTGCCGATGGCCGCGAAGAGCACGTGCGCGCCGTCGGCGCCGCGCTTGGTGAGCGCGATTGGAGGAGGCCTGCCACCTCCACGGCGATGGCGTTGGCCGGCATCTTGCGCGCCGCCTCCTCGAACAGCACGGGCCGCAGCATGTTGTTGGTGAGGTACTCCGCCGAGCACAACGCGGCCTCGGGCGTGGCCCACTCGGCTTCGGGCACAGTCGTGCTCAGCCAGCGGGTGCTGCGCTCTTTCGGATGCGGGATGACCTGTGCCACCGCAACGAGCAGGGGTTATTTGGCTCTCTCACCATCACTCAATTTTTAACTTTTGTATATTACAAGACGCATTATATCGATCTACCTATGTATATATTATCTATCTATCGATCTATTCTATCGATCGATATATCGATCTATCTATCGATCAATCTATCGATCAATCTATCGATCAATCTATCGATCAATCTATCGATCTATCTATCGATCTATCTATCGATCTATCTATCGATCTATCTATCGATCTATCTATCGATCTATCTATCGATCTATCTATCTATCTATCTATCGATCTATCTATCGATCTATCTATCGATCTATCTATCGATCTATCTATCGATCTATCTATCGATCTATCTATCTATCGATCTATCTAACTATCGATCTATCTATCTATCGATATATCTATCTATCGATCTATCTATCGATCGATCTATGCTCTTCGGTCTACCTGTCTTTTAACTACCTATGTTTCTCCCCTCCATCTATTTATCTATTTGTGTATTGAAGATTTGTCATTTGTATCAATTGAATTTTTACTTTCTCGTCTTACTACGTACGTAGTAAAAAGGAAATACTATAATAATGCGGCGGAAATCGGCGATTTTTCGACAGAAAAACTCTTATTGACGAGCCCTGGTAACAAAAAAGTAAATAAATCTTTTTCCTATATGGTAGTACTCGTAGAGGTACATCTCATAAATTACTTCCTCTAACACGTTGTATCGTCACAGTTCATGTTTCATTGCTATTTAATACGGAAAAATCAACTGAGGGAAAAACGACTGTTCCAAGATGTACACCCTCCAAACGAACTGAACCAACACGAGAACATGAGAGTATAAAATTGATATTTTGAGTTTTGAAGGTACTGTACATGGAACCTCAAGATTTAAAAAAAATTCCAAGATGGTTCGAAATTTTTTTATTAAACTTTGTCCTTGTGTAGCATAAGCGATGCAAAAAATCGCGCAGATATATCTTTCTTAGTGCTGGCGATTACACAAGTGCGAAAAACGAAAAATGTAATTCTATTTTCACTGATGTCATTTCAAGATTGACTGTAGCATTTCGACCAGACAGCGTCGCGAGGAAAACAAATTCGTAATCATCATATTGTGTAATCATCATATTGGGTGTCCATGTGGAATCAAGATTACAAAGAAAATATCATTTCGTTACACATAATTGGTGATGTAAATTTTAGAGTTGGAATAAAAATGTAGTTCTTATTAATTATTATTTTTTTACAATAATTCCTATTATATGTGGTTTTTCATTATTTACATGCCTTTTTGCACCACTTCTGTAGCCATAATGAATACATTTTGCATGTTTATTTTAGTAAATATGAATGTTTCTTTGCCTACCTATTTCAGGTAAAATAAATTCCTAAACTTTCGGGTTCTATCTATTAGCAAGGTTTATCCACTTTTTCAATACCCAAACTAGTTGTTTTTACGAAAGATTATCAACTTCTTCTGCAGGATTTTAATGCTTTCTCTTTAGTGCATAATTATGTAGTATGGTAAAAACCGTAAACATTATGTCAGTTGCTAATGACGTCCTGACGAAAAGTCGATTCCAAGGCTAGTCGTCTCACCGTCTGCAGTTTCTTGAGCAACAGCTCGCCCGCCTCCGTGATGTAGCGGCTGTGGTAAGGGATGCCGTTGCTCGTCACTTCCCTGGCGAACACGCCCTTCTTCTGCAGGGAGTCCACGAAGGACTTGAGCGACTCCGAAGGGCCCGAGATGGTGCACGAGTCCTCGCCGTTGTGGCACGCCACGTCCACATCGCTGGGGCAGAGGGAAGCCATCGCCTTGGCGCCCATCCCTGCGAAACACCAGGGCCCTTCAGACTCACGCGAACCCGAAGTCACAAAGAAACGTATACGAACATTCCCGAGGAAACATGAAGCGATTGTGAACTTGTCATTTTTATTGATTTTTAGATATTTATAGAATTTTAGTGATTTTTAGATATTTTTCTAATAATTTTATTAAAATATTTTATTTGATTTTTGGGAGAAATGTTTTTAATCTAATATTGGGAATTATTCTTGGAAAGTGCAAATATTTATGCATTTGATGCTTTTTTTTTAAAAAGGGATCCTTGTGATGTATGACATAAGAAGAATTACCACAATTCCCATAATTTTCATAATGTATGACATGAGCATAGGTCAATAATCATTTATATGTTTTCTGACATCGAATAATTCTTTATAATATAGTACCTATACTTATATTCCGAATACATTTATTTTTCACCACAAATTCATAAACTGCATAAATGTTTTACAGGAGATGCAAATATCAACATAATATCTATAAGAATGCAACCTTTTGTTGGCCACAAAAGAATTAATATTTTAGTATGTGTTAAGATGTAAAAAAATGAATGGTGAGACAATAGAAATGGAAAATTAAATCCGTAGATTGCTCTCGGCTTTGTGATAGCGCACAAGAGTAAATAAAAACCTTATCTAGACAATTTGAGTATTTGCACGGTGATATAAGTATTTTTGATACAAATGAGAAGACTCTGAATTGAAAGGATAGGATAGATACTATCGCAAGCACATCAACGAACGTGCGTGTATGGGGGATTTTGTGTGTTCGGATGTGCGGAAGCAAATATGGATTGTTTCCGGAACGAGGCGAACAAAACACGGAGCGATGTTTGAGAGGAACAGAGCAAGTTTGTATGAGAGTGCGTAGTCTATTGATTAGTGTTGATGAAAGCAGTGTGCTTGATATTGAATTGTTGTGAAGCAAATTGCATTTTCCGTTAGTGTGTTTCTCAACTTTCTCTTTACTACATAATTATGTATAATTATGGTGAAAACCGTTTTCTAATTATGTTTATTGTTCAATTGATAATTACATGGTTCAGTATTAATACTCTTTCACATGTATTTGGACTGGCTTAGAGCTAACTTAATCTAAAACTAAATCTAATCTATTACTCAGGGTTAGGATGCTCATTGAGCACCTATGGTCAGTTTACATCGAAAAATATTTGCAGGATGGCATGTACCGGATGTCCATTACGGATTCAGGTCGGGAAATCGTTGTGAGTGGCTAGGTTGAAATGGGCTATTTGATTTATGGAGGATATATTTGAATATAAGTTGTTCGAGAGATAAACAATGTGGTGCTTGATGATGGTAGATGTAGTTCTTTATGAAGTTGATCATTAGAAATGAACCATGAGACGTGAGTGGCTAATATTAAATATTTGTTTTGCATTATTTGCATTTGATTGATGTTTGTCTGTGAATTATTTGTGCAAATGGGGCAGGCGTTCAGCATTAGAGGTCTAATTATTGTCTTGTATAGGGTTACGGCATTGTTTAAGGAGAGTGATTTAGTAGTGGTTTTGGCTGTATTAATTTAATTTTGTTTCTTATTGAATTTTCATTGCTATGTGAGATTTCCAGGTTAATATTGTATCAAAGTTAAGTTCTAAGTATTTAACAGTTTGGTTGTATGGGCTCCAGGGGATTACGTTGCAATTAACTTGCAGTGGCGCGGGGATGGCGAATGTTCTGAAAGAAAATATTTTGGCTGTTGATTTCTACGGATTGAGCTTGATTTTCCATTTTAAGGACCAATCTTCTATGTTTTTCAGATGAAGTTGAATTTTATTGCAAGTGAGATTTAATGAATGGTTGGACATGAATATGGCAGTATTGTCTGCAAATTGTGCTATATTTGTGTAGGGGGAGGTAGGTATATCAGATGTATGAAGGTTGAAAAGGATGGGTGAAAGGGGGGTTCCTTAGGAGAGTCCTGCTTTTATTTTGCGGAGGTTGGAAGCGTGTTTCTTTACTGTTACTGATAATGTCCTATGTTAGAATTTTTTTTAATGATTTGTAGAAGGTAATTTGGAGTTCCTATGGTTTTCAGTTTATATATTAGGCTTGGGTGCCCAACTCTGTCGAAGGTGAAAACCGTAAACAATATATGTCGAGTGATAATGACGTCCTGGCGAAAAGGCGATTCCAAGGCTAGTCTCAGCGTCTGCTGTTTCCTGAGCAACAGCTCGCCCACCTCCGTTGATTGATTGTTTTTTCTTCGTGTTTCCGGGCACGTCAACTGCTTTAGTTATTAGTCCCGTTAGTGTAGTGCATTTTTTTCTCGGGAGATGGCGGTGATTTTCCCCGTCGGATGGTGAGATCCGGTGCCGACCTACCGTCGACTAGTGGGGTTTCCCCCTAACCAGGACTCTCCCACCAGCGGGGCACCGCCACAGCCGAGACAAGCTCTAAGCTCCCGACCGGTCTCCAGGAATATGTGGTAGTGTAGTGCATGTTAGTGTGTGTGTGTGTGTAAGGGGAGAGGAGATGACAAGGAAGAGGAAAGAAAGATCGCGTGCGGTCCGTGGCCCGTTTAGTAGGGTACTGCTCCGGCATTCGCCTGGTGTTGATCGGAGAAACCACGGAAAACTACCGATCAGAGCAGCCGGCCGCTAAAATTCTCCTCCAGACAGCGACTGAATTCAACCTAGTCGAAAATCCTGCCGCCGTCAGGACTCAAACCTAGGACCTGCCGGTCAGAGGCGCTGCAGTGACATCAGTTGATGCACTGATCCCACCTCCGTAATGAAGCATCTCTCTAAAAAGCCCACCCGGGAGGGAATACACTCACCGATGGCCGCCATGGCGCCTTCCGGGACGTGGCCCTCGAGCAGGCATTGGCCGCGCCAATAGGAGACGAGCATCGCCTCCTCGAGTGTGAGCGAGCCGTCCGCGTACGCACAGCCCAACTCGCCCACCGAGTGGCCCAGCATGCCGGCAGCCTGGATGTCCAGCGCCCGGAGGATGTCCACCAGCGCGATCTGACACCACGGAGAAAGTACATTTTCGGTTTTGTGTTGGCAAAGACCATGGAAACAGAAAATACATAACACAGTGTTTACCCGCCTTGGCTATCACAAACAAGGGTTAAGGAGAGTATGTACCACTCGCGCAACTTTTCTTGAACGATGACCTTGCTTCCCCCTCCCTTGAGCAAAAACAGTTGAAGGCAAAAGCTCGGCGCGATCATTGGAGACAACATTCCAACATAAAACTTCGTTGGCGCGAAACAGAAGCTAGCCAAAGTTAGATGCTTTCATCGTAAAGAACTGTTCAGGTTCATTATCAATATCTAAAGAAATGACTGAGGCAGGTATAGGTCCTCCAAGGGAGGCACCTAAAACTCCTATCTAGTGTCCCTGCTGTTGCCTACCCAGAGCGATGACCTGGCCGCACACGTAGCAGGTTGACTTTGATTTTTCCGAGGTTGGCGTTACTGTAAATACTCTTGTGGTCAACTTTGTAACTAATACCTTCACTCCGCCCGCATTTCCTCAATCCATCATTCAAGAAAAGTTGCGCGAGTAGTAGTGCCTATTCTGGTAATGTTAAATCTTCAAACATTTGGTGCAATTTTCTCAAGAACAATGGAAGTTCATCTTTGATATTTTACAGCAGTTTTGTCTGAGAATTTTTCAATACGGCAGACATTTTTTTCTTACATTTAAAAGTTACGATTTTGTGTCACATATATTTTTTTACTAAAAAAGAAATTTCTATTTTTTAAAGTTTTTTTTAAAGATAATTTTTCATAAAAACGAGTTCAATATCATGAGCACATTTAGGTATGTATAATAGAATTTTTTTAGAAATGTTATCTTAAATATTTTTTGGGGTGAATGCACAAATGTTCACTGGAAATAAATGTGCGGTAAATAGCTTTCAAAGTAAACAGTGACACCCACCAACAACTACGATAGGCTAGAAGCCTCCTTTGATGTAATCTTTCCTATTCTTCTTGATGTTTCTCTTCTTCTTTCTTGCCTGTTCGCTAACATCTTCCACTGCTTTATCAGTTTTTTCCATTCGAAATCTAACTTTTAACTCAGAATTGCAGAGTATTTTTAAACAGATGCGCGTTGACGTACGCCATGACAGGGAGCATGGAAAATTTAAATACTCGAGAAAAAAAAGCTTTTAAATCTGAGATACGGCCAAACGATGACAACACCTACATTCAGCACACTTTCAAGATACAAGAATTGAAGAAAAAAGTTTTTCAAATTTTCGTCAAAATTCTACTACATACTCCCCTTAACAGGTAAAGTGATTGGCGATATGTTTGGAAAGATACTGCGTTTTCACCCAGCGCTGAAAATACTTGTGTCTATCATGGGATATATCAACGTTTGTAACTTTTGTAATAGGTTTTGCTTCTAATTTCAAAAATAATTATAATTCAGAGAAAAATCCAAACTTTTTGTTGCAGTTTGCCTACGAGCAAGTGCTGTATTCTCTTTGAAATTTCATTCACTTTTTTGTCGACCGTGTCCTCGGTGAACATTCACAACACAACAGTGCAAATTCTTAGAATTCGATTTGAACGTTTTATGTCTTCAATGTTGTAATAAAATAACTAAATTTGTACATGCAGTAATTACGTAATCCAAAATAAAATAAATAATTATAAATAAATAAAAGAGGCAGTTTAAAATATTATAAGAGAAGTAAATTCGGAAATATCAAAATGTTCAATTAGTAAATGAAAAAGCTTGTTACCACATTGAAGTAGCCTTGGTTGTTCAACGCACATAGAATATCCACCACTGCACTCTAAATTCTCCGTCAAATGAGTAGCTTCTGATCTTAGAATGTAGAAGGTGAAGACATTGACCTACAGATCAGGGGTTGTTTTGAGAATGTATTTTGGATTCCAGTATGCGCAGGTTCCAATTAATGAGATTTCAATCCACATACTTTTTAGGACGTTGCTTTAAGCAATAGACTATTAATCTCGCAATTTTCAAAAACTATTATTTATGACACGAGTCATAAAAGTGACCTTGTACTTTGCGAGTGGGAACGTTTGCGACACAAGTCCGATAGGGGCAATCTTTCGAGAAAAATAAAGTCATTTTTACCACATGTGTCATACACTACTTTTAAACACGCTAGCTGACTTCCATTTTATTTTAAAATTCGAGTATACAAATCATTTAATGATATATTAAGGTCAGTAGTAGCTGAGTGAACTGATGGAAGTTGTATGCAGCGATTTATTTGAACACTTGAGCATCATCTCACTTTTAGCACTACTTTGTACACCCAGAAAAAACCGCTTTTACTAGTATCTGTCTAAAAAATGTATTATTTAGTCATTATTCTGAATGAATAGTGGAATTAAAAATTACGTTGAAGGTTTTCAAATCCATTTTTGATATGAATTAAATGAATGATTTGAAAAAAATAAAGAGATCAAATGTGAAGTTTATGAATTTTGAGAGAAAAAGAGGTATGTATTGCTATTACAGTAGAATCCCGCTATCCCGAACTAATTGACGGTGTGTTTTGTTCGGAGTCGGAAATGTTCGGATTGTCTGAAAAAATGTACCATATATTAACAAATACATCTATAGAATTACCAGACACAATGCAACGTAGCGTGCGATGTGAGAAAATGGCAACGTAGCCTAGCGATGACATCGCATCATCAAGCAGATTCAATTCCTTACGGCAAAAGATTATCGATTGTGCATGTTGCTTTAAGTGAAAATTACTGCTACAAAAACATGATATGCAGCATAGTTACTACCAATGCAATAACTGTTTCATTTCGACGCGTGTTTCAATAATTAGCTGTCCAGTTCTACAGCAATTATAACATACTTTCTTTACACTACAAATACGCATTTTATTTATTTTGTTTACTTTTATTCTCTCCCGAATTTTGTTCAGATTATCCAAAATTTCTGATTAGCGGGCTTCTACTGTATATACATTCCGTTATTTTTATCAAATCTTGCAGTATATTTTGCACTATATCTGCACTATATCTTGCACAACATCAAATCCTGCACTATATCATTCAAATTCACACGCTTACCTGGATGGAAATAACTCCCACGACGGAATGCAACACGTTGTCGAAGATGGTGGGATCGTCGGTCGTGATGATGTGGGCGAGGTCCAACCCCATGGGCCGCAGAACTTCGCCGCAGCGTGCAATGCTCTCGGCGAACATTGGGATAGTCATGAGACCCTTGCCCATGCCCACCCACTGGCTGCCCATGCCGGAGAACACGAACCACACGGGTCGTAGCTCGCCAGAGAAGAACTGCAGAAAAGAGCATCATTATCCAGAGGTCAAAATAGAGCGCGTTTCACGTCCAACGATCTTGTGGTCCGCCATTTGGGAAAAGTCTATTTGGCTGTATTGACAGTGCGCATGTGAAACATTTACTGCGTAAACCGACTGTGGTAGTTCAGAACATTAACTGATGACACTTTAGTGCCGCTGCCTGGGAAATCCTAGGATTCGAGTCCGGACACTAGGTAGGTACTCGTAGCTAGGTCAAATTCAACCGCTGTCATGAGAAAATTCTAGAGGTCGGCTGATCTAATCGATAGTTTTCTGTGTTTTTTACGATCCATATCTGACGAATGCTGGCGCAGTACAATAATTAATAGGTCACAGAATGCGCATGATGTTCCTTCCTCTTCCTTGCCTTATCCTAGCCTCTTACTTTACACACAAACACTTACATGCAGTACACTACCACGTAACCCGGAAGACCTATCACGAGGTTAGAGCTTGTTCCATCGGGTCAGTGCTCCGTTGGTGGGAGTTACCTGGATTGGGAAACCACGCTACCCGTCGTGGACCCGTTCCGGATATCTCCACCCAACGGGGGAAGAATACCCCCACCTCTCGTGCCGGATTGCACGTTCCAGGACGGAGGAAACACCTGTGTCGCTTCTATTTGGCTGTCCTGAAGACGCCACGTTCAAGGACATTTTACCCTGGGGAAGATGACAGCAAGGCGGCCAAAACATTGGCATATGTGGCTGGACCGCGGCGCCCTTGGGAAAACCAAGCAGGTACTCATTCATATCGCGGAAGTATAAGATTTTCATCGGCGTAGTTGACGAGCCCGGATTCAATAATCACGATCGATTTTGATTTATTAGTCATTCTGGGCGCGTCAACTGCAAATTTCATCAGTCCCGTATGTGTAATGCATTTTTTGTCGCTGGAGATGGCGGTGATCTTTCCCTGTTGCATGGTGAGATCAAGCGCCGACCTACTGTCGGCTAGACCTACTGGCCTCAACCACATATTTCCCACTAGCAGAGCACCGCCCCAGCCGAGACACGCTCTAAGTTCCCAGCAAGTGTATGGTAGTGTAGTCATTGTGTGTGTGTGTGTGTGTGTGTAAGGGCTGAGGATAGGTCAAGGTAGAGGAAGGAAAGATTGCGAGCTGTCAGAAGCAGGTTTGTAGGGTACTTCTCCAGCATTCGCCTCGTATTGACCGGAGAAACAACGGAAAACCATGGAGCAGACGACCGCTAGAATTCTCCTCCAGACAGCGACTGAATCCCACCTAGCTCTCTAGCTAGATAAAACCTTACGAGCCACAATCCTAAGGATGTAATCATTAGGCTGATCTCAACATTTCGTCCAACCGCGCAAGGCATTAACTGATGTCACTGCAGCGCCTCTGACCGGGAGGTCCTAGGTTTGAGTCCTGAAGGCGGCAGGATTTTCAACACTAGCTTTTCAGTTGTCTGGTCTGTCGCTGTCTGGAGGAGTATTCTAGTGGCCGACTGCTCTGATCTGTAGTTTTGCGTGGTTTCTCCGATCAACACCAGGCGAATCCCCTAGCAGTACCTTACCAAACGGGCCACGGACCGCGCGCGATCTGTCCTTCCTCTTCCTTGTCCTGTCCTCTCCCCTTACACACACACCTACGCTAACATGCACAACACTACCACATATTCCGGGAGACCGGTCGGGAGCTTAGAGCGTGTCCCCGCTGGTGGGAGAGTCCTGGTTAGGGGGAAACCCCACTAGCCGACAGTAGGTCGGCGCCGGATCTCACCATTCAGCGGGGGAAGATCACCGCCATCTCTCGAAGAAAACCACACACTACACGTACGGGATTAACGACCTACGCTGTTGACGCGTCCGGAATCGCCAACCAAATCGACCCGAGCGGGGGCGTGGCTCACCTGTATGTCCCTGAGCGGAATGGCGTCTCCGCCGACGAGCGCGAACCCGCGGTGCTGGTGTCCTGGGTTGTTCTGCGCGTGCAGGTCGAGCAGCAGGCGCAGGAACTGCGGGTCGGGCGTCTTCTGGCGCTCCACTGCTTCCAGCAGCACGTGCACCGCGTCCTCGGTGCGGCCCGACGCCAGCGCCAGGCGCGGCAGCGCCGTCGAGGGCGGCGGCGGCTGCGACGGCGGCGGCGGCTGCGACGGCGGCGGCCGCAGGATTACGTGCGCCATCGCCCCGCCCAGCGGGAACGAGCTCAGCGCCAGCAGCCCGCCGCGCCACGGCTGCGCCCGCGCACCACCGCACGTGCCCAACAATTTATAATATATATATATATATATTATATATATATATTGAAACGCATTGCTTTTCTAAACAGAGGCGCAGCGACCGACGCAGTTAAATTACGTCAGGGTATCGCGGCGAGCGAGAAGAGTTTGTGTGTATATATATATATATATATATATATATATATATATATATATATATATATATATATATATATTGAAACGCACCGCGTTTCCACCCAAAGAAACGGCGAGACATCAAGCACGAACACGGCAGAACGGTTGCAAGAGGGCGCTCGCTAGCCACGAAAACGGTTACGGGCGGCGAGGTGTCGTCGGTTGGCCGACCGTGGGAACGAGGCCGCGAGGAGTGAGTGTCTGGCTGGCCGCCGGCGAGGAAGGACGTATCTGGGGCTGCTCCGCGATCGAAAAGCAAACTAGTATCGCGAACCAACGAGTGCAGAAAGATTAATTGACGGACAATTTGTGCGTGATAACAATCAATAGTCGATCGGACATATTGCCAAAGTGATAGCTGCTATTTGGAGTAACACAGATCAAAAGACGTCGAGTGGATCGGAGAATTGGAAAGGAGACGTACTTCGGAAGCGCAGCGCCTCACCTCGGCTGGTCCCAAGTGAAACGACCCCGGCAAGCAGCGAAGGAGCGCGAGGCAACCCGAGGGTCCCCGAAGCCACCGACGCTCGTAGTGGAAGAAGTAACGGTAAATATTTCTTCGATCGATAAGATCGAGAGACTAACAGTGATTCTGGGTTATATGAAAGAAAAGGGTAGAGAACACCATAGATATTGTATCATTAGTGATTTGTATAGAATTAATAAATAGTTCAGTTTATTTTGTTCACGGAACAGTGGTGTTTGATTAATAACCCCGAGCCCATTCACGAGAAAGAACACCTGTCCCTTACAAATAAATTTACTGAGAGCAAGCCGGCCTACCCGGTACGTCACAATATATATATATATATATATATATATATATATATATATATATATATTATATATATATTATATATATTATATATATATATTATATATATACATACACATATACATATATACACACACAAATTGAAACGTATTGTATTTCTAAGTATGTTTCCATTATTTTAAATTGCGCGGTCGCCATGGCCGCAGCTCAGCTCTGCCCATAATTTTCTATCGTTATTCTCTCTCATAATTCACTTCATAAGAGAACATGTAGCATCACTGAACTCTTTTCATATTTTTCTCGTAACTACGATCCTCTCTATCCAGATATCGCGCTGCATATGAAAGGCAATAATCTATACTAATAAAAGTGAATTGAACGACGTGTAACCGACATCGATACCACAAAATGTAGCGTATGAATTTTTGATGAAAAGTAGCGTATGAATGAAATTTTTTAGGCTATTCTTCAGGATTGTCGCAGTGTCCTTGCAAAGTTCGGTGTACACAACCCAAAAAAAGGAAAATAAATAATTTAAATAATATGATTGTAGATGCATCGCGATCATTTTTCGCCTCTCGCTTAGAGCAAATGGTTCCTATTATATTCCGCCGGGGCCCAGTACTGCTGCAGCAAAACTGGTACCTAATTTATTCGCTAAAGGTCAGTAGCGATGCATAAGATAAAAAATCATCTAATAACAATGTTTTGAAAAATAAAATGAAAGAAAATTATAGTATTTTACTAAAATTTGAATCAATTACGTTAAAAATAATAATATTAAGCACCGTGGTTTGTACGAAATCGATCTTTTCCCTCATTCGCAAGGATTAAATATGAAGAAAGCCCGGGCAACGCCGGATATTTTGGTAGTAAACAAGAAGGATCAGTAAAACAATAACCTCACGGAGGTTAAGCGAATTCGAGACTCCCGGGTTCCTGGTTGGGTGACCGGCTAGGAACCCCGGGATCTAACGGCGTTGAGCCCCTTGCCGAAGGGATAAAAGGCACTGACTGACTGCGACGTGACGAGACTTGACTAGTATAGTAATTACTGAGTAACGGAGGATTACTCCAAAGAATGCACCGGGAGCGGTAGCTTAGTGCATCAACTGATGTCACTGCACTGCCTCTGACCCGGAGGTCCTAGGTTCGAATCCTGACGGCGGCGGGATTTTCGACACTAGCTTTTCAGCTAGGTCGAATTCAGTCGCTGTATGGAGGAGAATTCTAGCGGCCGGCTGATCTGATGGGTAGTTTTGCGTGGATTCTCCGATCAACACCAGGCGAATGCCGGAGCAGCACCCTAACAAACGGGCCACGGACCGCGCGCGATCTGTCCTTCCTCTTCCTCGTCCTATCCTCTCCCCTTACACACACACACACTAACATGCACAACAGTACCACATATTCCGGGAGACCGTTCGGGAGCTCAGAGCTGTCCCGGCAGGGGCGGTGCCCCGCTGGTGGGAGAGTCCTGGTTAGGGGGAAACCCCACTAGCCGACGGTAGACCGGCGCCGGATCTCACCATCCAGCGGGGGAAGATCACCGCCATCTCCCGGGAAAAAACAGACACTACACTAACGGGACTAATGACCGAAGCAGTTGACGCGCCCGGAAACACGACTCAATCAATCAATCAATCAATCCAAAGAATGCGCTCAACGCCCAACAAGGGGTAAAGAGACGCTTTGCGTCAACAACGACGCAGCAAATTAAAAAAAAAACTCTCTAGTCTCACCTCGAGGCGGCCGGCGCGCAGGCCATCGACGTCCTGGCGCGGCGCGGTGACGTTGGCGGTGGGCGGGATGACGCCGGTGCGCAGCAGCACCACCAGCTTGGCCAGGCCGCTCAGCCCCGACGCGCCCTCCGCGTAGCCCACGTTGCCGGCCACCGCGCCCAGCAGCAGCGGCTCGCCGCGCGCGTGCTCACGCGTGAAGAACTCGTCCAGCGCGTGCAGCTCCTCGGCGTCCGCCGCCTGCGCCGCGCAGCGCTCCGTCACACTCAACCATCCTTGCGTGGTAATTAGGTCACTCTCAACCATTCTTACAAAAGTAATCGAGTCACACTCAACCATTCAATTTTCTTATATAGTTATCGAGTCACACTCAACTATGTAGAGTAATCGAGTAACCTTCGTCTATTTGTTCCTCATTCATGGTTAGACCGCTTCCAGTGCTCCAGTCGAGACAAAAGATTCGACCTACGACGCGTCTCGTTTTTATGATGGACTGACCACTTTTGCAGATCCATCCATAAGATTCTAAGAATTTTTTCGAAAAAACGTATTTTAGTTTCTTTGAGCACTTTTTTGGCGACACCTACATAGGTGACCTATTGCTCATTCGATTTCTCTACGCAGGACAAATTGATTGACACAATTGATTGCGGATTTTCTCCAGGATAACTCTGAGAAAATTCTAGAAACAAATACGTGTTTTCGATGGTTTCAAAGTATCTACGAGTACTCGATGAAACGCTGTGTGTATATTACTATATTATCTGGCATTTATGGGGATCGGTACCACCTGATTCATAAGCCTTCCCTGGAAAAACTCAAACAATTCACTCAAAATTACGAGAAAACGAAAATATTTTTTTGAAAAACGCGCATATGCAGTGATTAAAATAACTAATACTTGAAAATAGATTGCATTCGAAAAGCAATTTCTAACTTAAATACTGAAAATGAAGGGCACATTTGAAAAACATTCGAACTTTGTCACCATGTGTGTCAAAATTACCCCAAAAATTCTAATATGACTTTTAAATTTACCAAAAATGATGAAATATTTACTATGGAGGAATAGTTTGTTTTAAGAAATATATCTCAACCTTTAATATTGAAGGTGTAGATGTAGAACAGGTTACAAAAATTACTTTTGCCAAGAGCCAGGATTATCACGAGGAGATCGGAAGAGTGTGAGGTAGATCCTTTTAAGGTGCAGTGCGTGGAAAGATCAAATATTTTAAGAGCCAGAAGTGCTTCTTGCTATTTTGTGAGAATTGTACTTGAAATTTACATTTTCAGACATTCTTATACAAGCATCATACTTATCAAACATCGCGGGCAAGGGCAACCGCTAAACCACGGAAAACTACCGATCAGAGCCGCCGGCTGCTAGAATTCTCCTCCAGACAGCGATTGAATTCGACCTAGCTGAAAAGCGTGTGTCAAAAATTATGACGCCGTCAAGACTCGAATCTAGGGCCTCCCGGTCAGAGGCGCTGCAGTGACATCAGTTGATGCACTGCAGGTAGTACCAAGTATTAAGATCATATATTTATATGACTATTCACATTCAAAAGAATAATTGAAGAATGAAGGGAGTTTAACTGCAAAACACATATGGCATTCATAGATCTAGAGAAGGGTTTTGATATTGTGAACAGAACATTGCTTTGGAGAATTATTAAAAAAGGGGTATACCTAAATTAACAAATAGGAGCTATTAAATGCCTGTACACGGGAACTACAGTGTGCTTAGATAGAAACGGTAAATTAACGAAGGATATTCCCACAAATAAAGGAGTGAGACAAGGTTGCAGCTTCTCGCCAACAATTTTTAATATTTATATGGATGACATGTTCAGAGCATGGAAAGTATAGATAGATAAAGGAATTCATCTAGGAAAAAGTGTTTCTTTTAACCGCTTATGGTATCCTGACGATTCAGTTATCTTGAAAGATAGTAAAGACAAGCTACAATACGCGGTGCATATTTTAAATAATATTGCGAAAATATACAATTTTAAAATTTCGACCAACAAAACAAAAACAATGTTTGTTAAAAGGCAAATTTCCAGTTAGAACCAAAATTTTAATAGACAGTCTAATTTTAGAACAAGTGAAGCATTCTAAGTACTTAGTTCGCTATGTTTCTTACGAAAAACATGGATTTCGACGATACATTAAATAAGTTAAGAAATATATGTGGAAACATTCACAGGAATTTAAGAAATAAAACATGTAAAGGTGCACGTGTAAAGAATTTAACACTATTGCTGTTCCTGTACTTTTGTGTGGAAGTTGAATCGAAAGTAATCTTGGAAAGAGATAAAAGTAGAATTTAGGCGGCCGAAATGAAATTTTTAAGAAGTAATCTAGTGTACACCCTCCTAAATGAAAAAGAATGGGGATATGAGAGAAGAGTTAAAGATCACACCTGTATTAGATAAAATACGTACTAATAAGAATAAAATGGTGCGAACATTTGGAAAGGATGCCGAATGAGGGATTGCCACCATTAGTTCAATACATTCCACAAGAAAGAAGAGATGTAGGCAGGCCAAAGAAAAAGTGAACACCGCAACAGGTTGAAGCCTAATTCTTGTTCGTAGAAGAAGAAGAAGATATTTGTATGAATGATTGTCGCTTTCCAAATCTCACGTAATTAAATCACAAGTCGAGTTCTCATTTTCAATACTTTAGTATGTTGGAGATGGATTTTCGAAAACGTTCTTCACGGTTTTCAGTAGATATTGGCACACTATCTGCAGATTTTCTATTATAATTAATTGACTGCAGATTAATTAGATAAAAGATCAATTCTATTGGGCAATATTATTAATTTTTTTATAGAAAGTTGCCTTTGACATTTTTTCCTTGTACGAGGGTGGTCCCAGAAGTACCCTGCCTGACCTAGAGATCGCGGTAGTTTTTCGAAAAATATCACTGTATTAGAAAGTAGACAATCTATGAAGCATATGTTTCAAGTTTGAAGACGCTACGTTGTTTAGTATTTGTTTGGCAACAATCAATAGTGAACGTTGTGAGTGAATTTGTAAAAATGGAGAAAATTGGTCATCGTTATGTGATCCAATACTTTAATTTGAAAGGCCTCAGCCCAACCAATATAAAAACTGAACTACATTCTACTCTGGGTGAGTCTGCGCCTTCGTTTACTACAGTAAAATATTGGGTAGCTGAGTGTAAACGAGGCCGTACGAGCTGCCAAGACGAGCATCGCAGTGATCGACCAAATGAGGTGACTACTCCAGAAATAAAAAAAAATCCACAAAGCGGTACTGGGTGATCGTCGACTGAAAGTGCGCGAGCTAGCAGACATAGTAGGCATTTCGAAAAGTGCGGTACATCGCTTATTATCTGAAAATTTAGACATGAGAAAGCTGTGTGCAAGATGGGTGCCGCGTTTGCTCACACTCGAGCAAAAACAGTGTCGTGAAGATGTTTCAATTGAGTGTTTAGCAAAGTTTCACCGCAACAAAGCAGAATCTTTGCGCCGTTTCATAACCATGAATGAAACATAGGTCCACCACTTCACCTCAGAGAGAAAACAACAATCAAAACAATGGACTGAAAAGGGAGAACGCGCACCAAAGAAGGCGAAGACCGTTCCATTTGCAGGCAAGGTCATGGCGTCGGTTTTTTGGGATGCGCGTGGGATAATTTTCATTGACTATCTTGAAAAAGGAAAAACTATCAACGGCGAGTATTATGCGAACTTATTGCAACGTTTGAGCGAAGAAATCAAGCAAACACGGCCACACTTGGCTAAGAAGAAAGTGTGGTTTCATCAGGACAATGCACCAGCTCACAAATCCGTTATTGCGATAGCCAAAATTAATGAATTAAAATTTGAATTGCTACCTCATGCACCCTATTCGCCAGATTTAGCCCCCTCTGATTATTTTCTGTTCCCAAACTTTAAAAAATGGCTCAGTGATCAAAGATTTTCCAACAATGAAGAAGTTATGTCGGTAGTTAATGGCTATTTTGAGGAGCAAGACAGTTCTTATTATAAGAAGGGTATCGAACTTATTGAACATCGCTGGGAAAAGTGTATAGAGGTAATAGGAGATTATGATGAAAAATAAACATATTTGTTTCCAAAATTTTTGTTTTTTCTTTGTTGGGTCCGGTACTTCTGGGACCACCTCCGTATTCTCAAATCTGCAAATACTTATGCCTATGTGAAGGTCCTTATACATTTGTGAACGATGGTCTTCTTCGTTGACGAGATTAAAATCAAACCACAAAAGTGTGGTCTCTAATGACAATTTGAAATGTTATTTCCTTATTACTCAAATAATTGTTGCAAGTATAAATGAGCTCATAAAAATTGTTTAATAAACAAAATTTTCCATATACTCATTCTGTTTATGACAAATTTTCATTTCAAATTATTGTCACATACGTTTCTAAGCAATTGTTTTTTTCCATTCGTTTATTCGATTTAATGAAAGTCATTTGTTTTAAGCATTCTTCTCCACATATATTGATAAAAGCAAGTTTGAAATTATTTTTTAATTGTATTTCTAGTGAATTCAATTGTATTGGTGAGAATGAGTGAAATTTTAAATGGTAATTTCTTCTGTGAGTTACGTATGAAAGGAAAATTAGAAATTATTGAATGTTGGAATTATTGCAAGTAGACGCGAATGTTCGAAGTGTGGAAGAGAAATGAAATTATCAAAAAATGAAAATGATGAGCACATCAATACAATTGAAAGCACTTGGAGTGCAATTAAGCGCCAATTGCCTCGGCATGGCGTCAAAGATCAATTTCAGACTTATCTTTCTGAATATATGTGGAGAAAAAAATGTTAAAAAAAAGTATTAGTGACATTATGTGGAAATTCTTAACATCTATAGAACTCCAGGCCGTGTATCAGGCCGCACTAAATTCGCAATATGGCAGCTTGAAAGATTTCCTGTCGGAATAGCCAACTTATGAAACTATAACTCTGATCAAATCTCTCGCTTTTGTTTTGTTTGTTGTCTCATTCACAATCCTCGCGCGGTCTCGAGTCTTGTCCACTGTTCAATAATACATGTTTCGTTTTCGGTAGAATTAAAAAGAGATGTTCATCTATAAACGAATATTAACTCTGTGAATAATTATTAAGTTAATTAAGAATTATCATTATCAACTATTGCGAGCTTAAGAAGTGTTAAAAAGTGTCAAGTGCAAATGAAAAATACAACCTCAAAAGTTATCTGCGGTCATACTTCTATGTTATTAATGCTTTTGAGATGTGTGTCAACAGTTCCTTCACGTTTTGAAGTGGTAGTAATAAGTTTTATTGAACGCAAATAAATACCACAATTATTGAAGTTAATTAACGTGATATACATGGTAGTTTTTAAGTGATCTAATGAAATGTTCCTAACAGTCCAGTTATGTCAATATCAATGCAAATACATCCATTTAATTTATCTGTTCAATTATTCATTAGCTTTTAAAAGTAAGTTCAAAAATAATGAAAACATCATTAGTGTAAGCAGAGACAGTCTTTGAAAACGTGTTATCTTCAAAGGTTCAGTATTAAGTATAGACCCAGATGTTGTTAGGCTTACCATTATTTTCCAGTTAAAATTAAAATGAATTCAGAAAAATAATAATAAATATAATATAATTAATTTAAAGCAAGAATACTAAATGGACACATATTTACAACAAAAAAATTAAAATTTAATTTAGAAAAAAACAATTGGAAAATAATAAATAAAACTCAAAAACGCCTAGTACTACTAAATAAATAAATTGAAGGATAAAACGCAAAGAACGATGAGCACCAAAACGCAAAATGCAAATCTTTAGCAACACTCGTAAACTAACACAATTTCACTTGGATGGCTTTGAATGTTGGCGGTATCTACGGAAGTAGTCATTGTTTCATTGCAAACTTAAATTTTAAAAAATGTCCCTACCGCTTGAAGGTAATATATTCAGGGTATTTGTGTGACGGTTGGCAACAACTTTAGCCAACATAAAACGAATCGAAACTACCCTAAATCGAGTATAAATGTATGTTCTCATCCGACAGTGACATTTTTCAAAAGTTGTCCCGTTAGTTCGGCTTTTTAGCTGGCCAGCAGTAGTATCAATTTACGGAACTTCACAAAAAGACTAGTCGTGAGTACAATATTTTTTACTTTTATATACTTTTTTTAATTTTCTTAGTAGGAAATGAAATTTTTTAATGTCTATTTATTTACCATTCCCTCTAAAAGAAATTTTCTTAAAAGTGAGTGTTCCCTTTAAAATAAATTCTCTTAGAAGTGAGGGAGATATATAAAACAACGTGAGCGCCGGACCGACAGCGGAGGCGCGAACCAGGTCTCGAGAGCGAGGGCCGGAAGGCCCTCGCGAACGTAGCACGTTGAATCCGTCGGGTAGCGACGTGCGGTAGCACGTCGCGGACCACTTGGTGAAAAAAACGCGTTGGTTAAATAATTGTATAGGTTATAAAATTAAATTTAGTAAAAAAAAAAATTTTAATTGGAGATTTATACGTCAGGGAGACTTTGGAGCAGGGGGTAGCTATTTTTTAATCATTCTCAAAAAAAAAACCCTCCAATTAATATCTCTAAATCTTCAAACATTCTTCAAAACTACAACCCCTTCTCGTCTGATATCAAACAAATACTTCAAAATGATTTTAGTAATAAAAATAAATCTGATCATATTTCAATATTTTTTCAATCTAAAGATGATTTTAGAAATTATAGAAATTACTGTGGTTCAAATAAAGTTCAAGCTTTGACATATCGTGACCCAACGAGGAAAACACATTCGTTTATTCAAACACAATCGTTTATCATTTAAATCAGGTGGATGAGTTGCAATTGTAATAAGAAAGAAAACTAAACATTCAAAATATATGTTCCAACTAATAATAATTTAGATATATTAGCTTTGAAAATTAACCTTCTTATTCAATCTCCTCAAGCCTTTTTAAAAAAATTAACATATTATTATGTTATAATATCTGATAATTTTGATTCACCTATCTCTCAATATTGTATTCCAGCGCTTAATTCTGATCGTAATTCAGTATTAAGAAAATAAACATTCCTAAAATGAAAAAATTCAGCATTACTGGTAATATAAAATTAAATTAAACCTTAAAAAACACTAAATTTCAAAATAATGTTACACATGAAATTACATTATCTTCATACACAAAACATTTTCGCAGCAATAGCAAATTAAAATCAACTCCTAATAAAATCTTAAATTTAACTAAACTAAAACATATAACTCGTAGAAAATGGCAAATATCAAGAAATCCTCAAATAAAAATTGCTCTTAATCGTCTAACACATTAAGTTAAAAATAAATTAGATAAATACCGTTATTGGCAATTCAATAACTTCTTATCTTAACTTCAACCTAACTCCACCAAAGACTTTGGAATATAGTACTAGACCTACACTCCTGCCCTTCGGAGCGCTGCAAATTGAACACTGCGCGATCCGCCATGTTGATGGCAACTGCGAAGTGAATAGCCGAAGCCTATGTGTGTTTACGTGCCTTTACTTTGTGTTATAAAGTTTTTAGTGAAACATTATGGTCACTTCGTGTGCAGCATTCGGTTGTACGAATCGAAATACGAAGAATTGTAAAAAATCCTTTCACAAGTAAGTATATGAGATGAGTATATAATACAATTTTTCTTATACAAATGCAAAACACATTCACTGAATATATTGAATATATTATTTGAATGTACCTTTTGAGAATTATAGGTAAAACCGATATTATGCATTTACAGATTCCCGCTGAAGAATAAACCCTTACTACAAAAGTGGTTAAATGCTGTGAAAAGAAAGGGGTTCATCCCCACGAATTACCATCGACTGTGTTGTGATCATTTCATTCCAAGTGATTATTGGATTGGTGGTGAAAGGAGAAATTTGAAACCTGATGCTGTACCTTCTGTTTTTAACTTTCCTGTACGTTTACAAGCTAAGGTATGTACATTCCATAAGTTTTAACACAAATTGCGTCAAATATGCACTTCAAAACTAGAATCTTTGTTTAGGTTTGGAGGTTATGTTTTATATGGTTAATTAGTGAACTCATTTTTTATGTATGCAATTTCAGGAAAAGGTGCCTCGCAGAGAAATAGTGAAGCAAATTGCAGAAGGCACTAGTAGTGCTACGCAAACTTTCAATTTACCCTGTTCTGATATCGAGGAATCGAGTTTTGATAGTAGATCAAGTGCTCCTGTTCTTAAAGAACATAATTATACATTTAGTGGTAGTCCATCAAAGGTCAGAGATAAATTGGAGAAAGTGATAGAAAGAAAGCAAAGTATTGTGGATGGAATTAGGACTAATTTAGCGTGTAAAATTTCCAAGTGCAACAGACAAACAAAGAAGATAGAAGAATTATCATGTATTTTGAAGAAACTGAGAGATGAAAATCTTGTGAATGAATGGACTGCTAGCATTCTGCAGGACAACTTTGGGGCAGTGTTCACCGAAATGCTGAACTGCTCCTTTGTCTTCTAACAAAACCTCATACAGTGAAACGCTCAAGAAGTTTGCCCTCACACTACATTTTTATTCCCCTGTAGCTTACAATTATGTCAGAGAAACTTTTAATTTTGCACTACCGCATGAAAATACACTGCGTAAATGGTATAACTCGGTAGATGGCAATCCGGGTATCACCTCTGAAGCACTTGCAGCTATAAAAGAAAGAGCAGAATTAAGTGAATAAATGTGTTAGTGGTATAGATATGGGTAATGGAATATGTGGCAAGGAAAAAAAATTTATTGGATTTGTAGATATGGGTAATGGAATATGTGGCAAGGAAGACGTTGAAGCGAAAGAAGTGCTAGTGGTCATGGTTGTGGGTATTAATTGCTCATGGAAAGTCCCCATAGCTTACTTTCTGTCCAGTGGCATTGAGGCAACCGTAAAGGCTTCAATAATAAAACAATGTATGGTAGTGTTGCATGAATGTAATGTAACTGTTGTTGGTGTTACATTTGACGGTCTGTCAAGTAATGTTACTATGGCTGCACATTTGGGTGCCAAAACATCAATTACTGACTTGAAGCCTTGGTTTCCACATGCTATAACAGGTGAGAGAGTGTACGTTTTATATGATGCCTGTCACATGATAAAATTAATTCGAAATATATTTGGTGACCAAAAAGTTTTATACGATCATATGGGTAGAGTTATTATGTGGCAGTACATATCAGAATTAAATAATATTTAATATGAAGAAAATTTAAGTCTGGCTAACAAATTAAAAAAACAGCACATTCAATATAAAAACCAAAAAATGAAGGTGTACTTGGCTACTCAAGTCTTGAGTTCATCAGTTGGGTCAGCATTAAATTTCCTTTGCAAGGACTTAAAATTAGAGAAGTTTCAGGGAGCTGAAGCAACTGCTGATTTTTGTACATTTTTTGACAGGCTATTTGATGTTTGCAATTCCAGAAATCAGTTAGCAAAGGGCTATAAATGTGCTTTAAAAGACTCAAACATGATCTCTTGGGAACCTTTCATGGAGGAAGCAGAGATGTATTTGATGGGATTGAAAGATTCAAATGGAAGGTTTTTGTATGAAGGCCCTAGAAAAACAGGCATTTTGGGATTTTTGGTATTATTAAAGTCCATTAAAGGTATTTTTATGGACTATGTTCACACCAAAAAATTGAAGTATTTGGCAACGTATAAATTAAGCCAAGATCACATAGAATTGTTTTTTTCTGCTGTGCGCAATAGATTTGGTTGGAATAATAACCCATCAGCAATGCAGTTTAAGGCTGCGTATAAAAGACTATTGGTGCACAATGAAATTAAGAGTAAAAAGAAAGCAAATGTTGATGTACTGGAAAATGTCCAGTTATTATCTTGGTGTAAACCAAAAGTTAAAGAAAGGGAAGACGACTTCCAAGAATTCTTAGAGGAGATTCCCAGATACGTTGAATCTCAGGTATCTGAGTATGCTGAAAATGTTATTGTTTATATCAGTGGTTTTGTGACAAAACATCTTATTAAAAAGATAAATTGTTGTATTTGCTGTGAAAGGGTGTCCAGGGGAAATAATAATATGGGTGGGCGTTCTTTTCTGTTTGTTTTGAGAAAAAATAATGGAGGGCTACAAATTCCATGTGAAGAAGTAGTGAATATTTGTATACAAACAGAGAAGGAGTTAAAGCAGTTATTAAAGTTGAATGCATTTCCAAAAGAGAAAGAAATTATGTCTTTGAAGCATAGTATTATAAGTTATGCTATAAGGAAAAATTTATTCAGTGATCTTCATGATCATATGTTAGAGGAAGGATTTCCAGAAAATCATGTAATTCAAATAGTAAAGAAAACTGTAAGTTTGTATGTTAAAATCAAGCTTTACCACTTAACGGAATGCCACAATAGTTTAATACATAAAAAGTTAATAAGGCAGCATTGTACAAAGTCTGTCACTTTCATGAACCAGTAAATATATATATTTGTCAAAGAAAATTGGTTTTATTATAACCCTGTCAAATTTCCCTAAATCCTTTCCAAAAGAAAAGTTCACAATAATTATTATTTATTATTGGTAATATTTGTAATAATTTATTTTCCATTCTCATGACATCTTCATTCTTTCAATTTCGTCCTGCAGAGTTATGAGAGGTAAATTGAAACTTCTTACTAGTATCCAATTTCCCTTAACATTATGTATAATCAAGTTGATGTGCTTATAGAAAAATTTGTAAAGGTTGAAAAATTGCCTATCATACTTCATTGTGAAAGGTATATTTTTGTGCCAGTAAATGTTTATATAAACAAAACCCAAAAGAATTTAACTTTCTACCAAGCTGTTAAATTACTCATTCAAAACCCAACAGAATTTAACTTACTAACAAGCAGTCAAATTACTCATAAAATGTTCTGTATAAGACAAGAAAATGTGTTTTCTGAACTTAGTGAAGGAATCTCATTGTTCTAATGAAAATAAAGATACTTTTTATTACGGATATTTTCTTATTGATGCATCTAACTTGTGTTTTCTAGATTTTATTTTCGAAAGCCCCATGCTTGTATGCTGACAGTAAGCTCAGCTTGCGTGCTTTTGCCATCATCATGGCGGCCGGCGCAACGTTCAATTTTTGTTGCGCGTTGGGCCTCCTTAACATTGGTGTGTGGGGCCTTGAACTCCACAAAACTTCGGTCAGCGATTAGAAATATTACGAGTGAAATATCTCGTATTCTTCCACTAACATCAGATCAACAATAGAAATTTCTGATTCTGAAAAGACTGAGCTATTTGCCAAAGGATTTGTACTTTCCTTTACTACAAATCCTATTATTAATTTTAGTTTTTATAATAATATTTTTTAAAAATATGAATTCTACCTATTATACAGTACCTGAAAGAATGAAATTTATTTCCCTATCACAAACTAAATTTATTATTTCTAAGTTAAAATATAAAAATTCCCCTGGTATTGATTGTATTCCAAATTAATCATAACACACTTTCCAAATTTACTTATTAATTCATTAACTGCAATATTTAATGCCTGTTTTAGAATAAACTATTTTCCACAAATTTGGAAAACAAAATTATTATTGCCAATACCAGAACCTAATAAAAATCATTCTAACCCTGAAAATTACCGTCCTATAAGTTTACTTTCTAACTTTTCAAAAATGTTTGAAAAATTAATTTTAAAAAGATTAAGTAAATTTATTACAAATAATAACAGGATACCCAAAAGTCAATTTGGTTTCAGACAAAATCATTCAACAGTGCATCAACTTCTACGCCTAACAGATTATATCGCTAATAATTTTCAAAAGAGAATACATTCATTTGCAATATTCTTAGATGTAGAGAAAGCATTCGACAAAGTTTGGCATGAAGGATTGCTATACAAACTACGACAACACGGTTTTCCTCACTATCTTCAAAATATTATTAAAATTTTCTCTTAAACCGGAAATTTAAAGTCAAATTAAATAACACTCATTCCACTGAATAAACTAATGGAATGGTTTTTTTTTATTTTATTTAGTCAAAAACAGTCAGGTTCCGCAAGATTCTCCTCTTTCTCCCACTCTTTTAAATATTTTTATCTCTGACATTCCTAAATTAACTTATTCAGACATAGCCTTCTTTGCAGATGATACTGCAATATTTACTACACACTCGGATCTCATACAAGGTCGAGATAACTAACAAAAAGATTTAAATACACTGTATACCTGGTTCACCAATTGGAATAGTGAAATCAATACTCAAAAATCCCAACCCAACATTTTTTTCATTAGAACTTTTCATATCCACAAAATTAAAAATTAATTGGCCCCAATTCTACCCCAGTTAAATATTTAGGTTTACAAATAGTCACAAAATTAGCATGAAAACAACATATTTCATCACTATCTAATAAAGCACATTTCAAAATTCTCAAATTATAGCCGTTCATTAATAGAAAATCATAGCTCTCGACTGATTCAGGTATCTTAATTCATAAATTTATCATTCGTCCCACAATAACATATGCTTGTCCAATATGCAAAAAACACATAAACGCAAATTAAAAGTTATTCAAAATAAGTTTTTATGTCAAATATTGAAAGCACCCTGGTTTATTCGTAATGATCAAATTTTAAATGAACTAGCAATAGATTCAGTAAGTACGTATATTTCAAAATTATCAAATTGTTTATGTGCTTCTCTTCCATCTTGTCCAACAACTAATGAATTTAAATTGGGCAAATCATGTAATCATTTTTTCCGAATTAAGACTCGATATTCAAAAGATCTCTTTCAACCTCCTTAAATAGCAACATGAAATACAAACTAAATGGAAACTATTGAATTAATTATAAATAAGAAATTATGTAGTACCCTTCCTGGGTAACCTTAGGATTAATATATTATTGTAAAATGTTATAGTTCATTGAATTGTGAAAAAAAACTAAAATTGTATACATCTTTCAAAGACATTTGTATGTCGAACAAGAGGAATAATTTTTTTTAATTACTTCGTTTGCTGAAACTTCGTGTAGCCATGTTCACGAAACACTGCCTAAGCAAGCAAAACCATTCCCATCCCTTCATAAAATTAGTAGTGTAATACTGATTTTGTTACTTAAACAAATATTCTAAAATATTACATTAATAGTAATTTATTAGACAACATGATAAATTATAATTAAGTAATTACTTTATTATGTTATGCTTTATTGCATGAGTACATGTTTTGAAAACCAGCGACGTTAGGAGCGAATTTTGAAATTTCTACGCATGAATGCAATAAAGTAACATTATAGATTAGTTGCATGCGCTATTTTTTTAATACCAGCATTATAAATATATAAGGGAATCAAATTTAATTTTGCCAAACGACTCCCTTGGCACGTATCGGATGTTTGACATCTGTGCGAGAGAACGGAGATCGGTTGTTGCGTTTGCCGCTATTTCCAGACAATTCTCTCATTTGTGCCGTAAAATGCCCTTTTATGAACGATTTATTGCAACAAAAATGATAATTTGTCAATGCTCCATACAAAAAATAACTATTATCATCGTATGTATTATTTTATTTTATTATATTACTTTTGTTTTAGCAAAACATTATAGTGAACTTCAGGAAATTATTTCTAAGTTATGAAGACATGTAAATTAGTCTGTGGAGGTATTACATAGCAAAATATTTACGTACAATTTGGAAAAAATTGATAAAAACAACTATTTTTAATCATAGTTGAAATTAAATACTTCCGCGATAAGAACGTGAGAAGTCGAAAGGAATAAAATAGGGGATCGTGAGACTAAAACTTGGTGCGAATGACAATCAGCACATGAAAGAGAAAATAATTTAAAATAGAATGCCAATGTATTGACATGTTATGGTCATGTTTCCTTGTATCTTCATTACGTATACCGAAGGAAAATCAGACGATTCGTTTGCATAGTTATTTTCTTATTACTGTTATTGACGTAAACAAAACCGTTTAATAAACACATAAATAATCAATATGACTACTGATAATTAGTTAGTCAAATAACATCCGAGTCATTCCATTTCATTGATCTAGGGCTCCCAACGCGACTATCTCAGGTTTTCATGACATTTTATATTATGAGTCCCACATGTCACAAAGAAACATGTGTGAAGTTGTGACTTCACAGTCGTTGTAGAAATAGCAGGTTGCAGCGTCAATAAATAACAAGAATAAAATATTTTCGCAACTTTGGGATATAATAACAAACGTTAAGTGAGCTTTCTTGTACTACTTTTTCCTCTCTATTCAATGAAACGAATATCAATTTTCCCGTAATTTGTACACAGTGAGTAAATTGAAGCAAATATGCTGAAAAATTAGTGATAAAACTTATATACGTATATCAACATAATATTTTTTCTCAATACCTAATTTCAACTTCATATCTCATCCAATTACTCCACAAATTAATTTTAAATTCATACTTGATGAAAAGCTCCAAAATAGGGTATTTTAACTCACTTTTACAAAAAAGTAAAGTTCTAGAAATTTTTTCAAAACTGTTTCATTGGAAAGAGTATTTTTTAAGGTTTACAGAAAAGTTAATTTTATTATGCATCGGAGGTAAAAAATGCTTAAACTGTGTTAAAAACTCATCAACGTGAAGGGAAATGTGTTCAATAAGAATTAGATTGTTTACGGTTTCCTCAACATTCAAATAAAAAATCTGAAATTTGGTATAAAGTATCGCAACATACTATTGTTTTCGACTGGGTAATTTCAACATTACAGTTCTTATAATTACTGTAAAAATTAAGCGGTAAGTAGATAATTTTTGCAAAAAGTCCAAAAATTGTATACGTTCTACCCACTTTCACAGATATCTATGTATTTAAAAAAGTGTAGTTTAGAAATAAATTTCAGCTTTTTACTCAAACAAATTTTAGGACTTTTTTCTTTAAATGAATGGCAATGGTCCTCAGATGTGTCATCACTTGCTATTATTAACCGGTTTTGCATTATAAACAATACAAGTCTATAATATCTTAAGTAGTTCTACTTGAAGCTGTTAGGTCAAACTGTTAGGTCACGACCTTCTGAGAAGCATCTGCGAACGTGTGAGAAACCGGACGCTCCTGCAAATACGGACGACCCCTGACCCCACGCTCAATTCCCCTCCAAATCCAGAAAAGGGTGTCACGCGCAAACTGTGGCGTGGAACCTTAGTATCATCGCACTCGCAATTACATGACGAAGGGTTGCTATATAAAACTATGTTTGCCTGGTGTTTTCTACCAAACAACTGAAATTTGAATCATGTTCATAAACTTTTTTATACTTAATCCTTATTTCATGTTTATTTTCTTTTTAAATTCTGCCTTGTATAAAAAGTTTCGTCAAGGGGCAGAAATGGAATGGAGAATTCTTTGCTTGTATTAGTTTTGTGTTGTTTTATTAAATTATTCTGTTATTTGTTGAATGTAGCAATAATGTGAAGTAAATTAACCAGTCTCTCTTACGGGTGGAGAGCTCTTTTAACACACTTTTCTTCAACATTCCCTTTGTCGTATGTAAGGGTTCCCCCACTTTCTTTTATGGCTGGTATTGCGCAGCATTCGAAAGTGACCCAAGCGGCAATGGGCTTACTAGTTCAAGGTCTTGAACTGGGAATGATATTGAAAATGTCAATTAACGTATCTAAAAAAATTAAAATGCAAATGACGCAAAGCGGCAGGAATATTACAAGTTCAAAAGACCTCCGCCTTGGTAATGCCATCCAGCCAATGTCATCCAATTACATCATTCAACCTTGTCATCCAACCAAAGTCATCCAACCGTGTCATACAACCAATGACATCCATCCATGCCATTCAATTAATGTCAACCAGCTATACGTCATCGAACCGAGTGATCCAATCACGTCATCAAACCATGCCGTGAAACCATGTCAGCCAACAATGTCATCCAACCAATGCCATCAAACCATGCGATCAAATCGTGTCCTTCAACAATGGTCATCAATTCAGGGCACCGCCATGGTATTGTTTTCCAATTTTCTCTAACTCGGGGCCAGTTCTACGTAGTTTGCCGGCGTTGGCAAATAAATTCACTTTTCTGGGAGCTTAAAAATATGCACTCTCTGATTATAAATGTTCTAAATCCGTTCATTAAAGTAAAATCCGTAAAAAAAGGAGTGAACAAATGCAACTTTAGAGTCACAGTACACCAGGAAATATCTTCGGCCGGTTTCGAAACTACGATACTTCAAACAGACTGCTAAAGCACGTCCGAAGATACAACGGTTCCAAGCTTTTCAGTTGCAGATCAACTGTGATCGATGTGAAAGAAGAATTCCACCGTGAGAAAACGACTGAGGATTCGTGAAGAACACATTAGGAGAGATATTTGGAGAATCGCTCAATTTCAAAAAGGAAATACCTCCGAAAAACTTAGAAGAAAAGTGAGCAACATCCTTCCCAGTACAAACATACATACAAAGCACGAGCCCCTGAATAGAACTACAACAGAGCATCTTGACTCCTTGTGACAAAAGCTTATGGCAGCCACAAAACGCCTCCGACTCTGCATCGCACGCATGGCTCCAGCAAGGGGATCTCTTTCCGGAGACAGAAGCCTCCATGATAGCTATCCATGACTATGTGGTGCCAACTTTGAACTACAGAAACACATTTTGAGAGATTTGATCATCCATTCCGACACATGTAGAAGATGTGAGGACGCAAGCGAAACTATCCATCTCATGATAAGTGGATGTAGCGGCCACGCATAGTTGGAATATAAAAAGAGGCATGATGAAGGGACGAAGCCAGTCCAATGAAAACGGGCTTACTCGCCACTTCCTCACCCTATTATAAATATGTTCCTCGAAACGTGCTTGAAAGTAATGAGAACACTCTTTACAGAGATCGTTCCATTATCACTGACATGGAAGAGACGGCGGCAATAGACCCGATATAACATACATCGATAGAAACCATCAGCAGGCTTACCTTATTAATGTATCAATACCCAACACCCACAAATATCGGCAAAACATTAAAAAAACCCCCCCTATGAAGTCGCAGCTCAGTGGAACTTCAGCAAAGTGACAGTTGTGCCAATAATAATATCAGCCAAAGGAGTGATCCCGAAAATGACACTTCGAGCACTAGAGTATCTTCACTTGGATGCCAGGGGTATACACAATATATGCAGAAGGCAGTTTTCTTGCATACATGCCGTATTGTTAGAAGCCACCTGAATCCTCAATAAATTTACCGCACACCTGTTCATCATACCTGTGAGTCGTTGTCATATCGACCAGTAAAAACTGTGAAGAATAAATTAAAATAAAATATAATAGTAATAATAATAATAATAATAAAACCAAGTAGTCGGACCCGTGCGAATATTCCGCATTTTATAAATCATTGTTGTAAAAGAGAAAATCGCTTCGTATTTGGAAGAGAACTTAAGCCTTTTTCTGAGAAGCCATACTACGAAGAGGGGAGGTTCTTTCCTAAAATGTACCGGTTGAGGTGGCTGAGGGTTGACAGGTTCTAGGGTTCGATTCCCAATAGTGGCAAAATTTTCGACACTAGGTCGAATCTAGTCTCCGTCTGGAGGAAAATTCTAGCGGCCCGCTGCTCTCATCAGTATTTTTCCATGGTTTCTCCGATCAACACCAGGCGAATGTCGGATAAGTATCCTAAGAAACGGGCCATGAACCACCTTCCTCCTTCTAGCCCTGACGTCACCCCTTTACTTACTACACACACGTATATATTCATGCTCTTGCAATTCGCTACTATACGTGCGGGGAGACTAGTCGGGAGCATGTCTTGGCTAGACCGGTGGTATTAAAAACCTGACCCATTTCGATCCACTGGTGCGCGACCCACCTCGATTCACTGCTGCGCGACCCACATGGATACGCTGGTGCGCGACCCACCTCGATTCACTAGTGGGCGACCCACCTCGATCCGCTGGTGCGCGACCCACCTCGATTCACTGCTGCGCGACCCACATGGATACACTGGTGCGCGACCCACCTCGATTCACTAGTGGGCGACCCACCTCGATCCACTGGTGCGCGACCCACCTCGATTCACTAGTGGGCGACCCACCTCGATCCGCTGGTGCGCGACCCACCTCGATTCACTAGTGGACGACCCACCTCGATCCGCTGGTGCGCGACCCACCTCGATTCACTAGTGGGCGACCCACCTCGATCCGCTGGTGCGCGACCCACCTCGATTCACTAGTGGGCGACCCACCTCGATCCGCTGGTGCGCGACCCACCTCGATTCACTAGTGGACGACCCACCTCGATCCGCTGGTGCGCGACCCACCTCGATTCACTGAGTGGGCGACCCACCTCGATCCGCTGGTGCGCGACCACCTCGATTCACTGGTGGACGACCCACCTCGATCCGCTGGTGCGCGACCCACCTCGATTCACTGGTGGGCGACCCACCTCGATCCGCTGGTGCGCGACCCACCTCGATTCACTAGTGGGCGACCCACCTCGATCCGCTGGTGCGCGACCCACCTCGATTCACTAGTGGACGACCCACCTCGATCCGCTGGTGCGCGACCCACCTCGATTCACTAGTGGGCGACCCACCTCGATCCGCTGGTGCGCGACCACCTCGATTCACAAGTGGGCGACCCACCTCGATCCGCTGGTGCGCGACCCACCTCGATTCACTAGTGGACGACCACCTCGATCCGCTGGTGCGCGACCCACCTCGATTCACTAGTGGGCGACCCACCTCGATCCGCTGGTGCGCGACCCACCTCGATTCACTAGTGGGCGACCCACCTCGATCCGCTGGTGCGCGACCCACCTCGATTCACTAGTGGGCGACCCACCTCGATCCGCTGGTGCGCGACCCACCTCGATTCACTAGTGGGCGACCCAACCCGAACCGCTGGCGCGCGAACCCCCTCGACCCACTAGCTGGCCGACCCACCTCGATCCGCTGGTGTGCGACCCACCTCGATTCACTAGTGGGCGACCCATCGATCCGCTGGTGCGCGACCCAGCTCGATTCACTAGTGGGCGACCCACCTCGATCCGCTGGTGCGCGACCCACCTCGATTCACTAGTGGACGACCCATCTCGATCCGCTGGTGCGCGACCCACCTCGATTCACTAGTGGGCGACCCACCTCGATCCGCTGGTGCGCGACCCACCTCGATTCACTAGTGGGCGACCCACCTCGATCCGCTGGTGCGCGACCCACCTCGATTCACTAGTGGGCGACCCACCTCGATCCGCTGGTGCGCGACCCACCTCGATTCACTAGTGGGCGACCCACCTCGATCCGCTGGTGCGCGACCCACCTCGATTCACTAGTGGGCGACCCACCTCGATCCGCTGGTGCGCGACCCACCTCGATTCACTAGTGGGCGACCCACCTCGATCCGCTGGTGCGCGACCCACCTCGATTCACTAGTGGGCGACCCACCTCGATCCGCTGGTGCGCGACCCACCTCGATTCACTGTGTGGACCCACCTATCCGTGGTGGCGACCCACCTACCCGGTCGCGCCCACCTGTCCCGGTCGCGACCACCTGACGCGTCCCACCTTGCTCCGCCGGTGCGCGACCCACCTTGACGCCGTTGGCGTGGGCCTCGACGTAGGCGACGTGGCGCGGGTCGACGCCGGCCTGGCGGTAGGTGTCGCGCAGGAAGGCGACCTGGTGGTGGCGCGCCACCCAGGGCGAGCGGTGCACGCGCTGGCCCGCGAAGCTCGTCGCCGCGTGCGCCACCGACGCGTACACGCGCTTGGCGTCGCGCGCGCGCTGCAGGAACAGCGCCCCCACGGCGTCCGACCGGATCCACCCGTCCGCTGCGCACCAGGGCACCACTCTCGCTCACTCAAAATGTTGAGAAATTGACAGTAATGATAATAATAACAATAACAATAATAATAACAATAATAATGATAATAATAATAATAATGATAATAATAATAAATTGGTCGATTGATGGATTGATTTTTTCGTGTTTCCGGGCGCGTTAACTGCTTCGTTCATTAGTCCCGTTAGTGTAGTGTATGTTTTTTTCTCGGTATATATATATATATATATATATATATATATATATATATATATATATATATATATATATATATATATATATGGTGACGTTTGAGGCATCGCCACAAACCCCACAACGCTCACGCAGCATCGACGGAGATGTGAAGATTGAAGGAATACCAGAAAGCCGATTACAGATCGCAAAAGGCGCTTCCTATTAGTTGCGGCCTGAAGCGCGGCGGCGGTGAACTTCCGCATTATGGGCAGCGCGGCAGGGGTGCACCGTGACGTCACGTCACCATTTAAACGGCGGAGCAGCAAAAAAAGGCCCTTCTTGTGTGAGACGCCGAGGTGAGAGGTCGAGTACGATAGCGGGGTAGTTGTTGGAGAGAAGTCGTGGTAGTTATTGAGGCGTTAGGAAGTGGGAGAAGTGATATAGTAACGAGGCTACGTGATTTGTAGAAACTGTTTGTTATAAAGCATTAGTGAAACGACACGCCAGCTAGCACACGCCGAGAGACTGGGCAATACGCGTACGCGTGTCGCAAGATAAGCGGGCGAAATTAAGACGAGACGTGGATCTGGTGGCGGGCGTTAAGAAGACTGGTCCGTGGATCTGGTGGCGGTTGCAAGAAGACTGGTCCCTGGATCTAGTGGCGGGCGCAAAGAAGACCGGGTGGTCTTCGGAGCGGCACCGAAGCGGGCTACGTAGCAGGAACGCGAGTGGCGGCACGGCTGGATTTCCAAATTCGCATAAAACTGAAGTGGGGAGACAGGAACTAGAAAGATAGTGTTAGCGCAAGAAACCAGAATACTAAATCTTGCATGTTCGTCTTAAAACTGAGTAACGGCGAAATATTTGATATAACCTCGTACGCCGGTGGCACATTTCATTCAGAAGCTGTAGTAAAGATAGTTAATTTGTGTTACTCATTTTGTGTGTGTAATTGTTGACGAGGAAAATTTTGTATGTGAATAGCAGTAAGACCTGTGATAATGTGTACTGGTAAATCAATCCAGGAAGTGTTAGAAAAGTTAAATTTCATTAATTAATATTGGTCAAACAAGAACTTCGTGCACGGGTGTTATAAGGCAAATGATCGCAAGTTCGATGATGAGTGAAATCTTAAGCAAACATTTTTTCGCAATTTCTCTAAGAGATATTACCACTAGTGGATTTGCATGCGTCCTAGCGCGCAGTTAACAATTTGGTATTTTTTGTTCTCCTCTTATCTGTGACAGTGTAAAGGGTTTAATTTGTGCAATACTTTCTAAGAATATATTACTGTTTTTACCTAATTATGTGCCTAGGTGTATGTCTTTCTCACACCCCAAAGATCCTGCTCCTGAGATATTCAAAGCTCGAAAGAGCATTCTTTCCGACGACTGCCACGGTAGCTGGTGGCGTTAGAATATATATAAAAGAATAAATGTTACATTTTTATTGTTGAAAAAGGCTGATAATTTATAGTAGTTGACATCAATCTAATAATTGGTTCCATCAATAGAACTCCAGGAATCGTGATTCTGTATAGAATACACGTCCACATGCAACAGGTAAGGAGTAATATGTTGTATGTCGAACCCATGATTAATTGGAAGTAAATTTAATGACATAATAGAAGAGAAAAATGAAATTTCACATAAGTGAAAGTCAAAGTCAGAAAGAAGCTCTGGCATGGTGGGGACCCAGTAGCTATTAATAATAATAATAATAATAATAATAATAACATAAACAATAACAACTTTGTATAGAGTTCTCGTTTTTTGGTGCCTTATTGGATGTAAACCCTACGGAATCTCCCGTTGTCGTAAGAGTAGAATAACCGGAGCAACTGTGCTACCTGTTATTTACTTTTCCTGATCCTTTCCGTACCCCCTAAATTGTTTGTTCCATTCCATTTTCTGTCTAAGGTAAAATCTGACCCCCCCCCCACGACATTCTATAATCTCACTTCTTTAATTACGTGTGACGTACCCGACTCGTCGAAGGGCCGGCACGTGTCCTGCTGGGTGAGCTGGCCCAGCTTGGCCAGCTGGAGGAAGGGCCCCGAGTGGAGCAGCATATTGCCGGCGCCCACCACGGCGCTATCGCACACCCCGGCCTTCAGCGCCTTGGCCGCCTGCTCCAACGCGTACAGGGTGCTCGCGAACCCGGCGTCCACCGAGTAGCTGGGCCCTGTGCGCAAGAGGATGTTATGTATGGAAATCAGCAAATTAACAATAACAAGATTTTTATTACAGCTTCGTTGTCTTTACAAAAAGTTGCACCAAAATCCAAAAGAGAGTAAACCTATAACATAGCCGAGTCACCAGATGTTCCGTAGAAGTCCAAGTCCAAAGCCGAGTTCACCACAGTTAATCAGAAGAAATCACCTAGCACACTGCCGGGTCGCAATCACAATACTCAACACGATCAAAGCTCAAATTACACTCGGTACACTGTTCTGCCGCTACCCCGGCGGCTGCCCGTTATATCTCGCTGCGCGTCGAAGACTCGTCTCCTCATAGAGGCTTCGCGCGCCGGCCGATCCGTCCTCATCGGCCGGCTTCTTCTTTGCTCGGCTGCCCAGTTCACGCTCGCTGACGTCACGGCGTGCCGACTCCGCGGCGCGCGCTCTGGTGTGGCGGACACCGCCGCAACAGAGGACACTCGCCTTCAGACGAGCCGTCATGAGCAAGCGCTCTGCGCTCTGCGCACTAAAGTACCTTCAATCTCGCTCTGCGCACTGCGCAAATTACCTTCAATCTCGCTCTGCGCACTGCGCAAAATACCTACTATCACGCTCTGCGCATTCCGCAAAATACCTTCAATCTCGTTCAGCGCACTGCGCATTGCGCAAAATACCTTCAATCTCGCTCTGCGCACCACGAAAAATACCTACTATCACGCTCTGCGCATTCCGCAAAATACCTTCAATCTCGTTCAGCGCACTGCGCTTGTTCATACTGTTCGGAAAAGCACAGAAGTTTATTTGCATTTAGTTCATGATGTTGTGCTTTATCTACGTATGTAAACTAAGATATAATTGGCGTAGAATGTAATTCACGAATTTTAGGGTATGCAAACGAAATACGACATGAATACTATATCTTGTTGGGTATCATTTGAAGATTAATGTTTGTTGATATTGCACTATAAGAGCAGTCGTGAGTCTTTCAACAATATGAAGTGAAATCTCTAACCAATAGTACTTTTTTAAGGTAAAATAGACAACGAAAGCTTCCGAGAGCTCATTTCCCAATGAGAGAGGCCAACAATCCTCAGCACCCTTTCCTCCGACTGTGTCCGATGTACGTTTCACCTGTGACACCGAACCAATTCGAAGTGTGGCGATTAATTAACAAATTTATCGATTAATGAGGAAATACACAAAATTAATTTTCCTACCATCGTAAAAACTGAGGAATTTTAGGAATCGCTACGCGTAAGTGAAGTTAGTCTTTTATGACATCTGAAAGACGTGACATCGTACAAAAATGATTTTTGCACAAAAATGGTGAATGAAGGAGTTTTCTTTCAATGACTTATAACACTCTTTTACACGAAGTGTAAAAATGCTTTTTTAAGATTCATTATTCATCATTCATTTTTTAAGATTCATCATTCATCTGTAGCCTTAATGAAGATTTTTTTTATACGTTCGGAAGAAAAAATTGTTTCTTCCACGATTTCGATTGTTTGTTGTTGTTTGCTCTAACCAATGATTCTTGGCTGAATACCTTCAATTTTGATCGGGAAAAACACTATTGTACGTACTTAATATAAAAATATATATTTTAGACAGCCACTATTAAAGTAAAAGTGATTTTATTTTGTTCCTAAGATTGCGTTTCTCGGCCTGTCGGCCTCGTGTATCCACATTTTCTACTCGCAAAATAAAATGATACTTTTACCACTCGCATCATAAAGAACTATTCTTAATCGGAGTGGTGCCGTGAAGCAACGATATTCAGTTCTCTCATGTCCACACTTCCGTTTCGTGAATGTGTTTCACCTGTGACGCCGAGCCAAAACGAGATGCGGTTGGCCAGGAAGGCACGGCTGCAACCTAGCAGGGGCAGGCCTCCATTCCTCGTATGGTCAAACACCAACAGCGACTCGGAGTCGTTGAAGCAGGTCGCAACCAACACAGCTGTGTTATGACCTTGCAGAGAGGTCGGGTTGACACCTGTAATCAGACGTTTGAACAAGTAAGCGATTACTTTTCAACTCACACTTGGTTTTATGATGCACATACGAGTGCTTAACAAATAAAGCAGCTTTTTGGTTAACAGAATACACGAAAATAACTAGTTGGACATGAGAAATATTCATGTCTTACCATCGTTTTTATTATTTATTAATATCGTTTTTTGTGGATTTACACATTTGGATTGGTTATCATCCTGTCGTAACATTAGACAAGGAAAGTATTAGTAAACAGAATTTATTGTAATAAAAAAGCAAAATATGTACATATATGTAGTTATTTTATCAAAAATATGTAAGAAAAATTCATATGTAAAAATAAAAATGCGTGATACTTTTTAAAATGTTTTCATTGAAGCATTTTCAATTTTTGAACTTAATTCTACATCTCTTATCAGGCCTTCTAATGTCTTCGCAGTGACTGCTCGAACGTTCTACCTCTACAGACGTTATTCGACCTCACAATTCGACTTCTTTTATGAAATACAAAACATGTGCGAAGAATATACAATGTTTACGAAAAGCTAGTGAACATGTGAAGTCTTCTGCGTAGCCAGTGTCGGATTAGAAAATGACGGAGTGTGGCGGCGGAATAGCCGAACTGCTCTGATCGGTGGTTTTCGTGGTAGTCTCCGATCAATACCAGGGGAATGCCAGAGCAGTACCCTAACAAACGGACCAAGGATCGTCTGCAGTCTTTCCTTCCTTCATTTCCACACTTACATGCATTAACAGTTCAACACGCGTGGGAAGATCAGTCAGGAGCTTAGAGCTTGCCGTGGCTGGGTTGGTTGGTTCTTAGTGATTCCGGGCACGTCAACTACTGAGGTCAATAGTCCCGTAAGTGTAGCGCATTTTTTAAATCGAAGGTGGCGGTGATCTTCCTCCGCTGGATAGCGAGATCCGGCGCCGACCTACCGTCGGCTAGCGGGGAAACCTCCAACTATGTATCTCCCACCAGCGGGGCACCGCCCCAGCCGAGACAAGCTCTAAGCTTCCGGCCGATCTCCCGGCATGTGCGGTAGTGTAGTGCATGTTATTGTTAGTGTGTGTGTAAGGGGCGAGGATAGGACAAGGAAGAGGAAGGAAAGATCGCGCGCGATCCGTGACCCGTTTGTTAGGGTACTGCTCCGGCATTCGCCTGGAGTTGATCGGAGAAACCACGGAAAACTACAGATCAGAGCCCTAAGCTAAGAAGGAAAGGTTCGATTGACAGGGGAGGATCGCAATCAAGAAACGCAGATCCTAATACATCTCGCGGTGATGAGTTGGGAAATTAACAAGGTTTATTTCGACACGTCATCCCGAATCAAACCTAATCAATGAAATTAATGCACAAGGGGTTGCGATACTATCAATGAAAATGGTATCATTTGATGAGGAGCCGTGGGACGAGGACGAATACGTGCAAATCGGATCCAGAAGTCAATGCCCTATGATCGAAGGGAGATGCGAAGGTATTGATATTTTTGTTTTGGTGGAGACAGGTTATGTAAGTTCAGCTATATCTGAACGTTTGTTAAGTGAGTTGCAAAGTAAGGGAGTGGAGATGCCTCCGTTGCCACATGTAACGTCGTTTCTGATAGGAGCAAATCGAAAGAAATCAAATTCCATCACCCGACAAGTCTGTTTAGGCGTAGAAATAGGTAATAATACGTATCAAGTTGTTTGCTTGGTAGCACAAGAACTTCTTTATCCGCTTAACCTTGGAGTTGACTTCATGACGCAACGCTGCGTTGTCGTTGACTTAGAAAACAGTACCATCATATTAAAACCTAAATAATCAGACGGGTATGGATTTCATTTCATTCACCTGGAACCACTGGGAGCAAATTGTCTTGTAGAAGAATATGCACCGTTGTAGATTCGTTCTAACGTTCAGGAAAATTCTAATCTAGACGAAGATCAGAAAAGGAAATTAACCGCGATTTTGATAAGAAATCAAAAGGTATTTTGCAATAATCAACAACCTGTAAAAGATTTTCAAATTGAAATCGGGCTTACCGATTAACTGTCGTCCGAATGAGCTGGCATTTCACCAGGTGTATCACTTCACCTCCCCCCTGAAACGACGGTAAAGGTTATAGTGTGGTGTCGTAAAATACCTGCGTCAGCAATAGCTTCGTAGGTCACGTGTAGCAGCAACCTCGCTTGGGGATCCATAACATCGGCCTGCTTAAAATGCGTCTTGAAGAACTGTGCGTCGAGATCTCCCAGTCCACTTATTCTCCCAACGACCGAGGGCATTGCAGGATTGTCTGAAAATGTAATTATAATCTTTAGGTGTTTCAGGAATTTTTTCAGACTTTTTTAACATCCTGTAAAATGAAAAATAAAAAAAATATTTTTATTTCTCAGAAACATGTTTTCTTGCGTTCGGACTAATAAGGAGATATTCAGAAATAAGAAAGATCTTCTACAAACAACGGGATCGTTCAAAGGATTTAATAATTAAGAGCACGAATCTCTACAACTTTGAGTCACTATAAGAGAAAAATAAATATTCCAAGGAAATGTTTAATTCTCTTATTTTTTAGTGTCTGTAGTGTTACAAAATCAACTCACCTAATTTACAGATATTTTGATGGGAATAAAATTTTTCGTTCCGGAAGCATAGAAAAGTGTTCCAGAAAAAAGGCATCATTGAAAGAATTGAATATTTAAGAGCATTATTCTCTACAATTTTGAGGGGAAGTGAATATTCCAAATAAAATATTTCATCCTATAATTTTTTATTGTTTGTAGTATTGCAAAATCAACTCACCTGATTTACAGACATTTTTGACGGAAGTAAAATTCTGCGTTCCGTTAAACAAACTTTTTTCAAATTCACTCATGTTGTCACCTTGTGGAAATTTTGCGGATATGCCAGAGATGACGATATCATCGGGATCCAATGATGAAACCGTCGGATTTTCATTACGTATGTCTTGTGATGCCTTCAAGAAAGAAAGAAAGAGACGTATTTTAAAATAAAATGTTTTATTCTGAAATTCCTGAAGTATTATTGGCAAATATACTTCTTATGGTATGCGAATATTAATGGGCCTACTAGATCGCGAGAATTTTCAAGAATTAAAAAAAAATTATAAAATCAGAGGAGACCCACAATTCATTAAATTTAGTCAATTTGAAAACAAAAATGTTGTATCTGTTCTTCAATTCGAAAGTAAACTAAGCCAGGTTATTGCCTTCCAGAGAACTTCACAGAGCATGGCAACGCTTGCATTTGATGAGTCGTAGAACACTGCAAATTGACTTTATATATACATATTTTCTGCGTGCCTAACATGTCCCAAAACTAACACCTCTGTACGTTCCGCCTACCAATTCTCACTTTTCCTTTTCATGTAACCTGTAATTCCCCATTTCCACCTTTCCTGTCTCGTCTCCTTTAGTTCCCCTCCCAGTCTCGGTACACTCCGTATCCACGAGCGCAACGTAAAATAAATAGGTAGCTATTACTGAGAAATGTAATAGGGAATATTCAAGATATCACCATTTTGCGCGAGTTACATCACAATTACTTACCCTGTCAAAATGTTGTTGTTTCTTCGCATACCACTTACATAGTAAAGAGAAAGTATTGAAACGTAGCAGAGAAAAGTGGCGATTTTTCGTCAGAAATAGTATTTCAGGGTGATACCGAAAAAGTGAATCATTCTCACTCCTTTTGCAGCAAATTATTCTCATAGTCAGATTACGTTCTGTAATCAGAATCCACATTTGGTGGGTCCTTCATACCGAAAATTTTACTTACGGAAAAACGTCTATCTGTAAACAACGCTAGTGACTAAACAATAGAAACGATTTTCACAAAAAAACGATATTCCCTGATAGATGAGATTCATGTCACAGCTCTTTAAATAGTTAAATTTTGTCTCTACTCAAAACATTTTTGTATTTTTTTTACACTTTTACATTTTTGTTTTTTCAAAACGTCCGTCCGTCTGTCTGTACGTCTGTTTGTCTGTCTGTCCGATCGTTCGTCTGTCTGTGAACACTAGTAGCGCCTAAACCACACGTACGATCTTTTCCAAATTGAAGACAATACTGTCTATCTGGCTCTAGTTGAAGCTTTAGAATTTGAAAAATATTTTTAAAAATTGGGGGTACTTTACATGAAACCCAAGCAATATTTCCATATTTTCTTAAAAACTGCTCTAATTTTTTTTAAATTTCGTGTGAGAATAGAGTAAAATACATTCATAAAGGTGGAAGATGTCCTATTTTCACAGTTAGTCTGAATTTAAAAAAAATTCAAAAGTGTGAATTTTTTCAGGGTCTTCCTACAACTACAAAATTGAAAACAGATTTTTCCTTAAAATGAAATTTATTGCGCATGAATAGTTCTTTCAATAAGTTCATGTACATCTTTTCGGAAATTTTAGTAGTTTTCGTGCAATAGTGCGTGCAATATTTGCAATTTTAAAAATAACAAAAACAAGATTTTCCCAAAAACGGCTCCAAATGTTTTCTTTAAATGTTTGGTAAGGTTAGTGTCAAACGAACCTTGTACCATGGCATAAACGCCATATATCACTATTCTTTTGTTTTTTCAAAAATTTTAAAAATGATTTTTTTACTTGTCTCTCACGTCTGTAATATTTACATTAAATGCGATTTCTTCACATTATTATATTTTTGAACACATATGCTATAAATAATGTCATATAAAGTTTCTCGAAATCTCAACAGTTTTCTGTAAAAATGAGCTCAAAATTCACAGTATTAATATGCCTTAAAGCGGCTCGAAGGACTCGCGAATGGTCGGCGACCAGCGCTCCAGCGGCCACAATGTGAAACTTCGTCCGTTTGGTAGATCCCATAAGGATAGGCGAAGTGCCACGGCTGTTAGGCATACTAGAGGGCTGTGCCAGCACATATGTGAATCATTACTTTATTAATCAGATTGACGATAATTAAACCTGATTTTCTAATTAATTATCGAAATATGTTTGGAGGGCGGATTAAGCACCTGAAACGTTTTTTGAAGAGTTTTAAAGCCACCTACGGAGGTGATCATATTGCTCTTGACGAGGCGAATCTGTAGGCTATATTTTAGTAGGATATTTCCAAAATATTTTGGAAGAATGCTAGAAAAAACATGCTTTTGGAGGTTTTAAGGCACCTAACATGCGAAAACGCTTAGGATTACTATTCTTCCTTTCCTGCTCAATGCGAATCCTTAGGGCATAATTTATGTTAGTGTTGATAGTTTCTCGTTACATTGGCGATAGTTAAACCTACTAATGTCAATGAAAGACGAGTTTTTGAAAAAGGACGTCAATCTATTCTTTTTCATGTAATTGTTTCTGAGGATAGAGGAACCACGCAACTTCATTGTTTAAAAAAAATATTTTTAATATAAACTTTATATGAACTTGCATAGCACACCCAAATATTGTCAATATGACGGGACTCTTCGCCGGAGGAACCAGGCTTAAGCTAATTGTTGCGGCGATATACGAGGATTCGTATCGCGCGCCAAATCGGCAGCGCGGGACGCAGGCTACCGAAGGCAGCAGGGCCACAAACCGGCGCGAAGGCCGGCCAATAGGACGGGAGCGGCTGGCGAGCGATCAGTAGCTACGAGGCGAGACTACGGCGCGGCGTGCTTCTAAACCGGCCGCGCTGGCCAGAGGAACAGACAGTTCTGAAGTGCGATCCAGCAATGACCCCGTGTATAGTGTACCTAGTGCGAACTCGGCAAAGCAATTGGTTTCTCTCTCTCCTGGTATTTTGGACGACTGTGCGCGCATCTTGGGACTTCTACTGGAATTTGGACACCGTGGCATCGTACAACGGACTACGCTTCTGGATTTTGGTTAACGAGATCACCACTGTAAAAGGCTTGATCAATAAATTGTTATTGTTGACTTGTGTCTTTTTGCGTACATAACACTAATCAATCCACGAATTAATCTACACGGATTTTAAATTAATACAAATTTCCTTTTCTTTATTGGGTCTTACTAATAAATTTGGTGCTCACTTACCATTCTAGTAAGTCAGTGTTACATCGATGCCAAGCAAATCACAGAAACGCTTTCAAGGCGTAGCTAATTACTTTATAGCCTCTGCGCCTCCCCTCGATTTAACTCCTGTAAGCATTGTTTACTGTGATTATGCGTTTTTATATGTTAATCGACACATATTTCCCGTAATCGGAATGCATGAATTATTCGCATAACTCAATTAATCATCATTCATTCAGTTTTTCTTACACGTGTTATCACAATAGCGTAGATGACGACAGAAGCAGAATAAATATCTCCAACATCGCTATTCTAATGAAACCACTTTTATCCTCGTACTACAAAATTAAGTTTGAAGCCTCACTTCAATCCGCCTTCATATCCAGGAGGTCGTCTGAAAATGAAGGCGTCAAACCAACTCAAAGCTTCGAGAGGAGGCTGCTCGAAAAATTATTGAGACTTCGACCAAGCGACGGCCTGCTTTGTAGAAACCAGCACGCTCGTCAATAATCCTAGACATTAAAAAATTGTGCAGTCATGGCTACAGGTAAATTCTTTGATAACCCTACACATAAATTAATATTTTCCTTAAAAATAATAAACTTTTCATAATATGCTGTAGAGCAAAATATTTAGAGCACAATTCAATTAACTTGATTTATTTTATTAACTTCTCCCTATAGCACGTCACACACAGCTTTAACTGTTTTTGACGTAAATAAATAAATTTAGATTGTGCTTGAGTGTACTGAAATTATTGTTGTGGATTCCGTTACGCCGACTACGCAAGTGCTCTGTTTAGTCTGTCAGAATTGTTAGTGAGTAGGCTCCGAACTTGTACATCCACAGGTAGAAGGGCGATTGGCTATGGACTTAGTATTTTCTTTTCTGGCGAGTAGCCTCCCCAGCATTGTTTACTATACGATTTGAATTGTGACATTTTTGTAAAGCTGAAACCTCAAACTTATTGGTGATATTCCAGACTCCCCACTTTTTTCACACATTTCACTTGGAATCGCTTATTAATAACATGAAATTACATTTTCATGTCAATCAAACCACTTCTAGAAATGTTGGTCCATCATATTGGATCCGTCATTTTCAATTTCAAAATGTTTCAATATCATGCTCTTAATCAGCGACTCCAAGAACCCAAGTAGTATATAACATTTCAAGTGAATCAAAGAACTTTTAATAATTTTGGTGCGCAATTTTTGATCCACCATTTTGTTGTTCGAAAATGAAATATATATTTTGAAGCAAATCAAGCCAATCCTTCATATTTTCGCCAGGTTTTCACCAATTAGTCCATTTATTCGTCTGAGGTCAACACTATCGCCTAAACCGCTCAGATGATTTTCTGCAAAATTGATATTCCTCGATCGATCTAGTCGAACTCGCTTTTCACGTTATTGACGATAACATCTTGCTCTCAAAATTACCTTCATACGGAATTCCTGGTATTGCTCTAGATTGGATAATCTCTTATCTTAAATATCGATATCACAGAGTAGAAATATCAAGCACGAAGAAACATTATTTACTTATCTTTCCAATTCTTTGCCAAGTGAGCATGAGGCTCCGCGAGGTTCGATCTTAGGTCCTATCTTCTTTCCTATGTACGTAAACGATATGACTTCGTCCATTAAAAATGGAAGTATAGTTATGTTCGCTGATGATACAAATGGGCTTTGCAAAAAAGAAACAATCAACAGAACAATTCATTGTTTAATGTTGATTTTCAGACAACAGACCAAAAAGAAACATACAGCAACAGAAGTTTCAAATTGGTTTCGTACGTTACAACAAATCAACGACGTTCAACGACCGATTCCACTGACTATGACCGTTCATGACCACGAACGGTCATGTGGCTGGACTGCACTCCACCACGTACTTAATCAGAAAGCTTTTTGAGTATTTTGTATATGTGTTTGTATATTCCATTTGGTTTTCAAGTATAGAATAACAGTTGGACCTGATGAGTAGAGACAGGATTTTTATGTGATTACATATTTTTGATGTTTCTACTTACCGTTCTCAAATTTGTAAACCGGGCGAATCGGCCCTATCCTAACACAATATTAATTTTTTCGTTACATAGTTTTACATATTTGGTACTATATTACATATTTTACATACTTTGGAATTCTCATAAAATATTTTTTATTATATTAATTTCCTTCAATTTTATTACATATTTTCTATGAAAAGAAATATTTTTAAAAAATCAGCATTTTCCCCTACATTATTACTGCGTGCTGTCTCCTCCAGGCACCCACTGTGAAGACGCGTGATGTTCTCACAGTTCCGCGCGACTGCTTCATTTATCTCAGGGGTGGAAAGTGCGTGTCAGGGACTGATCCAACTCATCTTTAAGTGCGAAAAATATCACTCACACCGCGATTCGTGACCTTTAACCTTAATTTTGGAGAAACATTGGCGATCGCTGACGTTTAACATTCAATGAAAGCGTTTCACTGTGCAGTGATGTTTGCTGGTTGTAGATATCGATAGTTTGAACAATGTCTTCTATTGCGTCTAGTCTGGCTGCAAAGCTACAGGTCTGAATAGCAATTGATGAAGCTTTTACTACCGATGGGAAAGTTGTATGGTCCAATGTCTGTATTAATTTATGCTCTCCTAATTATTTTTAAGACTTTTCATTATTTTTAAAATTTGTTTAGGACTTTCTTATAAATATTATTTTGTATTATGTAAATGTGTTTGATAATAAGTTAATTTTAATAATACATTTTTATCCAATTTCACACATTTATTACATATTTTTACTCTTTTAATTACATATTTATATACATATTTTGACGTTTCATGCTACATATTTTTCCGCTCTCTCCTGATGAGGGAGACAGAACAATCTCTGAAACTTGGTCAGATTTCACAGAATAAAGTTACGATAGAAAATGTTGGTTGTATTTATTGTGATTATCCTAAATTAAAAAGGGACTAAAAAATATTTTTTTAGAATTGAAATAGTGACAACCAGTTTAAAACTTGTGTCTTATTAATAAGTCAAAAATGTACAAAAGCAAAGACCAAAGTTCACCAGTTGATTACAAAACAAACAAATAAATTTCTTGTGTTCTTAAAAGTACAGGTCTAAAATCGTAAATCTCTTAAATTATTCTGAGCTTGCATTAACTTGATATACCAAAAGAAATTCCTCATAAACTGGCAGCCCGACGTTTTGTCGTTTTGTCCATTTTTTACTGGAACCTGGAACTACTTTTTTCTCTAGGATGCGAAAAATGCGAAAGTGTCATTGCAAAACACACGATTTTCTTACCAAATGCTAGTACCTTTTTTTTAAACATTTCTGTGCATTTTTAACATCTTTGTGGCATATTTACTGCATGCATAAACTTCCCAGCTCTAGTCATAATCATAAATTTCGAACTTCACTAGATTCGAACGTAATCTATCAGTAGAGTCAGGAAGTTTGGCAATGTCTTTTTGTTAGTTAATATTTTATGACTTCTAACAATATAAATCACTTAATTGTACTTCTGAAGTTGTTTCAGCAGACTTTCAGTTTGTCCCCTCCTGGCTTCGATCTCCATCAATTTGGATACACAATACATGCAAGCTTGAACACGAAAGCACGGTCGTGTTTTGTCTTCCTGTGAAAGCAGAATTAAATATATAAATGAAAAGATGATATCAGTCAAGATTTTTTATATTTTCATTGATTCCAATAGGCTTTGTTCGCTCACGAGGGATCCCATCCTACTTTTGAGTATGGCCTCCGATTCCTTTTGAGGACAGCTCTCTGAATATATCTTTCCCAGTGTCTGCGATTACACAAGTGCAAAGAATGAAAATACAATGCTGTTTTCACTGATGACTTTTGAAGATTCAAAATGGAGTCCACAATAGCATTTAGAAGAAACAGCGTCGCGAATAAAACAAATTCGTGGTCATCATACCGGATGGTTGTTGCGGCGGTGTCCGCCACACTAAAGCGCGCGCCGCGGAGTCGGCACGCCGTGACGTCAGCGAGCGGGAACTGGGCAGCCGAGCAAGGAAGGAGCCGGCCAATGAGAACGGTACGACCGGCGCGCGAAGCCTCTACGAGGAGACGAGTCTTCGACGCGCCGCAAGATATAACGGGCAGCTGCCGGGGTAGCGGCAGAACAGTGTACCGAGTGTTTAGAGAGTAACTTGAGCTTGGATTGTGTTTCGTATAGTGATTGCGACCCGGCAGTGTACAAATTGATTTCTTCTGATTAACTGTGGTGAACTCGGCTTTGGACTTGGACTTCTACTGAACATCTGGTGACTCGGCTATTGTATAAAGGTTTACTCTCTTTTGGATTTTGGTGCAACTATTGTAAATACTGCGAGGCTGTAATAAAAACCTTGTTTATTGTTAATTTGCTGATTTCCATACATAACAATGGTCATGTGGGATCAAGGTTACAAAGAAGAGATCGTTTCTTTACAAGTTAAGTTCTAATGTTAATTTTAGAGTTCGAATAAAAATGTGCATCGTTTTATTTACTGATTCTTACAATAATTCCTTTTAAATGTGATTTTTCATTGTTGAAATACCGTTTTGTACTCCTACTTTTGCTAGAATAAATGCATTTTGCCTGCCTATTTCAGGTAAAATATATGCCTGAACATCTGGACTCTATCTTTTTTTATTGTATAAAACTTGTTCATATTTATTTTCTATACATGTCGATCCCTGATAAGTGTTTTCCATATTCACTTGAAATTATTTTTTATTTCCTTAGCTTTACCTATCAGTCAACGTTATGCCTTATTATGCGTTCCCTAATCGTCTCCTATATTATTTCAGTAGTATACATACCTTTTGCGGCTCTCTCACGCCACCAATATTTATAAATGAGGTCTCTAAAGAAAGGGAATTTTACGGAAATGAGACGAATTGCAATTCGATTTTGAAAATATGATGGATTTTAAAAAACGCATTTAAATATTCATGTCAACCCGCAACACTCGGCCTATATTTTACTCTATATTGTTAAATAACTCCTAAACGAAGGGTTTTGGGGTCTAAAAAACTAAAATTTTAAGTGCAAAGGCCTCAACGTTCCTCACACCGTAATCTACAGGATGAAATCTTGAACATTCCATTACATTTTTGCTGGTTCGACGCTTCTCGATTCTACCCCACCTCTTCAAAGCCTGTAGGAGCTGCAGCAGTATGTGAAATTAGACTAATGACTTGATATTCTACGTGATTGAATTACACAGGTGTACCTCTCTGCTCGGTAATTACTTAAGTCCGGATTCCCGTGAAATTGCATCTTTTCTTTGCTAAGTGGAAATTGGTTGAAACCTTTACAGAAATTTAAATCATGACGTTATTTTAGTAATTGTTTTATTTTCAACGAAATTTCACGTTTTCAGGGTTACTGCACGAATTTATTGTAAGTAAAAATAAAAAATATGTACACATGTATGTACTAATATTTTTCCAAAACATGTAAGAAAAAAATGAAGAAAATATGTAAAATAAAATTCATTATTGTGTTTAAAATAGTTCTCAACAAGCATTTCCCGATCATAGAACGCCGCCGATCAGTTTTTAAGGATTTGGAGTGGCTGAAAGTAGGTTCTATCTCTACTGAAGTAATTGTACACTAGACTTCATCACATGTAAGAATTTTATTCGGAATATAAAATACGTTCATAGTATATATTACAATGTTTACGAGAAGCCGGGGTACAATTAAATAGTAGTTTAATAAATAAAGTAATAAATAAGGGTAGCGAGTGATGTCTCCCAGGGAAGGGGATTAAGTGTATAAAGGGTATATACCCCACCCTCCAATTTGAACAACGTGGTAAGACAAATTTTCTGTAAAAAATATTTGTTAGTTTTCGATCGAGTAACGAATTTACTGTTTGACACGTGAGCAAGTAGTTGAAGTTACTTTTGTTCATAAAAAGTCGCTCATCCCAGACTCGCAAGCACGCAATAGGCGGGGGGGGGGTAATTTAGACAATTCATGGCAGATATATGGTGGTAATAGAAGCGCAGCAGCATTACATTCTATTTGAAAGAACGATAATTCCGTAAAAGGATTGCAAACGCGTATCCGAAATGTTATTTTTCGACTTATAAATATACTAAAATCTAGTGAAATATGTAATAAATGTGTCGTATGGTAATAGGTAAAATAAGTAAAAATATGTAATTATACCAAAACATGTAAAATAAAAATAGTTCTAATTCATTCAGAAAGTATTAAAAATTCAAAAAAATATAACTGAATGCGGGTACCTAGTTCCTGTAAAAACATGGAAATCCGTTCCTTAGTAACAACATTGAATAAGAATAGTTTGTATTGACAAGGGTGTATTTTATTGTCATCAATTTCAAGGAGACATATGAAACAAGTGACGAAGGATAAGGTCTTGAAGAAAAATATTTATTACAGGCTTAATACGGAAATAGCTAAATAGAAAAGAGAATGGGGGTTTAACGTGCGAGAGTTCTCGCACGGGTACGCTAGTAGAAATTTTAATGTCAAATCCTCAATTTCTTCTTGGTTGTTAGCGGAAACTTAATTTTTACATTCACTCCTGTCTTCAGAAGTCTTTAGTCTCTAAAATACTCAACATCAACGCCGCACGATGGTCTGAACAGGGCCAAAACCCGCATATCGGCACCAAATTTTAATTTTTGCAAAACTATTATTTCGTTATTCATATCAATTCTAATACTTCAAATTACTAGAAACCAAGAAAAATAATATTTTTTATCAATGCTAAGCCTACGACACCCTCAAACCAAAGTTTCAGCCGAGGAAAATTCAGCCACCCAAGCAGTGAAAATATACACATCTTTCATTGTTTATAACTTTTTGCCTAAACTTTTCAACTTTCTGAAATTATATCTGCTTTCATATACCCTTCTAAATATATTAAACCTTTTGCAGTGTCAATTATTTTTATTTTTCATTTAATTACTCCTTACGTAATTAAGGGGTGCAAAAACTGCTTATTCTTTTAACTAAGTACATTTACGTTATTAAGGGAACCTTACTGAATATTTTTTAGTTGAGATCAGCTTCCCCGGTCAGCTCCTCTCAAAATAAAGACCGTTTAAAAGTTTACATTAAGTGTTTGGAAAGAGCATCATTACCTCCCGACATAATACCGAAACCGTTTACTTCTTCAAAATTTATTATCTTCTCAACTTCCAGATTTACGTTAATTGCATAGAGCTTGTCCCGGCTGGGGCGGTGCCCCGCTGGTGGGAGAGTCCTGGTTAGGGGGAAACCCCACTAGCCGACGGTAGGTCGGCGCCGGATTTCGCCATCCAGCGGGGAAGATCACCGCCATCTCCCGAGAAAAACATGCACTACACTGACGGGACTAATGACCAAAGCAGTTGACGCGCCCGGAAACACGAAAAAATCAATCAATCAATAAATCAAACATTAATTGCATAACATTTTCAATTTCTTTTCAAAAATATTCCTTCTTTCAATTTGCCGGATATCTTTGTTTTTCAATAAATTTAAACATATGAAATTGCGATCTGCAGACTGAAACATGCAATAAGTAAATGAATTTTGACGGGCAATAACATTAAAACATCTAAACATATCTCGGTGAAGTTAATTATGTTATTAAGTAAACATTTGTTTTTTGTTGATAACAACGCCTTGGCCAACCTCTTTCAAAATGGCGTCCATTGAAAGTTCACATGACGAGGTTGAAAAGAAGTTATTTTCATTAATTACGTCATCTTTGACGGGCAATTACGCAAAAACAACTGAAAACACTTGTATGAAATTAATAACTATCATTAAATGAAAATTTGTTAATGTTTTTGCGTTAACATCATCCGCCTTGGCTAGCCTCTTTTAAAATGGCGACGGTTTGAAGTTTACTTGACGAGGTTTGACAGAATGCGCCATTCCCAAACTGAGTGATGTTTGACGGATAATTACACAAAAAAAAAAAAACAACAACTAAAAACACTTCTCTGAAATTAATTATTATTATTAATTGAACATTCGTTGATGTTTTTTCGTTAACAACAGCCGCCTCGACCTGCCTCTTTTAAAATGGCGATCGTTTAAAATTTACATGATGAGGTGTGTAAGAAAGCGCCTTACCAAAAGTAAATGATCTTTGACGGGCAATTACACAAAAACAATTGAAAATACTTCCATGAAACTAACAAATGTTATTATGTGGACATTTTGTAATATTTTTCGTTAATAACAGTCGCCTGGGCCTCCATTTTTGAAAATGGCGAACGTTTAAACATTACTTGACGAGCTTTGAACGCAGTGCCTGACTTCCACTTACGTGCGCCCTAGGCTGTCAAATGTTTTAGTGCTCTTTTCATTTTTTTAAACATTAAAGCGATTCATAATATTTTTAATAAAAAATTGTTATACGATATTTGCAACCGACGCAAATATTGTGTACGTATGAATAATTGATTATATAAATAATTCTTACCACGATATTGATTTAATAAATGTACGATATTTTTCTATTCATTTTATTTGTATATCAATGGATATATATTTGATTAATTAACACTTTCTTTTGTTACAAATACGGAAAGAAATTTTCTATAAAAAAAACATTCAAAATGTCACCTTATGAAATTTTGAATCCGCTGAAATTCGTTCGCCCCCAAAAATTGCGCGCCCCAGGCTGCAGCCTACTCAGCCTGTTCGGTAATCTGGCATTGTTTGAAAGAATGTGCAATTTCTATTAACTAAGTGATCATTGTCCAGCAATTATAAAAAACATAGACACATCTCCGTAAAATGAATATACGATAATAAGTGAACAATTGCAAATGTTTTTTCGTTGCTCCTAGTTGCGTCTCTTTGTGGTCGCGCAATCAGCAGTCGAAGCGTCAACGATGGATGTCATGTCAGAGGTGGCGCACGTGGTGAAATGATCCGGACAGGAAATGACCTCTGGCATATGCGTAACCGCGACTGCTAAAAATAAAACTGAAGTGACTTGAAGATAACGGTCTTGCAGGAAGCCAACTCAGGTGGCCAGGTTCAGGTATTTCCATCCCATGATACACATCGCTTAGTGGCTTTTGGTCCAAAGTGCCTATACGCCACCTGACAGAATAAGTAACTGAACAGTGAAATAATATAAAATGATTAATTATTGTTTGACAATAAAAATGGCAAACGGGTAGTACTCTTGTTACAGTATAATTCACTACTACTATGACATATAATTTATTCCTTTTATAAATTAAAGAGTTGTACGATTTTTCTACTTTTAAAAACTATTCTTAAAAACTTAATAAACACTATCTCGGCCTAGTTTTTAACCCATTTTCCCTTGCGTTATAGAGTAAATGCTTATAATAACGTTTTCTTTACTTTGGAGAAATAAATGAAGCTTTTATTCTTTTTCAATTGTGTCAGATAAAGACCAGTATTATTTTCGACATAAATAAATAAACAAATAAATAAATGAATGAATGAAAAAATAAATACACATATTAATTAATTGGAATATTATTATTTAACAATATTAATTAATACAAAAACAATATAACAATATTAATTAATTGGAATATTATTATTTTACACGTAGTACATTCATACTGAAAGAACAGTTTTAAATTTACTAAATAAATAGTTATTTAACTCAACATCCTATGTGCGCTTTTCGGCCCCGTTCAAACCACCGAGCGCCGAAGGGCTGCAGTCTGCCTCTTCCATCAGACTGTCGGAGTTTGCAACATGAGAGACATGTCCCAAATGGAATTCTCCAAAAATGAACTCGATTGATCTTCGAAGTTTGCTAATTTAGTTAAAAATTCTCTCAAGAAGACTAAATGATTAGTGAACAAAAGTTTATGTGGCAATTATACTCCAAAATCAAATAATGCGTTCAAAAAATTGTTAAAATGTTATCCTAGTTATTCTATCTGCTAATAGGTAGCGTTGGTACTAACAGTTCCACGAGTTCCACACGCATTGTAGATGTCGCCTCTTTAGACTTGTGCATCTTTCAAAAAATTCGAAGTATAAAACGATATTGAGATGATACTGATTCTCTGAGCCCCATTTCTTTTTGTAAAGAATTTTATCATAAAAAATTAAATTTAAGATATAAATAACTTTTATTCGTTTCTTTGATCAAATCTTATCTTGTGAAATACGTATCATTTTCTATTATATTGAGGTTACGTAAACAACATTATATTGAAATTCTTCATTATTAATAAAAAACTGGAATACCAAAAACAATTTTCAACGAAGAATCATGGACCTTACGGGAGAAAATGTGAATATGTCAGCTTGATTCCACTAAATAGCATGAATAAATCGCTGACAAGTGATGGTACTGTATTAAGAGAAACGCAATAACAGACTGTTTGTATCGTCAAGTAGCCTTCAGTTTTGAAAGTTGTGATGTCATTTAATATATTTTTGAAACCGAATTTACCTGTAAAGCCTAAAACTAAAATACAATTACCGATGAGATGTGTTAGCACAAGCAAGTGATTGGAATGCAGGTTTGTATTTAACATGGCGGTGCCCATCGGTACTTGTTCGTCTTGTTAGCTAAATGTATCGTGGAAGACAAGCGTACGTGAATGTTTTTCGTATTTTCTGGTCAAGAAAATGCTTTGCCATGTTAAATATTGAAGAAACAATAGTTATTGTTTGATTTTGATTCGCAACATTTCGGAACTCCGAACACACACGTTCTATGTTTTTAGAAGAGAAACTACGTATGTTATATTTTTTTAGTAATAGTCTCCTGACTAATCTTATATTTATAAAATTCAGTGAACAAAAGCAGTGTTATTTGTTACAGTATTGACTGAAGCATTACGTATAATGAGATAATGGCCATTTGAAAACTGTAGAATTGTTAGCAATTTCTTCAGGTTAAAAATGGCAAATGACAGGTTGAAAGCTTTGCTGTCAGATTTGGGACGTGCTACCTTGAGAGGAGTTCGTAAATGCCCCAAATGTGGGACATACAATGGCACAAGAGGATTGAGTTGCAAAAACAAGGCTTGTGATGTTGTGTTTAAGGAAGCAGGTGAAAGAAGGAAGCTGTCAACTGAAGCTTGCAAACTTTTGACTGGCAATGCTACGCAGGTAAAAATGTATATCCTTCACGTTTTTCATTGGGTATCATACATTTCATACAGGGAGAATGCTTGTATTGAAGATGTTAGTTTGCTGTATTTTTTCATTGGCCTCTTTAGATTTCTACAGAAGACTTTACAGTAGTTTTTCATAAAACATTTATCTTTATTTTATTTTACTATCTAATATGTAAAATCATGCTTATTACTTTTAAAAAATACTTCTATTATTTTAAAGTCATTTCTGCAATTTCTTTGTTATGCCTTGTTTTTCTTTGCATTTAAAGTCAAATGTTTTTTTATGTATCCAATAATATGTGGATATGCTTATTGTATAATTTTTTGTGATAACTTAGTCTTTGTAGACTAACGTGCACAACTTTATCATAGCAAAAACAAATTTTAAAGTGTAATAGAGTAAATTCATAACATTTTTGTTATGTTTACAATTCTAGCTGGTCACATTGGTTGTGCCCAACCATGGTATTGAAAGACATGTTCATTATTTTTTATTAAAATAGTTATTTTACATAATAACATGACCTTTGATTCGAAAGACGGATAGTTACATAGTTGTCAGTTATTACATCTTTTTATGGGAAGCTGTCTGAAGAAATAAAAAGAAACAGACAAAAGGTTATTCCAACAATAATAATATCAAATCTGGATTTTTTAAAAAACATTTTTATTACAAAATATGACCAAATAAGTTCTTCAAAAATACAATAATTTCTGAATCATTGATGTTATACTAAAGTTATGAAAATGACCATCTGCTACACACACAAAAAGTATAGTAACTTTATTTATTTTATGTCAAAAACAGTTAAAAACTGTCAGTGACATGGTTCGAGAAGTGAATTCTATGCACATTTTCATAATTCTGTTATCCCTACCCTAAACCAAATACTAGTTGAATTCTGAATACACAAAGAAAGGAGCATTTTTGGTAAGAATTTTTAATAAAATATTTGCTGCAAAGTAATAAAATCTTAAATTATAAATAAAATAATAACACTTACCCTATGCTAGGTATCCTTCCAACTGGACAATGACACAATGGAATTAATGTGATGGATTTTGTGATGAATTTTTTTTTCTAATGGATGTGGTACATACTCAAATTAATGCAATCAAATTCAAAATTCATAAATAAATTTATGAAAAGATATGCTAAGGAAATCTAAATGAGTGGAATCAATGAGCATTTTAAAAGAATTGTAGTTATGGGAGGGGAAAAATTAATCATAAGCATGTGACTAGAAGGAATAAAAGTGTCGAGTAAATTATCTCCAATCAATTTAAGAGTAAAGTTAAATCATTTAAGAGTCTTTGACAAGACAGAGGAGTATCATGTACACTTCAATATGCCTTAGCAACTCTACTTATTCTTAGTTTCAGTGCAGCGAGCTTCACAAAATTCTTCTTCGTATCTTTTAATCTTTATCTAGACAACCAGTAGGACACTGGGCTTTCCTTACTGTCATGTTCAAAAAATTAAAAATATTTTTATGTCTGCTTTTTTGTTACTTTCTTTCCCTTCTTTAAAGAAATGCAGTAATGCTTTAAAGAAATGCTTCATGTAATATTTCACTGATTTTGGTTACGATCCTGATTTTATGAACATGATTTTTGGCAAGAAATGATGATTGGTAAACTTGAAGACAATGCAGCAACCAAAATAATGTTACCAATTTGTTTTATCTGTTTGTAGTAGGGTGAATATTACATGTCTGATACTGATAATGTACATAACATTATGATGTTACACTTTTACCCGGTTTATGAGAATCGTGTGCCATTGCAGTGATAAGAGAGAAAAAAAAACATCAAAAAAGCTTTCTGATTAGCAAATATCACTTCTTTTAGATTAGAGAAATTTTAGTGAGAATTCAAATTTAAATGTTGACTGTAGAAAGTGAAAGAATTTGTATACATATATTGTATTGTAAAGCAATGTCTGTCAGACACTGCTTGTCGAGATGTCATACAAAAATGAATTACTCAAGTATGGTTAATTCGATTGCGTGATAAGGATTCAAAATCACTAAATAATTCAAGAATTGATGTCTCGGAAGAGCAAGTAAAATTGATATGGGTTACTGAGATTGATTTTGTGTATAAAGTCTTTATTTCACACTAGTGGATTCAGCAATGCTTTGCTATTGCAATGTTTTACACATCACACACTACTGCTCATGTAATTGTTAATCATGTTTTATGCTATGATGTGCAAAAATTGTAATAGATGAAAGACTTTCTCACAAGTATTGGTTTGTTCTGGCCTGGTTTGGACATGGTTGTCAAGTATCCTATCGATGAAACATTCTCCCTCAAATTTGAGCAAGCATTCACTATGACACTATCTTGGAGAAATTTGATATACATGTCCAAAGTGCAAGTAATAATTCCAGACAAAATTCCTAATCGCAGGGGTAGAATACTTATATGCAGTGAAGACGTGCTTAATCCTTGTCCCTGCGGCAGGTTTCGTAGAGTTCAGGGTCACGAGTCGTCATAACTGAATGAATCATCATCATCAATGTCCCACATGTCCAATTTCATTCAAACCACTCTTTAAACACTCCCATTACTAATAACAAAGTGAGAAAATTTCATCAAAATTGATCAAGTAGTTTTTGCATTTGTGCAACACACAAACACCCTTTCTCTATTCTTTTTTTATTGTCTGCCATTCTTACATCTTCTTCCTTGCTTTAACGTGACAGCCCTTAGTTTGAGACTTTTGCATCTAAATCTTGTTCTTTTTCATTTATTATCCCTCGTCTTTCCTCATCCTATCCCTCGTCTTTCCTCATCCGATCCCTCGTCTTTCCTCCTCCTATCCCTCGTCTTTCCTCATCCTATCCCTCGTCTTTCCTCATCGTATCCCTCATCCTTCCTCATCCTCCTCTACTTTGACTTCCTGTACTATTTATGGTGTAAGATTTGTCAAAAGAGTTGAATATCCTTTGAGTAACTTTCTTCTCATTCATTCCTTGTAAATGTCCAAATGTATCTCATCTATTCATCATTGTATATGATATTTCTTTCATTTAATGTTATTACAACTATAAATAAACACATTTTGCTTATATAGACAGTTCCACAAGTTTCAGGCCCGGCCAAGATATCACTCACCAATGAGTGATAATATATATATACCAATAACCTAAGCAGTTATATTTAATTGTTGTAATGCTATAAGTTTGCAGCCGACTTCTCATTCAGCTTTGTAGAGAGGTTCTTGAATTGGATGCGGTGCATGTCATGTTAACTTCTTCACAATAACGCACCTGTGCTTACTGCTCAGATTGCAAAGAATGTTGTAAAACTATGGCTTTAAGGAGTTGGACCATTCACACCACAGTCCAGATTGGGCTCCTAGCAATGTCTACCACTTATCAAAACTGAAGAAAAACCTTCAGGGAAGAAAAGTTTCTGTCTGTCAAGTGGGAGATTGTTGAAGCAGTTTTTGACCAATTTGCGAACAAAAATTCAGACTAAGTTTTCAGAGACCCAGAAATGTTAAAGTACAAATGTGAAAAGTGGGTTTGAGTAAAGGATGATAAAGTTGAGAAAGTTATGTAATTTTTTCTTTCTATCAAAAGGAGAAGTTCATGAGGCCTGAAATTTATGAAACGTACCACGTATATTTACTGTATTCTCAATTGAGAATTGCTTACTTGCAATTGCTTACAATACAATTGCTTTCTTCTTAGTTACTTTGTTAGTCTCTTCTTGGTTGCTCGAGTTAATTTGTAGAACACTTTTTCTACTTGTGCAAAAAGTGTGTAAATTGGTGGTTTCACATGGTGTCGCTCATCTGCCCTCATCCCATTTGCTTCTCAAACGGATTCTTTAATGTTCATTACAGTATTATTGTTGTATAATTATGCTCATAACTTGTATTTTTATTAGGAATTGTAATATAATTTTAGAATTGCTAAAATTAAACTATTTACCTCTGATTAAACCTTTGATGTTAAATATACATGATCCCCTGCCCAAAAACAATACAGCTGTGATATGCAAATAACTAAGAGATAAATACATATTCAAAGCTGACAATTATTCTTAATTTTTAGGTGTTTTCTGTCCGTGTACGTGATAAAGGACCAGATTATCGAGGATTCGTGCAATTACCTGTTGTACAGAATGGGATAGATGGGGAACATTTTTTGGATTCAGATATGAATCTCATTACTCAAACATCTGCACTATGTTTTGTGGATAACTGTCAGAGATCATTTGATACTAGTGTACTGAAGTGTCATGTAAGTATTGAGATATTTATTTTTCATCACTCACTCACAAGTTTTTTAGCAATGAGCACGAACAGAAAATATTTTTATAAAAAATAAATTTAATTATTAAACTTTTTCTACTTCTTTAACATGTTTGTGAGAAGCTCTAGGTAACTTATTTTATTGAATTAAACTGATTTTTGAACTGATATGTATTCCAAAAGGCTAAGAAGCTAGACCTTATCTACAAAGTTTACAAAAGGTCATAAGTAGGGAACGGACTTTATGGTAATAAAAAAAGCAAAATATTTACATATATATGTACTTATTTTTTCAAAAATGTGTAAGAAAAAATAGGAAATTGTGAAATAAATATTCGTTATAATGTTTAAAATTCCATTCTTCAAGTGTTTTCCGAGCAGAGTACATTGCCGATCAGAACTTTACATGGATTCAGAGAGGCTGAATGAAAGTTTTACATCTACAGAAGCAGTTATTCGCTAGTTTCTTCCGAAACATAATACTTTCATATTATATACAATGTTGTTTACGAGGAGCTCGAGCTCAAGTGAATAGTACCATCATAGCTTGTGATAGAAGGGGAGGGGGTAAAGGGAGCATACTCCCACCCCAACTCCAGAAAAGGGATAAGACAATGATCTGATTTTTTTTATCGAGTTATGCATGGGGTCTATGGTTGAAGTTCCTTCTGCATCACATACTACATCCGCTCATCATTGATCCCGACTACGCTGTTTCCAAGAAGCAGTGGGACGGGGGGAGATAAGTTTGGCAATTAATTGCGATTGTCCAGCATTAATACAAGCGCATTGCGTATTTTTTAAGTATTTCAGTAACTAAGTTAGTTTTCAAGTAACATATATTTCGATCATCACAAGTGAAATGTTCATTTTCAACCTATAAATATATTAAAATGTAACAAAATATGTAGCTAAAGATAAAATGTAAATAAAAATATGTAATTATACCAAAATATGTAAAATAAAAATGGCTCCAATTAGTTCAGAATGTCGTGTTAAGTGTAAAAAATATTAGTGAATGTAGGTATCTTGTCCCTGTAAAAATATGTATTTATATGAAAATCCGTTCCGTAGTCATAAGAATGATTTAAAGATTCAGTTTAAAGGGCCAGTTGATCATTCAGTAATTGCAAGTTTAATTGAGAGCCTTGTTAATCGTTTCAAGAAGAATTTTACACGAAACATGTCACTTTTTACTTTTCTCACTGTAAAACATTGTTGGATAAGATTCTCGAGGAGAAATAAAATTTCAGTATGTTAATGAATTCTGCATGGAATCTCAGTTACAGTTTCTTTAGGCAAGCCCTAATTTTTTTAAGTTTCATTTCAAGATGTTCGATGATAGTTTTAATCATTTCTTCCAAAATGAGGAATTTTGGGTCATTGTGCTCTTTTAAAATGTTTGCCCTTAATGTGCCAAAAATAATGTTAACACTGTTCTCCAGAAATAATTGAAGTCTTTGTTACCTTGCAAATGGGCAATTAGTGATGGTTGTATATTTTCAAAATAGATTGGTGTATGGTTTTGCGTTTTTATCGATAATAATTACTGAAAAGTTGATTAATCAAGCTTACTTTTTAAGGAGAAGACAACACCTTCTGGTGGCACAACATGCCAACATATTCAAGCAGCCTTGCGATGTTATGCAGAAGCACAACCGCTTTCATTAAAGCGGTCGGTTCTTTCTTCATTCAAGCTAGTGATGTATCAAACAGGTATTAAAAATAAAATTCTTTTACATATGTATTGTTCTTTCAAATTTTTCCTTACTGCAGACATTTAATGTTTCTCTTGTTTATTTCGAAATAAATATAATTTAAGTTAATTATCTTATATTCAAAGGTATTTCTCAAGAAACTTTTAGGAAACATAATTAGTGTTTTTCTTATTTATTTCTTGTTTAAGAATTCAACTATTTCTTTGTATTTGAATGTTTAATTTAACTCTTTCCCGCTGGATTTAAAGTGATGCTCAGATAGGCAAATCAGTACATTTAATTGGATGTGCTGAAAGAATTGTATATGGTTATACAAAATCTCTGGAGTAAACCTGTTTCAATAAACAAAAGTCTGTTTCTGAGAATATTCCAAGGAAGCATTATGGAACAATCCATAACAAATACAAAAAAAGATTTGAGGGAGTATATAAATACAATTTGTAGAAGAGGTATGTGTTTGGCGTGAGTTATACTTCAAATGTAGTATGGTCTACTATGCAATCCACAGGAAAGGGTTAATTATTGTAATTTCAGAGGTGTGCTTTATAATTCCATTGTAATGCTATTCAAATATTAATATGGAATTATTTACAGTTTGCTGTCTTTAAAATACATTTAATACGTTCTTAATGAAAATGTGTTGTTGTTTCTTTTTTTGCAGGCTATATGGCAGCTTGCAAATGAAACTACAGGTCCTCTTGTTCAAAGAGTCTCCAAAAACATTATGGCAGTGAAATGCAAAGCAAGTCCAAAGCACCCGCTAGGCTACCTTCATTTTTCATTTTTCGTGTCTAAGTTGCGGGATCGTATTGAAAACAAGTATTTCTGTAGTTGCACTGCCTTCAAAGTAAGTTTCAGGTGCACTTTTACCAAGTGCATTCTTACTTTTCTATATTTTGTGTGGACCAGTTCTTATGTGTCGGAGTAGCCTATGTTCTTGTATTGTTGCTGTAAGAATTACCATATTTACCGGAATATAAGACCAGGTTTTTTCCAGAATATTTTGTTTGAAAAATATGAGATCGTCGTACAGTCACCGATTGGGTCTAGCCAGTTAGGATTTGTATAGTTATGTTGCCTTTCCGTGTCCTGAAACTTGCAAATGTTAATATAATAAGCAGCAAAGATGATGAAAATATCACGTGTATCTATAATTCCTGATTATATTCATGGACATATTTTCAATATCAAATGCAAATTTGCCAGGCAAATTAGCCTGTGTTTTTTAATGGACCAGAAGAGAAAATCTCAAATGAATGGATCAAGGGAAACACAATGTGGAAGTAAATAAAAATCATTGACTAGATTTTGTTTCAATGTGCATTGTGACTAAAATCATGATTATGATGGTTTTAAGGAACAGCAAAAAAAGACTGACAGCTCAGGTAAAATGTTTTAACATTCTCATCAAGAAGACAATTTTCTAGTCAATTAGACAATTTGCAAGTTTTATTTTGGCTGTATAGCAAGAATTAGTTAAAAATTTAAAAAAATTTTCATCAAAATTAGGGGGTTATATTATGCTCAGAGTAGACTGCGGATTTGCGTAAATACTTTTTTGTGATGATAATATTGGAATTTCCAAATTTGTATGCTAAATTCATTCAGTAGATTTATTAAAAAATGTAATTATTAGATTATTATAATTTCAGTTTGATGAACAATGGCCACTTTGTTATAATTTTCATAGTGTTATTCTTTCTTTGAATATATTAATATTTTATCCATCATATGCATTTTTAACATGCAACCCTACAGGTTTGTTAAGTGCACTTGTACCTATCTGTTAAAATAATTTAACAACTTTAACATTCTTAGCAACATGAATAAACAACCATTTGTTCATTGCAAGTCAACTGTTTATTAAGAAAAAGCATGGCAATATACAAAATGAATTAGATTTAAACAAATCAGTATAGTAACTCCAGTCAAGTAACTCAAAATTGTTTTGGGGATAATTATTGTTAATTATAATATTATTAATAGTACAATTAGAAAAATGTATCTTGGGTAAATTAACATCATTTTCCTGGATTTCAACCAAATGAAATTCTTCTCCGGTAATCATATTTACTGACGGTGTGAGGGAGTCACCACAATTTCATTTATTGAATATCCCAGCATTGAATAACATACTCATAATATGCCCATCATTCTAATGCAGCGCAGGAACAGAATTCATTGTTTACATTGTAAATTTTCATATAAATCATGAGATTTTATGGTGATTGATAAAATGCTGAATGTATCATGAAATGATACAATGAGGAATACCTTTCCATGGGAAGAAATGAAGTGGAAATGGGTTTCACACATACATTACAGGTGTGTCACAAGGGTTTGGGTGTGGGAGGTCTAACGTTAGCTCATTTTGCGTTGTGCAATTTAAGGATAACGCCCTTATCACTAAAAATATTTAAAAAGTGTGGTTCTAAAAATACCATTGATCACAGCATACATTAATAGTAGCTCAAAATTAATACTCACTGTAACAGATTCATTATTAGGAATGAATGGATTTTGCATGTTATCTTTACAATCCTGAGGTAATTTTTTATCAAGTGCAACATTTTTCTACATAAATCAAAAAGTTAAATGTTTTCAGGACTGTCTCTCTCATGTTGAATGCAAAGCTTTACTTACAAAAGTGTCAGTTTGATAAATTGGAACAGATTTGATGGTGTAGATTGTAATTTTGCTTATAAAAAACATTATTTGCCTAAATTTCATCTTCAAATTGACTGCTTTTGATGGTTGTGTTTTGGTTGATAAAGAGAGAAACAGTAAGGCACTCCCAATTTTTTTTAATTATGTAGCAAAGAAGTATGTAATAATTGATGCTTGGTTTAGGTATATGATATGGTGATTGGGTTTCTGATTTTAGGGTCAAGTAAAGCATGCCACCAACAAGGAAGATCCGAACTTCAAGAAGTGCGTTCATTTTTATGCATGTGTGTGTGCCTTTGCGAGTGATCCAAAACTTTCAGAAGAATTTGCCTATTATATAAATCTCGACAAGCCAGTATTCATTTCCACTCATATGGTTCCAGGTTTGTGCACAATACTTTTTATCCACAAATACTATATCATTACTGATACATTTATTACTGATTCAGTGTTGTATAACCCGACCACGTGAAGTGTGGGACTTAGGAGAGACCAGCGCATTTGAGAACTTACAATGGTGACAGTTGTGTCGCTTGTTAACACCAGGGCAGAATAGTCTGGTGCATTCATGTTCCTGTTCCAAAGCAATAAAACATTTTTGCATAACATAATATGTAATGCTAATTAATCAGCCCAATTAGTTTTTCTTTAGATAATTTTCCATAAAAACATTACTTTAATCACACAAAAAGCACTTAATAGTTTTTTCTTCACTCATTAACGATTAGAAACACATCTCCATTACATTGTATTTTATGGAAATCTGGAAATTAATGGAAAAACACATTCAATCGTGTTTCATAAATCGTATAATGTAATGTACTCGTGTTCTAGAATTTGTTGTGTAGCGTGACTGGAATATGCGATTACCTTTCAGGGACTTAAAGTACTTCCATCCTTCATATCGTAATTAGTTTTACTTTCTTGCTAGCACTCGTGCAGTAGAGAGAAAGTTATGTAATGCTGTGCGAAAAAATGGCAAATTTTCGGCAGAAAATCTCTTATTACAGGGCCATGGTAACGAAAAAATGGATAAATCCAGTTGCTAAATTTAGGGGGGGGGGGAAATCCTCTAACTTGTGGTATACTCAGATTCCATGTTTTGTGGATCTTGATACAGAAAAATCGATTGTCGGCAAAATGTCTGCCCGCCCATCTGTCTGTGAACAATACTAACGGCTCCACTGTCAGCCGATTTTCTCCAAAATTGATATTCTTCAATTGATCTGGCTGATATCGCCTTCCCCCTTGAATTAGAAACCAAAATTTTAATTTTGGGGTGTACTTGGGGTGTACATGAAGCCTCTGCGACATTTTTAAAATTTCCCCAAAAATGACTCCATTGTTTTTTATTAAATTTTGTTGTTTGGTAGTGAGAAGGATGTTTAAGGCTAAATGTACTGAAAAATACTTATAGGAAAATCAATATATCGCAGCACTATCCCAGGGAATTTACTAGACCGATAACATCTGAACAAATTGTCCGATTTTTGATCTGTAAACGGCAGTGGACTCCTTTTTAAAGTAGAATTTACGCTACAAAGCCATTTTTTCAAAAAAGATTTCCAAAAATTTTTTTAAAACTTTATCTCATTGTTCATGTAAGAAAGTAAAAAATGTGGGCTTATAGCGCAATGACAACGTGCTTCCTGAATCCAACGCCATGTCAATCCTGCAAATCGGATGAATAGGAGCGGCGTGAAATGGTGGCGAAAATAGGGATGCAACATTGATGTTGATATTTTCAAAACATAGATTTTGTATAGATACATGAACATATTTCGTAAAAAAATGAAACATTTATAAAAACTGATGTTTCTTATCAATGTTTTAAGTTTGATGAGTTGTTTGTGAATGAAATGAATCGATAATCATATGAACAAACTGTTCTTTTATATACGCGTACATGTAAAATTTCACGTGAGATCAGCAAAAAATTTGCACTTCTAATCTGACTCCCCTCCACTCCATCCATAACTGTAGTGAAATTGTCTTACAGAATCATCTTTTGACTTATAAAATGTTTATGAACTACACGTGACATGTCAACAATCCTTCTCTTTATGATTTTATTGCTATTTACCATGTTAGTAGCAAATGAGTGATTTACCGTTTATTTAGAGGGAAAGGTAAACACTTGATTTCCATTATTAAAAAAGTTGTATAAAAAGAAAGGCATTTCCAAACCTTAGGTTTTAGAAAGCATTGGCTCTGACTTCGTGTTTTGAGTCCGAATGGGTTCCTGGGGCCTGCACATTTTCCCCGGCCACTCGAGAGAAACAATGAGCAGCTTTTACAGGTATTTTGTCTAATCCTCACTTGCAATATTTAAAGCAGTAACGGTTCAATTACCTGCAATTTTTACAACTTCAAAATATAGAGCATCAGTCAGTTAGCTACTGACCCCAAAATACACATGAAATTGTTGTTTCTGTATGTGAAACATTTTGCTTCTATATCGCTATTTACTGTTGAGTTGGAGGAACATATTATCCTACATCGAATAATTCTGAGCCATGGAAGTGGAGGTGTCTGTTAGTGACATTACCGAGCGTTCAAGAAAATGAAAAGAAAGAAAAAAAAAAAGAACAAAATGAAAAAAAAATCAACAAACATTAATTGTTCAAACCGTAAGGTAAGGAAGCCTAACATATTTTTTTAAAATATGTCAAAAATAATTGTTCAAGAAAATGAAAAGAAAGAAAAAAAAAAAGAACAAAATGAAAAAAAAATCAACAAACATTAATTGTTCAAACCGTAAGGTAAGGAAGCCTAACATATTTTTTTAAAATATGTCAAAAATAATTGTTTCTTGATAAAAAGAGGAAAAATGAAGGCGCTCTTTTTTTGCCAAACGTGTCAATCGATTTGTATAAAATTCTTTAAGTTGGGATATTCTTACTTTAATAATAAATAAATTATATACTATTTAATAAAATTTGCAATAATCGATTTGTGCAAAAAGCTGCACAAAAAAGATGCAAGAAAATGAATGTTAATTTCCCAATATATATTTTTATGAATTTTAATACAAAGAATTTATTTTCCATTCAAATCAAGACATGTCCAGCTGTCATTCAATCTAAGCATGACATGTCCTTCGCATTTATTCAAACTGAGACATATCCGATGTGAAACTCACTCAAAAATTCAACCAAACTTAGAATATTTAAATTTTATATTAATAATATATTTAGCATATTATATTCTATATTATTACATAATTAAGAATTGAGTACAAATAAAATATTTGCATAAATTTGATGTTTTAATAGTTTTTTGCATTTTTTCTCAAAAAGGAGGTTGACTTGTCACGTTTTAAATGTTTGCTCTTCATTTCGCGCTCCTTTCTTTCCAAGTCCAGCGCCGCCAGGGCACGCGCTCAAGTGTACAGTCACCCTTGTGACGTGGAAGTAGGGTCACACCTCTGGCAAACTGCTGTTCTAATAGTGTGACTTTTCTGACCTCCGCAGACATCAGTGGGCTGCGTGCTACACGTGCAATTCGATATGCCCAAGCGTAGGAAGAGGGCGGTGAGCAGTTTTCAGTGGGCGAGGTCGTTGTGCAACGACGAAGTGGAGATTATATTTACTCTATAAGAATTAGTGCAATCATTTGCGTTTCCTTATTATTAGTAACCAAGTATTATATATATATATATATATATATATATATATATATATATATATATATATATATATATATATATATATATATATATATATATATATATATATATATATATATAAACAAAATAATTATAAAAGTATATTTGATTAATAAACGTTTTGTGAGATATTATTAACTAAAGTAACTTATTTTGTCAACATGTATGGATGGTAAGCTATTGTTTTTCATTGAAAATATTGGTATAATACCGGTATAACCTTTATGGACATTCATATCGGTATAGACGTCCAATAGAGGTACCAATATAAAAGAATAAAGGTATTTGAAAAAGGTACGAAAAAATACCGGTATTCAATACCTTTTCGGTCCCAGTTCACAAGCAGAATGAAAGGAAAACAAACTATTCTTGTTATCTTCTCTTTCTTTTGTTTTTACAGTATTTGAAGCATTTCTTTTTTAAAAACATCTATTTTATGTATTTAAATATATCTCCAAAATACATGCTCAAAAAACTCAAAAATCTCAAAAATACAGTTTATTAAATACAAAAATTCATATTTCAAATACAAGTATTTAAATATTGCTCAACCCTGCCTGTAAACAATGTGTGATCAGCAATGTACTAATCTCAGTTCCCAGCTTGAGCGTAGTATTAATGTCTATGCCACGAGTAAGTTCAGAAAAATTTGTAGAATGAAATTGCTAAATATGAACATAAATATGTAAGGAAAATGCTAAAATACGAATATGTAAAATCAGATTTTCCTGCAATATGTAACATCAAATTTCATTAGAAATCATTTAGTACAATTACTCTGTGTAAGTATCCTTACAATACAATTTCAAATAAAAGCTAGCAATGATACATCACATACTTTCTGGCAATATTTCTAAATTTGCAATTTTCAAAAATTGAAAAGAGTTCAACGAAAATGGTAATTCTTTTAAGCGTCCCTTCTATCCGTGGAAAAAGAGTGTTGTGGTTTTTGAGAATTTTTTTAATATATGCATCAATTTCATTCCCAAATTACTCTAAAACAATGCTGTTTTGCAATTAACTTACATGACCTTTGCAATCTTCAAAAATACAGTGGGTTGGGCGAAAATGGGACCAGCATCATATATTTTATTGTCTTCAAACAAAATATTGAAGCTCTTTTTGAGAAAAAGTTACAATTTATTAATTGCCTATACTTTGTCCCAAATTGCACGAAAACTACTCATATTTTTTAAAAATTGTTCATGATCTTATTTCCAAATCTGTCAGAACAGATTTCAGTAAGGAAAAATATATCATCATTATTATAGTTGTAGGAAGACACCCAAAAAAATTGCATGTTTGCAATTTTCTAAAAATAAGGGATGTCAAAAAACACCATACTTGTACATTTCTCTTGCGTTCTGCACGCTACCCGAGGACAAAATTTAATCAAATAATTTGGTGACTTTTGGGAAGATTTTGAAAATGATTTTGAGGCTGAACGTAAAGTACCCTAAAAAAAAAAATTTTGAAACTCCCAAAGGTGCAAGTTCTTTCAGGTAGATTGGGGAATATCAATTTTGGAGAAAATTGGCAGAACGGTTTAAGCGTTAGCGTTGACCACAAACGAACAGACACGTATTGGCATCAATCGATTTTTAGGTATCCAGGACCCATAAAACATTCACAACACTACGAGTTAGAAGAAGTAATTTTTTATATTGCAACAGAATTTATCCACTTTTACGTTACCAGAGCTCGCAAGAAGTTCTCCGGTGCACGATTACATAACTTTCTCTTCTTAGGTTGAGAAGAGGAAGAAAGTAAAATGTTCACAATTTGAAATTCCATTAATAAAATATTCATTAAATCGAATTTAAAAATAAATACTTTCTCTGCCTACTGTTTGTGTAAGAGGATGTATTTATCTGTCAGCAATGACAACAATGGTACGCACGTAGAAAACTCCAGGACGAGCAGAATCTTTCAAGCACCCTCTTCAATATCTTTACGCAAGACATTTGTGAATTAGTATTAGAAAAAATATGGTTATTGCTAAAAAAATTTCAAGAAATTTGGTAGATTTGTAAAAAAATTGTAAATACAGCAAAATGTGTAAAATACATAATACTGTACAAAATATGTGACGAAAAAATTAGATATTTGTTAAGATTTCAACAATTCGCCGAGATCACAAATTTCAGTACAGTACATAGAAACATAAGTAATTACATTAGAATTTGGACTCTAGCCATGAGATCGTTGAGCAGTGCCGCGAAATAGAATTTTGACATTACTGATGATTTTCTGTTTTCTACATTTGTCCATATAATTCTATTTATCCTATTTCAGTGTATGATATGGCGTTGGATTCTGGAGACATCTCGCCTGCATGCTATTTTACCACTTTTTCAAATTTGTGCGAAAGTACGAAAACAGTTTTAAAATTAGCTTGGCGATTTTACTTGGGAAAATGGGTTCCTCAGGTGAACTCTATCAAGGAGACAAACGCCGTTTTGGGACCAAAAATTGAGTCGCAGGATAAATGAGCTTGTGTGTAATCTTGGCTCCTTTCTGGTAGGGGAATGATAACGGAAGATTTAGAAGTAAAATGTATGTAAAATAAGATGTTAGAACATGGAATATTGGTGATATCTACTCAATTAGTTCAATTTTCTTTTTGAAATCAGTTTCCAAATTGGAATTGATATTTTGAGTAATGCCTCAAATAATTTTTTGATAGTATTCGAAGGAAGACAGAAATATGTGAACAAGATATATAGTTTTATATGGCTATTACAAATGATAGCATTACTTGTTTGGTAAGTGGAGAAAAATATATTGAGATTGAAAGGGACGAAAGCATAAACGGACTGCCTGGCTTGCCTGCCTGAGAGCACGGCCTGCTCCCGTGCCACAGCCGGGCTGCCGGTTTTGGCCGTTCGGCTGCATCGAGGGAGCGCCCACAAGGGTCGGGTGACACAACTGCAGGAAGGTGGGGTGACATGTTTTACCGAAATTTCACTTTACGCCGCTCCTATTCATCTGATATGCATGATTGACACGGCATTGAATTCAGGAAACACGTCGTCGTTGCGCTATAAGCCCACATTTTTTAATTTCTTCCCAGAACAATGAGAAAAAGTTTTTAAAAAAATTTTGGAAATCTTTTTTGAAAAAACGGCTTCGTAGCGTAAATTCTAGCGTGGTTTCATACATTCAAGCTTTTGTTATTCATTAACAAATTAATGTTTTAGGATTTCTTTAAAACATATTTAAAATATGTGAAAAAAAGCTGCTAGCCTTCAGGGAATATCAGATTGAAATGCAACAGTGACTAGGGAGCTAATTTCTGTGAATTACATCGTATTGGGATATGATTGACCTATATGAAAAGCAGTTATAATTGTCAAATTTGTGTTGATATTTACTTGAAAATATTTAGTTTTTGCACCAAATGTTCTACGATTTGTAAGAAGTTTTACAAATAATTGACTGAGATGTGTTAATTTGGAGAGAAATTGTGGTATAAATAGTATTACATAACTATTACTAAAGGTGAGAAAGTATATGCTGCTTAGTACCACTAGTTTATTAATATAATTATTGAATGCACCCGCATTTCCCTGTGGTTTTAAATGGACTGACATGGATATGGTTGAACCTAAGTTGGCGTTACAGGAGGGCCATGTATACATCTTCGGACTTTGGTCTATATCAGAACTTCAGTTTTAAATTGCACTGTTTATACCAATAGCTCTGTCTCTTTCTCTCCAAAGCCAAACAAAGTGCAGAGCTGCCTTCTTCGCCAATCCCACAGTCTGCTTGGTCAGGTTATACCAGGGAAGTAATGATGCCAGACATGAAAATCAGAATTTAGGAAGAAGTTAGTGTCAAAATGGTTTTGTATTTTATAGGTTAACTGGACACATTGCACTTGCATTCCAAAATTTAAATAATCCAATGACATTTCTATGATTTGAAGTTCTGTGTGTGGAAAAAAAATATTTTGGACATAACTATCTTTACTTCTGATTTGCAATGTGCTGGTTGCATTACTTTTCTCTCAGTTATTGTATGTGTACGTACTCATAGTGAAAATTTATTAAATGTGGAATTCTAGTCGTGTACTAGCTTTGTGACTCCCAATGAATGCATACTACATGTATAAATAAAGAGAAATATTGGGAAATATTCTGTCATACAATTGTTTTAGAACATTTGGAATTAATGCAATTATAAGTGTAATATCTGTGTGGTCTGTGGGTATACGTTGTTAAGTCAAAAATGAAAGGTTTTCACAACAGTGATTTTAAAATTGGATGTGTTAGTGTAATTCCAAATTCTGAAAAACCCCTAATCATTTGGTGATTTTAAATGGTAAATCTCCTCCATGAAATTGGTGAAGTTTTTTGAAAATGATAGTGCATCTATGAACACTTACCAGGTTATGCACCGACACTTACCTAATTATGTACATCAGTCAATTTTCTGTTCTTCATTTCTATTATAAATATTTGAATCTTAATTGCATTTTAATGCATAAAGGAATAGACAGTGATAAACATTTGCTGGTGAATGATATTTTATTTTATGAAAAAAAAAATTGAATGGTGAACAAAATAAAAGGGCAATATTTAACTAATTTTATGAAAATCAAATTCTTAAAACTACTAATGATAAAAATATAGAAATAAAAAAAGTTTGATCGAATTCCTCAATAGGATAATGTAACATTATTTTGAAGCCACCACTATAGTCAAATAGGCAGATTCATCCGGATGAAACTCGTCTAGGTCCAGATCATAGAGTGGGTCGTTCACGGTTTTTAAATTCCTGTAGAAGTTGTGAAAACTAGAGTTAATGAGCAGCAAAAGACAAAAGATTTCTTCTTCATCTCCTTCTTCTTCTTCTTCTTCTTCTGCTGCTGCTGCTTCTTCTCTTCTTCTTTTCTTCTTCTTCTTCTTTTCTTCTTCTTCTTCTTTTCTTCTTCTTCTTCTTCTTCTTTTCTTCTTTTCTTCTTCTTTTCTTCTTTTCTTCTTCTTTTCTTCTTCTTCTTTTCTTCTTCTTCTTTTCTTCTTCTTCTTTTCTTCTTCTTCTTTTCTTCTTCTTCTTTTCTTCTTCTTTTCTTCTTCTTCTTTTCCTCCAATGCTAATTGGCAAAGTGTCTTCAGATACTAGCGGAATAGAATGGGGAAAATCAGATCTTCCCTTCCTCTGAAAATTTATTTCCTTGAACGGTTCTTCATGTATAAGGGAATGTTTAAAATATTCTTGTCCTATGCCTTTTTTGTACCGGAGCCACTGAATAGGCTTCTAAAGAAACTTTTCATTCTGACTATGGTTTTCTTGACTTGCATGTTCTGACCAATTGCAACCAGTCATTGAAATGGTTTATTTTCATTCCAGTTTTCTTTTTAGTATTCTCAATGACAGCATGATCAGAGTAGCACTCCATATGACTAAGTCCACTAATTAAAAATTTATAATTGATCACTTGTATGGGTTATGTATCCATTGCAAACAAAAACATGAAGGAAACTACTATATTGTTCTTGTTCTAACCTCCACACGCATTTCAGTAATATGTAACCTCTTCTGTTTCTTGAGGGAGTGACTTTAGATGTTCAAATAAACTTACCATGATTTGATTCACCCCTCTTCCAGAAATGGTTTCATCCCACATGTAACAACTACTTGTATCATTGATCAAATCATGGATAGTAAGATTAAATGCCCATAACTGATGTTTATAGAACGCAATGGATATTTTTTGATAAGGGGTAGATACTCTGTTCCAAATCAAAAGCAAAGCCCCCACTTTTAGTGTTCATTCGTCTTTGTCCTCTCTGTTCGATGCATAGGCAAAATCAGCCATTTCCTAATGTTTATTTCAATGATCAACGAATTGCAATTTATATTCAATCGATGCTGCTTTAATTTTAATATTTAGCAAATCACAAGTGTGACAAGTATAATTTTTTTGTTTTTTTGAACAACATTTATAGTTGTTGGAAACAGTTTGCATAAATCATCCTTGAAATGGAGTTTGATTTATTTTCTGAATACAATTTGTACAATGTTGATAATTGTAGGTCATTGCTTAAATATTTTTTGGAAGTCGATTAACGACAATAGTGACTCTCATAACTTGGGGATTATTTTATATGGTTAGAAACATATGCTAACTCAGCTTCTGTTCGTTCATTGGGTAGGGCGTGTCATTCTTGCGCATCAGGCAAAATTATCCCACAAGGGGAGAGCTATTTTCTTTTAACAACCTGTTCTACAAAACCCCTAGTTTCTCGTAGGGTCATATAAAAACATTATTTGCAAACAAGTTACCTTTTTTAGAACAAATGTGTTAATACAATTGCATCCTCTATTTTTAATTTTTGGACTAATCTTGATGGTTTTAGTCAGACAAATCGTTATCAAAGACGACACAAAATTCACCCTTTTGTCACGCAAAATCCAAGCTCCAATACTCATTAAAAACTATTTGCTTCTCCTCTGTTTGCAGTCTTCCTTTGCAATTTAAGTGACGGGGGACATCTTCATTGATCTGGCTTCGATCTAATTTCCTTTCTCTGCAATATAACTTTTACCCAAGTTCCTACTTGTTTTCCATTTTTTTGCAATATAACTTTTTCCTAAGTTCCTACTTTTTTGTTTTCCATTCTTTGCAATCTAGTACTACCTGTTCTGTTAATCTCAATTTTCTCAACGTGATCAATGACAGTTTTCCTCACAGTTTGACTATCTGATTCTTCCTGTTGATTGACTTTGCTGCATTGTTCATCACATCCCATGTGTCACCTTTCTGATTTTCCATCTTTAGCAGGTTTTTTCCTACTTCTTTCCAAGATCTTTGTATTCTTCTTCTGAACTGTAGGATTCTGGGGTACATTTTAATCCAAATTTTTATCACTATTGTCTTCATCTTGTGTTAAATACAAATCTGTTGATCACAGGGACGAAATGATTATTGCTTGTATGAATAATCATGTAATTGCTATAATTAATAGCATGAAAATAATTACATATTACATTAAAAAAGAAAGAAATGGAAATAAAACATAAAAATTAACCAATAATATACATATTATTTTAATAAAGAAAACACTTGCCATGCTCTGAAATTGACGTAGATGATGACGTTCCTGGAGTATCTATCTGCGGCTAATGCATTGATGAATTTGAAGGCCAAGATGAAAACTTCTTTAAAAGTACTGCTTCTTTTAACTGTTTTAGAAATTCTGTTCTTCGATAGGGCACTTTTCTCTGACCAAATCTAGAACTACACTGAAAAAAATGTGTTGAACAAGGGCCTTTGCAATTACTGGAAACTGCTGAAGCAAGAAAAGTTACTGGAATACACAGCAACCCTACAATTCAATGCTGGTAATCTGTCTCCTTTTCAATATCTAATCATATAATCAATACCAATAATAATATTCCCTTCTTAGAAGTGAGATGGTCTTATTTAGGCAAGTTGATTTATGCGGTACATAAAAAAAATATTAAATTGACAACTCGACTTATATTACTACGTTCAGATGTAGTTGTGATGAGCAAAAAAACTTAATCCGGACATGTTTTCATTAGATAGCTAAAAATTCACATCGCAATGTACAAAAAAGTATTGAGATGTAGAGTTATTGACTTTAACACAAGGAGTAGGAACCCAAGAGCTAAACAACAATCAACAAAACACATTTTGAAAATAAATCAACACTTTCAATGGCTCTTCCTTGGAATATCTTTCATCTCTTTTCTTTTATAAGGCTGGCATTTTTACTATTTCTTCTTCAATTGCACTTGATTTATATTTTTTTTTCTTTTTCTTTATCATTAAGGGCAAGGAGAAAAATGTAATTTTTTCTTTTAAACTTATGAGACATTTGAACATTCTGAAATTAACTTATAATATGCAAATATACTGGAATAGGAATGTTCATGACAGACATAATGTAGGCCAAATTATTAACAACAAAATAATAACTGAAAATAAATTTCAAACACTTAACTGAGGTAAAGTACATTCAATAAATTTAGAAGTATGAAAATCAAATAACATATTGTAAGTCATGTTTGATCACTTGAAGAATTAGAAATTCATTTATTTATTTTATTTATTTTACGTCAAAAAAACAGTTAAAAACTGCGTATGACGTGCTATGGGGAAAAGTGAATTGTGTGCATATTTTCAAAATTCTGTGATCCCTACACTAAGTCATATACTACTTAAATTTTGAATTTTTGAAAGGGAGAAAAAAAACAAAAACTCCCATGTAATAAAATCTATTTTCAAGGATAAAAAGCAATAAATTTTGAATTTTGAAAGGGAAAAAAAAAAAAAAACTCCCATGTAATAAAATCTATTTTCAAAGATAAATAAGCAATAAATTTTGGCTCTTATTACTTCCTGCCGTGACAACATGGAAACGATAATTTGAATAATTGTATTTCCCACTGAATTCTAGAAGACGTGCACAGAAAATGAAGTTACATTTATGTCCAGAAGCAAAACAAGGGCCATCTCAGCATTTGCTCAATGGATCAGGAAACTGGATAAAAACCTGATCGAGATGGGGTCATTGACAGTATAGCCTCAAAATGTATAGAAACAGTTATGCAGCAGAAACGATTTCACTTGGGATGTACTATATTTTACAGGTTGTTTATACTCATTTATACACTCCAAATGGTAAATAATGCATTATGTATCATTGTTAAAATTAATGTTACTTTTCTTGTGATGCTCAGTATAGTCTCTAATTGTATAGAAACAGTTATGCAGCAGAAACGATTTCACTTGGGATTTAAACTTTTCTATTGAATTTAATCGTTTAATGTCATCTGGCAAAGTGTTGTAACATAATGTACATGTATTGTATGTGAATTTTTTGTAATGAGCTGTTGATACTGTCACCTGATGAATATGATTTCTACGTCGAGTGTTATAGTAATAGACTTCGGCATTTTCTGAAAAAATATTCCCGTCCTTAAGCAAGTCATTTTTACAAAAAACCCCTGATTCAGTAAATAAAAGACACGGTAATGGTAGAATTCCTAGATTAATGAAGAGAGCTTACATGAATCACGTGGGTGGGATTTGGTTATTATTCATACAATTTGTTTTGTAATCTAAAAGTCTGGGAGCTATAAGATGTATTTCCCCAGAATATTATGCCATATCTCAGGCGGGAATGAACAGTCGCGAAGTATACACAACGAGCAGTAGAAGTTCAGAAGGAGAATGAAGGTTGACTGGCGTCCTTATATTTCTGATAACATGACTGGGGCTGCATTTTTAATACGTACTGAAATGTGTGGAATTCTTTGAATATGGCTGTGCATCAGAGAAAATCATGAATTGTAGTAAATACATGGCTTAAGTGAAAGTTTTCAGTTTCAAATAATTTCATTACATTATTTTGTAATTATAAATTCTACAATGAATTTTTTCTGTTCTTTTCTGCGTATGCATATATACTTATAGCATCAAGTTTAATAAGGCAAGAAGAATAGCATTACAAATGCTTTGTAATGCTGAATTAGGAATGTTATTTAGGAACCTCTTTCACAAATTACATCCAGGACCACACTGACTATTATACTAGCCTTTTCTACTATCCTTCACAACAATCATAATAATAAATCTGTTGTTTTAATTCCAAATACAAATGTAAATGTTGGAACTGTAGGGTAAACTGTTGTAAATGTAGGCTATACCATGTTGTAATCTGTGTAAGTGAAGTAGAATCATTTTTTTTAGTGACTACTGTCCCCAATGAGCATCAACTTGTTGCAATATTGAGTGAAGACGTAACTCCATGTGAAGTGGAAGTTGAAGTGTTACCGGAGGATGCAGCTCTTCTAGATGCCACTAGTCTCACAGTCTCGGACAGTGGTATTGCACAGGTTGGTGATATTTCCGTGTATTCATATTGAGATTTTTTGAAACAAATATAGAGAAGGTTTGTTAGGTTGGTTTTTTATTTGCTTGTTTTTTCTTTAAATATTTTATGTGTATTTTCTCGAAGTTTTTCTAAATAAATACTTGATTGTATAATTTACTGCTTCCTTAAATATGTTACGTTTATTCTCATGATAATGCATGCTGTGTGACTATGTGATGTATTTGAGATATTTAGGCATTGTCCTCATTAATTCTTCATTTATATTTGTCATATTACTTAGGTACATGGTTTAGAAATGATGACAGGTGATCCTGTTGAAGTTCAAATTCAAACAATGCAAACAGATGGGTTAAGTTTTAGTAGTGTTGCCGAAACCTCAGTGTTAACGGATCCTTCTTCGTCTATAGAAGTGAGTAATTTGCACACTTGAAAATATTACTTTGATGACAGTTAAAAATTGGAATGTTTTTAATTCATCCTACTGATCTTTTGTGTTGTAAAAGAAAATTGAAGAACTCTTAAATGATACATTTTTTATTCAACAAATGCTATTATGACTAGTGATGTAAGCTATTAATTAATGAATAGATTGTTGTGTTCATATGTATATTAATAGTTATTTGTGCATAAGAATTTCTTCCCACACCATATTTCTAATCTTTTGTGAATGTTTAACTTCATGCTAACCTACATGTTTCTGTTGTAGATGCTAAGCATGAAGAGAAAGCGAGAAGATCAAGCAAGTTCAGCTCTTCTTACTTTGCAAGAAACTGGTAGCCTAAGTAAAAGACCTAATGGAGGTAATAATATGAATCATTTGATATGCAGTTCAAGCAATAGTGGAGTAATTGGCAAGAAGGCATCTATTGGATCTGGTAAGGAAATCTGGAAACTTGCGCATAAACACGAACTGTCACTCAAAATCTTGCCTGGTGCCACTGTAATTTACTTCCTTCATTTGTTTTTCGTCTTGGTCTTCTCCTCCTCCTCCTCCTCCTTCTTCTTCTTCTTCTTCTTCTTCTTTCTCTTTTTACAAGTTACAGTATTTTATGACTGTTTGAACTCGGATATCATTTGATTTCAAATGATATTTTTTGTAACTTTTGCAGAATCAGTGGATGAGACAACCACAAACTTTTCATTTCTTCAATGGTTGGCATCTGTAACTGAAAGAATAAATCAGACAATGCATTTTCAGTTCAGTGGGAAACCTGAACCCTTGGTATTTCACATTCCACAGGTAAGTCATTCCCTAGCTGAGACCTTTCAGATCCATACCACAAATTTAATATACCTTGGAAACCTTGGCAATTTTTTTAAAAGTTGGATTGTAGTAAAATCCAGTAGGGATTTTTTCTAGCTTGGTTGCAGGTTTGTAAAAGATTACTGTAAGAAGGGACCGCTTTAACAACTACTGCTTGGTCACTGCTGGCAACATAATCGCATGTTATGTCTTAGCACTCATTTTGTCAGTGTACTTGTTTACAGTTAACTCGTTTGTAAATGGCTTCATTACTATCTCCTGCATTGTCTTCGCCCTACACAATATTTATTTGTTTTTCAACATGCCAAATTGGTTCCTTGATGGAGTGACCCCTCTATACTACCACTGCTAATTAAAATTCAGTTTTATTCACAGGTTAATTTAAACAAATAGCAGTAAATGATTTCTCAATAGTATTCTTCGTTTATTATGGTTATTATTATTATTATTATTATTATTATTATTATTTCCTATCAAAAAGATGGTATCAGATGGTTGCATTTTTGTTTATAGTGTGATGTATCATCAGGTTTCTCAGGACAGTCTCGTGATGATTTCAACTGAAAGCTATTTTTGGTGATCATCATCTTCATGATGGTTGAGAACTCATCTTGTACAAAATGTAACCAGATATAGTTACTCAAAACAAGCTCAACAAGGCTGATTTTGACATTGTTGACGTAAACCAAAACAATATTCTCAAGTTCAAACTGAGAAAATGTAAGATGGCAAATTCTATCAGACCAATTAAGGTGACACTTCCATCAATCCATCAATTGCTTTGGAGATCGGGACATTGGTGAACTCTTAGAGAATGCCATCCCCTACATTACCCTGGTGCAACTTAACGTAGTAGCTAATGATTTTGGTAAATGCCTTGGTCCCATATTTGCAAACAAACGTGAGAGTAGAGTAGTGATTTTTCCCTTTCATTTATTCAGGCAGTTTTTCTAGAATTATGGGAAAGGTGTTTTGGGACACCTTTCCTTAAGTCAGGTCAAAGAAAGAACATTGAAAATTATAGACCTACACCCAAACTGAGCGTGATATCAAAACTCTTTGAAACCATATTAACTGCTAAACTCGCTGAAATGCTCCAAGAATCCTAGATTGACAAGCAACATGGTTTTAGAAGAGGTTGGTCAACAACGTAAAATTCTGCTTAGTATTCAACATTTTATTGCTGAGAAATTAGACTGTGACTCTCAGGTTGATGTTGTCTATATCAACTTCTCTAAAGCTTTTGATATAGTTAAAAAATAGTAAAAAAATAATATTCTTTTGGCTGAACTTAAATTGGGTGAGAAGTTATTTGCTGGGTAGGAAACAATATGTTAAATATAAATCAGTCATCACTGAATATGTTTTTGTTTTCTCTGGAGTGTCTTAGGGTTCCCATCATCCTGACTCTTATTGTTTTTACTGTTTATTAGCAATATCAAAGTCTATCTAGGCTCAAGCTTATTTCTTTTATTTGTGGATGATTTGAAATTATGTGCTGAAATTACTAAATCTCAGGATTGTATTTCTCTTCAGGAAGTTGTTGATGGTCTTCTCATTTGGTGTATTTCGAATTTTTTGTATTTAAATATTGAGAACAGTAAGGTGATGTGATTCTCAAATAAGAGATCCATTTACTAATATTATTGTCTTGGTGAAAGAGTTCTTTACATAGTGGTGGAAGCTAAAGATTTCAGAGTAATTTTTGACAGCAAATCTCGGGATTTACTATTATGAGAATAATGTTGGAATTTGTGAAAAGCAATAAAAATATTGTATTTTGCACTGGTGAAATCATTGCTTACTTGTGCATCCCCAGTATGGGGATGTATATACCAGTGTATACTATATCGAGATTAGAAATATTTCAATATAAACTTTTTATTTATGTGGCTGGGAAACTGGGTTTCCCCTCTCATAGGCTCACTCGTAATTATGTTCAGGTAGCTACATCTCTTGGTGGGAGTTCATTGAGATCTCAGAGACTGTGTGATGATATTGTTGAATTTCTTGGATAATTCAATGGACAAATCAATTGCATAAAACTACAACAATGTTATTGTGGGAAATCCTGTGCGAGAATTGAGAAATAATCAGTTATTGTGTTGTGTACTTCCTTTTGAGAGAACTAACTTTCTTCATTAAGCACATCTTTGTCGCATAATGAAATTCACTAATGATGATCAATCGATAGATTGAGAGAAATTCTGTTGTAAAATATGAGACAACTTGTATTATAGACTACATAATATCATCATTTTCACTTGAAGAAATTTTTTATGTTTCACTTATTGAGTCTCCTCATTCCATGTAATTTAAATAATGTGGTTTTGGTCTTTTGCCTGCATTTGTAATAATAAATAAATAAAATAATACATAATAAATTAATTAATTAATTTTAAAAAACTTCTAAACATATTTTTCTGTAACTGCTGAAGATTCAGTTTTCAAATACAACATTTGATCAGTTTTATGTAATAAATTATAAGCTCAGATTTTTAACTAAAAAAAATGTAATTTTTTGTCAGTCCTGCAATAAATTTAATTTTTATGATGAGTTCATTTTGACTTTATTCATGTTAATATTTATTTAATTCAATTTTTTTTTGCTTTTTAGGACTTCTTTGATTGTCTGAGAGAACGTATTTCATGCAAAGGAAAAAGGAAGCGCCTACCCAATAATACTACAGCATTCATAAGGAAAGATGCTGTTCCCATGGGAACTTTTACAAAGTATACCTGGCAGATTACAAATATAATTCATGTAAAACACATATTTGAAACACCTTTGGTGAGTGATGTTATCAATAGAAAGGAAGTGGTGTTACAGAATTAATCCAAGTATTTTTGTACTAACTTCGTTTTTTTTTTCAATGAATTAGATGCCTTTAGAAATAACAAGAAGTTTTGTAGAGAATCGTGATGGCACTTATGAACCTTACGATCATGGAAAAGATGAAAATGAAACTTATCGTAAAACAGGCAGCCAACCTTTAATAAAACCCTTGGAACTTAAGACATTTCTGAAAGTGGGTAAGTGTTAAAACAGATTTAAATTCAACCATTATTTAAAATTTGTGTTTGATAATGCAGTCTAATTGAAATTTGCGTGTTTTCAAAACTAATATTCAGAATAAAAAAGAATCATAGAGATTATCTTTCTTTCCTTGTAGATTATGACATCTATCTATAAGCCTTTATTATATCAGTTACCTCTTTGTAACTTAAAATATAGTAAACTTATAGTAGTAGTAACTTTGGGTATTTCGAAGGGAATTGGATAATAAAATTTTTTTTCCTATATAAAAGAATATGAACATGTTAAAGATAATCATTATGGGTTAGTCTGTGGAGTACTCTTTCATGAGTACTCTGAATTGTGAAATTATTGTCAATGATATGTGAACTGAATGGAAACTTTTCAATTATTATTATTATTATTATTATTATTATTATTATTATTGTTGTTGTTGTTGTTGTTGTTGTTGTTAGTTCCATTTGGAGAATTTGAATTCTAACTTATATACATCTCAAGTGACATATCTGAGCTCTCAATTTTTTATTTTTGAGTTATGAAACCCAACTTCTTTATTTCACAGTTTTTCTATCTGTCTATTTTAACTTTTTATTTCAAGAGGACTAATATAAAAATTCCTACTAAAAACGGGTAGAGTAGAATTGAGAAGGATTCATTGAAGATTATGATTTTTTTAATTTTATAATAGAACCTAATATTCACGCTGAAAAATTGCTGAAACTAACAAACGACGTTTACTTCAGGTAACACATCACCGGACCAGGTGGAGCCTACACCATTTTTAATTGAATGGATTCCAGACATTCTTCCCAGAAGTAAAATAGGTGAACTTAAAATACGATTTGAATTTGGTCATCAAAGAAATGGACAAGTGGATAAGCGTGCTACTCTTTCAAGAAACATTATTAAATTAGAGTCTCATCAGCCAAATGATGATATTTCAGTTGTACAAGAAAATTCTACTGAAATGATTGCTCTTTAAGAAAATAATCTTTGTAGAAGTAAGCAGTAATGAGTGAAAGTCATATCTAAATAATGAGAGCGTAGGCTTCTGTGGCCGGAGTCAGTCAGCTATGTGGCTGTCCAGGAAACACCACGTCCTAGGCACAGGTGCCAACGTTTCGGCCACCATTGGCATTTTGCCATGAGGAAGATCTCAGAATGGCAGCCAAAACGTTGGCTCCTGTGCCTAGGATGCTGCGTCTTGTCTGCGGACAGCCACGAAGCTAATCTCTAAATAATGTTTTATTATACATGAGCACATGTAATATCATTTATGCATTTGAAGATATCAATTTAGTTTCCACCAAAATAAGCCTATAAAAGAAACTAGAAATGCAGTTATGCAGGTTGTAACAAAGATACACAGAATTTTCACCATATTGGTTTTGAAATTAATTCTTGTATTCAACTGTACAGTTTTCTTTATTCTTATGAAAGTAAAGTGCTGGAATGTTAAGGAAAATGATTTAGATTATATGTTGCATTTCTCTTAACACAAAACTGTCTGTTACAATGTTAATCGTGATGCTAAGAGAATCTACATGAATGTACAATAAGAACATTGTCTTTGTTAAAAGTTTGGATTTTAGTCAACCTTTCTTACATCCAAGAACTTTACTCTGGCACCTAATGCCTGGAAATGGTGTTATGAACCAATTACAAAGTTAAGCATCATGTGCCGAATTCATATAATATTATGTTTATAGTACCTACCTTACATATGTGGAATTGCTGCAAACATTTGTATTGAACAGAAAAATCAACTTGGTGTTAAAAAGAAACATTATATTAGTGCATAAGAAAATATGAACATTATTATAGATTTCTGGACATTTTTGGTGGAAATATAATTTCTATAAATAGCTGTATTTGGAAATAATTGGAAGTGTCCATTTTGTGTGAGTCACCTAGTATGCATACTTTTCAATTAGGGTGGTTTTAGAAGCATTTCCTACATGAGATTGCTTTTCAGGGCTTATTTGATTAGAGCTGTCTTGCATATCAGAATGAGACAAATATATTTTTGAGTGTTGGCTCCATGTTTCAGCTTCAATTATGACAGGCCTTTGAAACTACTTAAGGGAATGACTGAAAGTGAAGATATAAAAGAGTATTTATAATGGACTGAAATAGCTAATGTTAAGTGCCTCTTTTGCTGAAATGCATTTTAATTCCTTGTGCATGTATTCGGTATATTGTTTATGCTCTAATTTAATTGTAAAATCATTTTAAATTTGTGTTTGTTTAATGTCCAAAGATATTTATGTACAAAAATATCTTAAATCAGAAACTTTCTGCAATGGATTATTAATTTTTGTATATACATATACGAACAGAATTAGTGTGTTTCACTTGTTGGATGAGTATATGCACTACTGTTTCTTGTACATCATGTTTACACTTCAAAGGGTGAATCGTGTGAAGATGAGCAGTGTGCTGCCTCTTGCACCCCTTCACACAATATTGTAAACTATATTGTTCCCTCAGCTTTCAGGAACATATGTAGATGGCCATTCTATGGTTAAATGGTAGATAGCTCATCACAGTTTGTGATACCATTTTCATCCATCTGAAAAGATTCGGGTCATCAGATCTCTTCTAATTTAATTTTGAAGTCCTCCGATAGATGAAAGAGTTCCTTTAAGTTTGTCCATGCTCTTCTTTTTTTCTGTGTAATTTCAGACATGGATTATTGGCTTTACTTCCTTCTTGGAAGTTCCACTGCATCTTCATTGCCTATAGGTTTGAACCTATAGAAATAGGAGGATACTCCCACTTTGGTTTAGTTTTGCCTCATAATGTAAAGGGTTTGTGGCAGCTCATTTCCATTAACCCACAGCCACTTTAAATAACATGTAGGGCAGATTAACTTGATGTGGAAACTGACTGAAAACATTTCAATTTTCATTAGAACAGTGAAAACATTGCACAAAAATTGTTTTATAATTTTCTCACTATTCAGATGCTGTTAATTTTTATCTCTGTTATTCACATAGCTTATTGAAAAAAATCTCAGACTGGATTTTCTTTCAATAGTTGTTAGAACAATAAATGAATATTTATCCCTAGTACTTTTATATAATGTGTGTTTATTTTGTTCTTCAAATTCAATATCTCACAAAGTGTGTTCATAATTGAGTAGCTACCCTGAAGAGGGATCTAACCAGCAAAAAACTGTTTTTCCAAAAGAGCCAAAAAAAAAAAAAGGTTTTCTGTAAAATAAACCACAAACTAGCTGCAAAAAGCATGCACATGTAAGAGTCTACACTAAACAAAAGATTTTATGTTAGATTTTAGGTGATGTTTATTGTATTTCAATTTTTTTTAAACGAAAATATTCATATGAGAACCTAAGCTTCCGCAGCCAGAGTCAGTAGCTACTTGGTTGTTCAGGAAACCTTACATTCTAAGCACAACGTTTCAGCCACCATTTGCATTTCGCCCTGCAAAAGGTTGCAGAATGGCGGCCGAAAAGTTGGTTCCTGTTCCTAGGATGCGGCATTCCGCGGACGCGAAAATAATCATAGATTTATGGAAAACAGATCTAACTACATGAAAATAATAGTGATTTAACCAACAACTGAATACTTTTCATATTAACATTCTACTTACAAAATGAACAGAACAGAAATACAATAGAATATCACACATTTACTGGATATGGCTAAAACAGATCGTTAATAATACAATGATATTTTCATACATCACTTGATGTTCTAGAGAGATACAGTTGCACATGTGAAGCAAATCTGTTGAAAATTGTGCTCACTCATTAAAGTTTCAGAATACTTATTTTCATTCGAGTAAAGCTATGTACTTCCAGTTTGTAGAAGTCTTGAAACAACTTCATATTTATATCTTCTGAAATTCTGCTTCATTTATGGCATTGGTAAACATTTACACACCATACAATAATAATACACACTTTACTATAATAGCAATTTACATTTCCTACTTATTCATCATATTTGGAAAGGATGTAGTCGAATGAGGGGGTGAAAAATGCCCCCAAACCAAATTCATAATCGTGGTATTTGTATGAAAGAGAATGCAAAATGCCATAATTCCCAAAAAATCAGCCTCCTAGGGCAATCTGTTGCAGAGATATGAGAAACATGTTTTACATGTTTTATTTTTTTCTCAGCTTCTATTGCATGTATCAGGCTAAAAAAAAATTGCAGACTGGGAAAAATAATTGAATTTAAAAGTATTTTTGTCAATTAATTTTGACACCAAATTCAAATAGAAAAAAAATAAAGAAATGTTCAAAATTTGTTTTAGACATGATAACAGTTTTTTCCTCTGTGTCATATCAAGAACGCAGAATTTTAGGTTTTAAACTGTGTTTTAGAAGCCTAAAATAGGTTATTTCAGCATTTCAGTTAGGTTTTTTAAATGGTAGAACAGACACAAATACAATAGAAAACTTACAGAAAACACACATTTTTTCAATTATATCTGTGTGTATGTGTATAAGGTGTGTGTGTGTGTGCGCGTGTGCGCGTGTGCGCGTGTGTGTGCGCGTGTGTGTGCGCGTGTGTGTGCGCGTGTGTGTGCGCGGTGTGTGCGCGCGTGTGTGCGCGCGTGTGTGCGCGCGTGTGTGCGCGCGTGTGTGTGCGCGCGCGTGTGTGTGCGCGCGCGTGTGTGTGCGCGCGCGTGTGCGCGCGCGCGTGTGTGTGCGCGCGCGTGTGCGCGTGTGTGTGCGCGTGTGTGTCTATATAAGATAAAAACATATATGAATATTACATAAAATCAGTATTCTACATTTTGCGACAATACTATTGATGAACAAGTTTAATTGTTTGTTCTCTGCTTAGAATTATTCATACCGTATTTTGCCTCACAATAAATTATTAATACTTTCTCCAAATTTTCGATAGAAAACGAATCTCTTATTGGTTAAGATCACTTATAACACATTGTAGAAATCCCATTCATCAAGTGTCAGTATCATCAGCTCATTATCAGAAATCCACTAACAGTATAAGTACATGTACAACGCACTGCCAGATAAGATTAAACCATTAAAGTCAGCACAAAATTTAAGTTTAAAGAAAATCTTTTCTGCTGCATAACTGTTTTTACAATGATCATGAAAAAGAAAAATGCTTATTGTTACAAAACAATGATATTTAATGAATTAGTTTACATTTGTATTGTATAATAATAAAAAAAAAAAAAGACGTAATATGCCTATAACTAGTAATATACTTCAGCTTCTGGATCAATGACCTCCATCTCTATTAGGTTTTTGTTCCTAATCCATTGAGCAAATGCTTAGATGGCCCCTTGTTTTGCTTTTGGACATAAATGTGTGCATGCATTCTACTGAGCTCTCCTTTTGCTTGTAGTGGTAGGAGTAGAGCTGAGGGTGAGTAACTATATTATTAGCAATGCAGAAAAATCTAATCTTCTGTTCATTTACCATTGCAAATAGTTTTTCAGTAACTCTGAAACGAAAATGTCTAGTTTTTCAAATTGTTCTCATCTCACGCTTTTTCAAATTTTGTTTTTATTATTAAAATTATTATTATTATTATTATTATTATTATTATTATTATTATTTAACTTACATTCATCTTTCAACTATTTATCGTTAAAATGTTGGGATGGGATTCTGGTAGTCAAAAAAGTGCAGATAATTTTCTTCCTCATACGACATAGTTACACAGTTTTTACTGGTTTTTGACCAAATGAATCAATATTATCAAATCAAAAACACTTTTCTTTCGCGGAAATTCAATCACTTTATCTTGGAAGCGGGGGCAGACTTTCTCACAAAGTCAGGAAGTAGTGGAATGGAGACTTATCACAAGATCCTTGTCCTGTGTATTTATTTCTTGCTATCTTACAGATTAACGCAACTTAAAATTAATATCATCGTTGTCTGTTGTGCCGACAGAGAAGAAAAAAGTTAAAAGTAACCACAGACAAAAGAAATGAGGCAAATTAGTATCGTTTAAGGTTTTTAATAGTAAAATAGGTACAATTAAGCAATAATGTTGAAATAGACTCTTAGGCGCTATAAAATTGACGGGTTTTAGTTCAAATAATTCTAAAATGTATATTTAAAACTTCATTTAGAACATGTATCCAGAAAAAAAATAGTTTTTTACCTACATATGTTTTTACCTCCATACCTACATTCTATAACTTTTTTAACATTTTTAAACAATCTGGACGATAGTGAAAAAAACAAAACCTATTTTTATCAGTTTAAAAATTTGAAATTCGCGCCAAAATGTGATTCGAAAAAACTGTTTTACCGATATTTAAAACAGATTCAATTATAACATATGAATCCGAAATGTTATAGGTATGGGATCGATCATGTACCAAACTCTGGAATCGTGGAATCTCCATGGTGGAAAGAGGTAGGTGGGCTCTTGCATATACTACTCGCGCAACTTTTCTTGAACGATGGATTGAAGAAATGCGGGCGGAGTAGGGATATTAATTATAAAGGTGGCCACAAGAGTATTTACAGTAACGCCAATCTCTGAAAAATCAAAGTCAACCTGCTACGTATGCGGCCAGGTCATCGCTCTGGGTAGACAACAGCAGGGACACTAGATAGGAGTTTTAGGTGCCACCCTTAGAGGACCTGGACCTACCTTAGCAATTTCTTTAGATAATGGTAATAAAGTTAGACAGAAGTTCTCGACTATGAAAGCAACTAGCTTTGACTAGTTTCTGTTTCGCGCCAACCAAGTTTTAATGCTTCGAATGTTGTCATCACTGCTCGCTGTGTGCTTTTACCTTCAATATTTTATTGCTCAAGGGAGGGGGAAGCAAGGTCATCGTTCAAGAAAAGTTGCGCGAGTAGTACGACTTCAGGCACTAGTTTGCGTCATAATATGAGCGGGAATTTTAAATGCCAAAATTACCACGTCATTGAAAGTTATTGAAACAGATGAGCTTTTTTTAACAGACAACTTTTAAAATATTGCATGTTTTATTTCAATTACGCCTTCGTGTTATTTTTGGTTTGTCATCGTCGAAAATTGTTAGTTTATACTACTTTCAAAATGTTTCTCAACACTTCTCACTCTCCCTGAAACATGGCGGCCAACGTCTGGTCTCGCTTTTCAACCGAAGTGCCCGTGTTGTGGTCATGTATACTTTGATTTATTTAACGTAGCGCGTAAAGGACACAAGCTGAAAGGAGAGGGAAACATTATCATCCAATCGGCAGTTCTAATACCAACAATTTAAATCATAACGAAGTTTCCGATTGGATGACAGTGGCCCCCTCTTGATCCACCTCGTGGCCTCGAGGCGCCACGTTAAATAAATTGGAGTATAGTTCGTGACGCAAAGTGCTGCTGCTCAGAACGAGCAAAAATCGGTGCACTGGAGGAGCCCACCCATCACATGTCTTTCCACTGTGGGAATATCGGAAGTGAAACGATAATATTGTGAACGGAAGTCACCCTGGGATGCTGGGGGTCATATAGCTGCGATCATTTATTATTTCGTTACTTGGCGAACATTGTTAAACCGTCATAAATTTTGAGTAGACTGTTTATAAACAAAAGCATGATACCAGTTATTGACGAAGCCAGTTTCTGTGATTGTGAAATTATCAATGATTAATAAATCTACTACTGAGTTATTTGATTTATATGATAAACATGAATGTTTAATATACCTAAAACCGAGTAATTTGATTTATTTTAGAAACAATACATAAATTTAAATACAAACGGGGTTTAATGATTTTATTTCAATAATATAAATACTTTCCACAAAAATAAACATTTGTCAGCAAAAAGTGTAAATTATGCTGGTAAGTGAAGATTTCTCAATAATTTAAATAGTATAAATTGTTTAAACGTTGGTGAAAACGTATTTCCCAATCACATTTTGGCGCGAATTTCAAATTTTTAAACTAAAAATGGTTTTAATTTTTTCTCTATCTCCTACATTGTTTAAAAATAAAAAAAAACGTTATAGAATGTTATAAGACGCATTCTAGGGGGGAATTGAGAGTGTACTCCAACGTTATCATCCCAAAAATCAATTTTGAAGTTTTATTATTTTTTTCTATTTGAATTTGGCGTCAAAATTTATTGACATTTCAGATTCAACAATTTTTTCCCGTTCGCAGTTTTTTTATACATGAATAGAAGCTGAGAAAAATAAAACATAAAAAACACGTTTTTCGAATCTCTGCAAAAGATTGCCCCAAGATGCTGATGTTTTCGAAAATCTACGGCATTTTTTATTCTCTTTTATGAGCATCGCCATTATTGATTGGGTTTGGGGACACTTTCCCCCGCCTTATTCGGCTACATCCTTTCACAAAATAGCACACGTTATACAGAAAACATATTCCTATTCCACTACATTTACAGATGCACATTTTCCTGGTATTAAATGGCCATTCCTATTTTTATAGGAATGTCCAGCATTTCTTGTTTCTATAAACCTATCATTACTCAATATTTATCCGGCTTGTCCGACGTCTGTGGAGAAGCTGTACAGCACAAAGCGAGACAAATAGCAAGTTAGCATCCACCCTAGCGTAGTGGGATTTAAGATTGGAGGTTGGATAATTGCACAATCAAATTAGTGGATTCAAAATGTACTGGAATTCTTGGCGAACGCTGATCGCGTCAGGTGGTTAAAGCCGTGAGCGAATTTCACCGAGTTCCGGCTTGCAATGTACGGCGAGGCGGTTGTGATTTGCTGAAACTGAACGCTGTCAAGACCCTTTCACACGATACATTTTTCGTGCATTTCGCACTGCACGATTTCTATACTTGTTTTTTTTTTTTAACGTGGCGGCTGAGGGTAATATCTCCAAGGTGGAAATCGGCACGACTTTTTGTCATTCTCAGTCGTGCCGCTAGAGTCGTTTGATCTGCAGCACTGTTTCATGCTGTCGCGATCACGAGACATCTTGTAGGATCATCTTCATGAAAGTGAACTAAACCATTTTATTAACTGATACATGCTGAAAATATTGTTTTATAACGTTTTTATAGTGTTAGTTTATTTTGATAAAATTGTTCGTAATGATAGCGATGATTTAACTTTGAAAAGTAACTTTGCATTGTTGTTATGGTAACGAACGGTGTCCAAATCATTCGGATACATAGATTCATTTCCATAAAGAAAAGGCTACATAAGCATAAAAACAGTTTTTCTTATGTTATTAGTTTGATTAAATTATTGTTATACATAACCTAACGGGTTTGCAAATATTACGACACGTGATTCCGCCCTGGAAGACAGATTTGACTCCAGTCCAAGTGCATGAACACTAGGGGTCTGCGTAAGGTATAAATGTTTTTAGTGATGTTTGTAGCGTGAGGGCAATTCGAGGCCTTCATATTTTCCATCTATACTCTTATTCTTCCATGACTGATTGATTGATGATTCCGGACGCGTCAACTGTTACGGGTGTTAGTTCCATAAGTGCCATAGATTCCTATAGGCGTCTACCTACGTTGGTTTGTGGGGATTTTCCCCCACCAAGTGTATCCCAACTGCGTGACATCGGCCCAGCCGAGACAAGCTCTGAACACCCGACTGGTCTCCCGACATTTGTAGTAGTGTAGTGTATGTGAGTATAAGTGTGTGTAATGAAGGGGTGAGGAAAGGAAGAGGAATGGAAAGATTATATATATATATATATATATATATATATATATATATATATATATATATATATATTGCACCGAACCCGGTCTCCCAGAACCTACCGTTGCTTACCTGGGCTCGTGTGGCCGGCTAGCTCAGGAAGCATGTAGATTTTAGAAGAATGGATGGTGGACGGATTTAGCTACGTGATGAATTAAAAATATTTAGAACACAAAGAACTTTAATGAAAGATTAAGATTTTTAATTTACAAAAAATCACGATCTGAGCTCGTGAGTAATTACTTCTTCTATTTTTATGCTATAAAACTAACACATTACAGGGAACTTGATATTGAAAGGAAGTCGCCAATGCGCGGCGAGCACTTCCTGGGCAAGAGTTTCTTTCATAAACAAGCGTTGCGCCTGAAGGGCGTACTGAAGATTTTGCCGCAGCTCGACAATCAAAAACACAGTCACCGTTTGCAGGCAGGTCCGCTTGGGGTGAACAACCTCTACAGGTCGCTGAACTTCACGCCAGACGGCGCGTCCCGTAGGTGCAGGGGAAGCCCTTGAGTCCCGCGGCGGCGGCGGCGGCGGTGGCGGTGGCGCAGTGTGACGACGGCGGCAGCGGCGACTGCGGTGGTGCAGTGATGGTGGCGGCGATGGTGACGACAGCTCAAGACTTAGGCGTCCGATAGCGCGATAATAATCGTCACGTAAATTGTAACGTGCGACGCAGACGTGATCGGCAGAGATCAAAAAAGAGATTTACTCGACTAATGAGTAACCGGAGGAGCCACTCGTCCTCGATTTAAAGTAGAGGGACACCGCCCTTCTCCCGCTCTGCTGTTCTGTGAGCTGAGCGCACGTCAGCGCTCACCTCTCCTCGCACCTCTGACCCGCTTACAATGATCTCTCCCACCGTTCTGTTCTGCCTCTCCGGCGCATGCCAGCGCTCACAAGCCTTCCCCCCCCAGTTTCCCAAATGTTCTAGAAGTTTTCCGAAATTTTACTAAAACGTGTTTGTATTGGCGAAAGGTTCCTACGTCTTACTTAAATTTGGTCCAATAATCTCTTGCGTTTCGCCGGTGTGTCGAGCGGAATTTTCCGTGATGCGCTCTCACTCGCACACTTTTGGCAAACAAACGCAGGTGGTCCCTCTCGGAGTTTCCAAACTGCGCAGCCCCCCTTCCCAGCTAGATCCCTAGGGATAGACGTGCGTCGGCGCTGGCGAAAACAAACACAGCCCCCCTCTCCTGCCCGGCGCCGAGGTGTCGCGGCGAGCGTCGCGCGGAACGAATTAGCCACCCGACGCACAGTGGGGCACAGTGACGCACAGAGGGTCTCATTTCTGGCATTAATTTGAGTAACACCTATAACCCATAGTATTGCATATCACTGTAAAGAGAAATTCATGTTGAAAGAAATGGTGTAACTTCCATTTCGATACCTCTTCATCTGACAAAAAAATAGTCGATTTTCTAGGAATACGCATTGTAAATAAAAACAACAAATAACGTTACATTACGTTTTATTGAGGGTGGAGCAAAAAATGGAAGGTTTTACTAATTACATAAATTAAAGTCAAATATAAATATAGTGAAATTATATTAAATCATTAAAAAACCATCATCATCATCGCTATCAATAGTATGAACTGTGTCATCGCAATCATCATCCGCGCGGGCCTCATAATTTTCAGAATGAACAATGTGTTCGGGTGGATGAACCAATAGTTCCTGAGCTTCTTTTGAGAGGCTTTGCACATTTTTCGTAGGTAATTTTCTCTTGTTGGTGATAAGTGGATCTGATCTTAAGAGCAGTCAATTTAAAACATCACTATTAGTTTTTTCATGGGAACATTTTCGGGAGAAGTGCTCTCTGTTTTTCTTAAAATCTTTGTTGAGTGATTGAGCTTTGATTGAGCTTCCTCTGTTAATTGTCCAATTGGAGGCAAAGCTGACGAGACAATCTCAGGTCCATGAATAAAATACTTGTGCAGTGTAGGTGACATGTTGTACCATGGATATTTTTAACAAAATACCGAGCCGTGTTATGAGCAAAAGCCCGAAACTTTTCAACATGAATTTCACTGCCACTTGATACGACAATCATAATTATTGCATCATTTTAATTAAATTTACATCAATGCGTGTAATTTCAGCAGATAGTTCAAGGTTCTGAAAGAACCGTCTAGCTGTATTTCTGGTATTTGTATTACCGGATCCTGGTTTTGGCTGATCCACAATCAAACCACTGCGTTCTCGAATCTCTCTCTGAATACGAGCTTTATTTTCAGCCACAGTGTTTTTATCATTCCCTTTCGCTTGCCACTTCTTAATAGGTAACTTATAAGTCAAATGCAATAGACACTCAAACATGCGTATCAACCTATGTAGTATTGACAAACCAAATTTCAAAGTTTTTTTCTTAATTGTCCTCTCAATCATTTTATTTTTATCATGGCAAATATCATATTGTGATCAACGTGTAATTCTCTCTCTCTAAACATTACCTTGCTTGTTTGAATATTTTTTATTTCATCGTCAACTCTCATTTTTTCCTTAATACATACTTCCTTCGATTCCTTTATAAACTGTATGTGAACAGGTTTACAATATCTTGTCGATGCAGGTCGCGGATTTTGCCAAACAATCTTTTCATTACAAACCAGACGAAGAGGAACAATACTTGTAATGAAAACAGAAGAATTATCAGCATCATTATTTTGCAATACCTGCTTGTAAGATATGTGTCCCGGAGAGCCCTCAAATCCCCATTTTGATATCAGAGTGAGTTGATGAAGTACTGCATTTGGGAGTGATTCAATTACAGATTCCAGTGACATTAGAAGGCGTTTCACAGTGCGATCAAGCAAAGCTTGCAGTGAAATGAGAGCAAAATTTTCCGTAATGTGCATACTTGTAGGGTAATAGAGTTTTTTCGCATCCTGAACTATTTTATATGACGGACATTGTTCTGGAGCACTTGTCCTTATGATGTGATATTGATGTCTAATCAATTTAGCTTCTACCAAAACTGATAGAGCATCTTCGCCAGTCATTTGTTTTGGTTCCAATGATTTTCTATAAGCTGCTCTGTATTTCTGGGCACGTGTCGGATTTGAAGTCATTTCCATCAGTAATTTCGAAGCCTGCGGCTGTCCTTCAGTTCTCATGTTCATTTGTGTGGCAAATGTTAAAATCTTAGATGGTGTAGCATTTCGCTATTCTTTAGTTTTTGTCGCTTTGTTCGCACAGAACTGGATTCAAAAGAAATTTCCCGGCGCCCACATCTCTTCAGTGAATACTGGTAAAACGAAACGAAACTTTCAAGCCATTCCTCAATATTTTTATCAAATTTTTCACGTATTCTTCAAGCCTTCATCCATCGCAACGTGAATGGGGACTTGAGATGACTTACGTTTTGCTTTATATCACTAATATTTCGTGAACCACACTTTGTTCTTGTCTTCAGTTTTTCAGTCAAGAAATTAAATTTTTTGTCTGTTTCTCTCTCACTAGAGCTCCACATAATATCCAAAAGTTCTTTTCTCTTGATATGAACAGTATTCGAACTCGTGCCTGCCAAAAAAATACTCACATAGTACACAATTCATTTCCGGTATTTTGCGTGCTGACACGTCCGTAAAAAATCATTCCGGTGAAGAAAGTAGCAAAAAGTAGCAAGAAAAAACAGCTGTATAATATATTTGGAACATTACTGAATAGCGAGAAACAAAGATCAAGGCTTGATCACCTTTGACACATAATTAAAAAGTTATGTGTTTCACAAAATAAGACGTAAGTTTGAAATGTTAAAAGCTATTTCTTTGTAGTTTTATTTCTATTAATATTAAGTCCTAGATTTTGTGTTTGTCACATGCTAAATAACGTTAAATACCTGAACTTGAAGCTTCCATTGCAAAAAGTTGGTTTTCTTCACACACACTGACTGAAAAACACCACGAACCTAGAGATAAATTCTCACTAATGAAAAGCACGTCCGATCGTCACTACAACACTGCATGAACTGAAAGCTCCAAGGTGGAGACGGACAGCCCAAGCGGTGTGACATGCTAGGACATGTTCGTCCAGGTTCTCCTTTGCACGAAACCATAAGAAATTTTCACCCTAAATAATTTTGGTTTTTTAAATTTCTGCCAGGTTTTGCTGTCATTTGCTCCATAGTGCGACGGCTCAGAAAAGACGCAAAAGGCGCCAGCTCGTGATTACGCAACATTTTGTTTGCGATTATCCGAGGCATAATATTCGGTATCGTTACTATATATATATATATATATATATATATATATATATATATATATATACATATATATATATATTCTAACACAGCCACCTACTACCACAGCCACCTACTACCTTCCACACGTGATGTGGGCGTGATAGAATGAATGCTCGTGAAGCGAGCTTAAAATTCTCAGGAAGCAGGATCTTTCGGGTATGAGAAAGGTCTGAACCCTTGACACAGTGAATCGGATAAAATACGAATAAAATAAGCATATATTCAATGCAAAAATAACAGTGACACAATTACATAACAGAATAAGGCACTTTAAGTAGTTGGTCACTGAAAAAAAAAGGCAAAACAAAAAAAATAGACGTCACCTCGACTACCTGAACACACTTTCACCAATTACAATTTACAATTTGATCATTTCTCTTTATGAATTTTCATCTACCCAATTATTTTACTCTTTTAACCTCTAGTTTTTCCGTGCACGGCTTTTAAAATGAATTTTACACTTGTTTTAAGGAATCCCGTTCACAGGTGCTAGCCTTGGACTTCGCACTCACTATAACACTGAACTTACAAAGAAAAAAACAATAAAACGTAATATACACGTTACTTAAATCTGACCCCTTTACATATAACAGAAAGCAATTACTTTTAACACACTACAATAAACTGTGACTTTTCCAGATAACATCAACTGTATAACATGTGAAAATTTATTTTATTTATTTTACGTCAAAAGCAGTTAAAAACTGCGTATGACGTGCTATGGGGAAAAGTGAATTGTGTGCACATTTTCAAAATTCTGTGATCCCTACACTAAGTCATATACTACTTAAATTTTGAAAGGGAGAAAAAAAAACAAAAACTCCCATGTAGTAAAATCTATTTTCAAAAATAAATAAGCAACAAAATCATGAATTATTTACGTAAAATTGTACAAGGTATGGCCTCTTTGAATGAATTTAATAACACGTGTAGTAAATGAACTTGAAACTGCCACTCACATCGTTCGGAATACTTTTTCCACCTATTCTGGACTTTTCACCCACTTTTAACACGAATTGTCGTGTATTTACGGCTATTCTCTTTCCCCAACTGATCGCCGCATAAAAGTTGCCATTTCTTTTACCTCAACAGCTCCGCATCGCTCGCAACCATGAGGATTTTTTCCCGCTCGCAGCCCCGCGTTGCCTCTCGTCTTCGCTTGCTGTCCCATGACGTTCCCAGTTTCCTTCTCTCGAACTCTGGACTCCACTACGCCTACAATTTCCACACCCTTCTCCCGTTCTCCGGACTCGTACGATTCTGGTTCCAGTCCAAATCTTTCTCACCTACGCTTCACTCTTCCTGGGGTCGTCCTTCTTCTGCCGCGCCTCGTACATGCTTGTTCGCGCTTCCAGCCTCGAATAATTAATGTTGCTTTTTTTAATTTTTTTTATTTTACGTAAAAAAACAGTTAAAAACTGCGTATGACGTGCTATGGGGAAAAGTGAATTGTGTGCACATTTTCAAAATTCTGTGATCCCTACACTAAGTAATATACTACTTAAATTTTGAATTTTTGAAAGGGAGAAAAAAAACTCCCATGTAATAAAATCTATTTTCAAGGATAAACAAGCAATAAATTTTGAATTTTGAAAGGGAGAAAAAAAACAACAACAAAAACTCCCATGTAATAAAATCTATTTTCAAGGATAAATAAGCAATAAATTTTGGCTCTTATCATGTTGTGCTTCGGAATAATACTTCCTGCCGCGACAACATGGAAACGATAATTTGTATAATTGTATTTCCCACTGAATTCTAGAAGACGTGCACAGAAAATGAAGTTACATTTATATCCAGAAGCAAAACAAGGGGCCATCTCAGCATTTGCTCAATGGATCAGGGAAACTGGACGAAAAACCTGATCGAAGCTGAAGTTATGTTTTAAATGCTCGGCCTACCTACCGCACTTTGGGCATGTGTGGAGTATGTTATTTCGGAGTCAAACTGTCACTTCACCTGCTCTCTTAAATATTGTGAATGCGAAGAATGTTTGTGCACTCCACTTCTTAATTACCTCACTTTCGAAAATACGCTTCTCAAGATAACTTTTAACTACCAAGTTAAAATAAACTCCTATGCTATCAAGTTACAAACGCCGTCGCGGCTGCAATCAAAGAGAGCTCAGTCTAGTCGCCGTTGCTGCTGCAGTCATAGAGGGCTTCTCCGAGGTGCGCCGCGATACTTATGGTACTCGCGCCTGGGGAAATTTTTGGAGGGGTGAATATTCTCATTTCGTGACCTCCCGGAAAACATTCACTAGTTCGGGCGTCAGAGTTCGAAAAGCTGTGGGCAGATGGCGCGTTTACCAGCCATCGCTCCGCCGCGTACCGTACTTCTCTCTGTTCGTGGGCTTCTTTTCGTAGCTGATGGTGGCGTTATGGGGTTGTCTAATCCCATGACGTCACAATATATATATATATATATATATATATATATATACGTATATATATACACACACATACATATAAATATATATATACACATATAATTGAAAGGAAATTTAAGACAATCGATTTATATTCATTTGCTCTTATAAGTCATCTATGAAATTAATAATTCTAATAATCCACAACAAAATGTTTGAAAAGCCATCCTCATAATTTATTAGTTATATTAACACTTCAGAAACATGTAAATGATTTATTATTTAGAAAAGAAATGAATAGATTTGTTCGCAAAGAATCATTAACACAAAAATAAACTAGAGATGCTCCAGAATGGCACAGACTTTCTCGTAGTAAAGTTTTATTAATATGGCTGGACATTATAAGAACCTTTTTTAGACATTTTAATTTTTTTTAAAAAAAAAAAAAAAAATTAGAAATTTTCATTAACAAATTTGAAGCCGTTTTCAAGAAAAACGGCGATTAGACATTACTGTAAATGCGAAATTCGAAGGTCGTCTTCATAGGATTCTATTGAGAATACGAAAATCTTCATTTAAACTCATTTGAAGCACTTCCACTCACCAATGCTATAATTTATCTGAATTGATGGAAATGAGTATATTAACAGCGTGAGACATATTTCAAAAAAATTATATTGTGTAATTAAAAAACAACAATAAATGAATACACGAAAATAAACTTAACGTCATATTAAACAGTGCAATTAGCACTGTCAAATGAAAAATGTTGAAGAAAAAATTTAAAGCGGTTTTTGAGAAAATGGCGTTTGATAAAAAATGATTTGAAAATGAATTCTGAAAATGAATGATTTGATTTGAAATCTGAAAATGAATGAATTCTGAAAATACGGAATTTGTATTTATTTTCATAGAAAACTGTCGAGTTTTCGAGAAACTTTATTTGACATTATTTAAAGCACACGTACTCATAAATATAATGTGAAGAAATCGCTTCAATTGTTTCTACTCGCCTCTATATTTCCGACGTGAGAGACAATTAAAAAAAATTATATTTTTGTAATTTTTGAAAAAAACAAAAGAATTGAGCAATATGGCGTTTATGTCATGGTAAAAGGTTGATTAAGCAAAAATAAAAATTATAAAAAATTTCCAAAAAAAATCTACATGAGCTTATTGAAAGAACTATTTATAGTATATATATTAGTATATATTTTACTCTATTCTTACAAGAAATTTGAAGAAAAAATTGGAGCCGTTTTTGAGAAAAGTTTCAAAATGTCCGGGGGGATTCATGTAAAGTACCCCCAAATTTTAAAGAATGTTTCTCAAAATTTCAAAGCTTCAACTATAGCCCGTTGGATAGAGGGTTCTTCAATTTGGAAAAGATCGTACGGGTGGTTAAGGCGCTACTTATGTTCATAGACGGACGGACGTTTTGCTTCCAATTGTTTTGTCGGCATCAAGGACCCACAAAACAGGGATTCTGGCAACACCCGTGTTAGAGGATTTTTTTCTCTTAATTTAGCAACTGTTTTTATGCACTTTTTCGCCACCAGAGCCCGGCAAGGAATTTTTTCCGACGAAAATCTGCCGCTTTTTCGCGCATTACATAACTTTTTCTATACTCCGTATATACGTATGTATACGAGAAAGTAAAAAGCAATTGAATTGTGTAAATTATCCAGTCCGTCTCCAATATTTTTGTCCGAGAGTCACCACTGGTTTCGAAGAGAATCACTGCCAGCTGAGAACTGAATGTGGAACTTCTCTTCTTAAATGCGGTAGAGGAAGGGAAAATGTTGATATAATCAGCATAGTAAGAGAAGTGAGACGCTTCTAAGATAAAGAAAATTGGAATTTTCCCGCAAGGTCTGCGCCGACGGGTCAGGGGAATGCGCAGGGCCATGCCCTGTCGATTGACAGTTCGATATCCCGGGAGATAACTAGAGTTGCCGGATGTTCACTATTTCAATGAATTGTTCACTTTTTCAATTATTGCTTCACTAATTAGAAAATGAGAATAGTGAACACGCAAATCGTAAACAATGATTCTGGAGTGTTTATACGTCTCCGAAATGCAAATTTTTGCATAGAAAGTATTTTTTCAAACCTTCATGCTTTTTTCTTTTTACTCGATTAGAGCTGTCTTTGCCCTGTTGGAAATCCTGGCTCTCGCGAAAGTCCGCGCAGTTGTTATCCAAGTTTCGGCCCCAAATTTACAGAAATTGTTTCAATATTGTGCATCAGTTCTGGACTCCAATGCTAGCACCGAAAGAATTTTCAGTGTTATGAAAAATGCGTGGACCCACTGACGCAACAGAATGGAGGTTGAGTTTGTTCGAAGCAAACTGTATATTTTTTAAACATTCCGTATAAGTGTACGGAAGTTAAGAATTTATCAAAATGATTTATAACGTTCTAAAAGCTACTCAATCAAGCAAAACGTATTGTCGTAAATAGTAATACATTGAGTTAAATAATTATTCAAATCCAAAGAATGCTATCTAAAGAAAATTGTAGTCAAAAGGGCAATTGTGATGCTAATGTGTTTGATTATAAATTATTGACAACTATATCATTATTCAAATTTAATATTAAAATATTTGTATATATTTTACCTCAATTTTGTATGTTCTATTGTTGTTTATAACGATGAGTCTTTGTTTATATCTAGCGCTGTGTTTCGTTATAATAATATTTTCATTCATTCATTTATCTCCGTAACTTCTGAATTTATGTTCTTTGTAAAATATGTAATAGTTTTCTTGTTTGTATTGTGGCCTGAAGATAAGATAAAACTTAATTTTCGAAACGCCTCGAAGCAAATAATGATTAATAAACTTTTTAGAATGATATTTTAAAGAAATAGAGAAATATTAAAAAAAAAACCCTTTTACCGTTTATTCTTATACCCCCCGTGCGTCACATGCTTAAGTTAATGTTTTTTGGGATAAATATATTTTGTGGATTTAAGAACTTGGCACTAAATTCTGGTTCATTATTTGTGTTAAATACTCTAAACTAAATCGAGACATTTGTGGTTGTGATTAAGATTAGGGGCGAAAGTTAACAGTATCGTGAAATTTATCACATCAGTTTGCAAAACAGTTGTGAACCTATTTGTATGGATGTGTTGAAAAGGTTACGAGACTTTTCTTGTTTTCTAAATAAAAGTCAAGAAGGTAGTTTTTCCTCAAGACTCACTGCTAATGGTTCTCACTCACGTTAATAGATAGCGTCACATGGGTGAGGCGGTAGTCTTGAACTGCCGATCTTACAACGGAAAATGTTACCTGCTTAACGCGCACGTTTCCAAGAAAGCTGCAGCTGCAGGCAGAAAATTAACTACCACGATAAGAAGAAGACATCTCTTTCTGCATTACTGAATAATGCATGAGGCGATTAATTTGTCACGTGATAACTAGAGACCGGATTTTTATGTAATTACATACTGTTTGTCTTTCTACTTACCATTCTCACAATTAATCTTAGCGGATCGTCCCCGTCCTAACATAATATGCACATGTTTTGTTACATATTCTGTATTATATTACATATTTCGCTGTTTTCACATAATATTTTCTTCTATGTTATACATTTTTTTGTTAAAATAAGTTGTTTTTTTTATATCAGAATTTTTTCCTACATTATTACTCAATATCATCGAATAGAGATGCGCTACGTTTAGACGAGATCGGATGTTCTTAGTCCGATTTGCCTGCTTCAGATATCTCAGTGCGGGAAGTGCGCATCAGTGACTGGGATCATTTTCACCTTTACGTATGGAAAGGCTTGCAAAAGGCGTACGACAGTGTCCCCCTTTCAAAATTGTGGATGGCCATGGAAAACCAACATATTAATAGCATATATATTAAGTCCATTAGAGAGTTATATACGAACAATATCGCTTATGTCAAATTAGGAAATAGCATATCAAAAGAAATCAAAAGAAATAAAGGGCTAAGACAGAGGTGTTGTATTGTACCAACTCTCTTTAAAATATATCTAGGAGAAGCTCTAAAAAACTGGAAGATAAAATGTGAAAGGATGGGAATAAAATTAAATGATGATATGTTATATTCACTAAATTTTGCAGATGACCAAGTAATATTCGCAGAGGATGAAGACGATGCACATTATATGTTAAGGAAATTAAATGAGGAATATGGAAAATGGGGCTTGAAAATCAATTTCAAGAAGACAGAGTACATGGTGGTAGGAGGGACAGGAAAAGATTTAGTAATGGAGGATGGCTCGGTTGTTAAGTGTTGTCAGACGTACAAGTTGTTTAGGAACAATTTTAACAGACCAAGGGGGCAGTGAAGATGAAAATAAACATCGCATTCGGCAAGGAAAGTCTGCTATTCGGCAATTGCATTCAATAATATGGAATAAAAATATTTCTAATAAAGTGAAAATTAGAATTTATAAAGCAATTGTGGAAAGTATATCACTGTATGGTGCTGAGTTGTGGGAGATCTCAAAAAGTAATGAGAAAAAGTTAGAGGCTATGGAAATGGAGTTTTGGAGACGCAGCTGTAGTGTAACGTTAATGAAAAAAATCAGGAATGAAAATATAAAGCAGCAAATGGGTGTCATGTCGGATATAATCGATACAATAGAAGGGAGAAGATTAAAATGGTATGGTCATCTTAGAAGAATGCCGGAGGAAAGATGGCCATTAAAAAGTTGGAGGTGGCATGTGCCAATGCACAGAAAGAGAGGTAGACCAAGACTCACGCGGTATGATGGTGTGCGACAGACAATGAGAGATGTCACATCGAAGATGATGATTGTCAAGATAGAAGAAGATGGAAACTTGGGTGCGAGAGACGCCGCATGGTGTAGTTCCACTTGCAGAAGAAGAAGAAGAACGTATAGAAAGTATTCCTGACGTCAAGTTTCGTGATTTTTAACGTTAATTTCCGAGAAACTTTGGCTATCGTCGACGTGTAACACTTCAATGAAAATGCTTCACGTTGCAGAGATTGTTTACTGGTCGAAAATATCACCAATTTGTACGAGGGATTATATTGCGTCTGGTCTGGCTGCTAAACTACTGCCCTGAATAGCAATAGATGAAGCTTTTATTAAGGACGGGAAAGTTGTATGGTGCAAAATACGCTTCTACTTGTGCTCTCCAAATACTTTTTAAACGTTTGTAGTATTTTTAAAATTTTTGGAATTTTTTTAATTTAGTATTTTAATATTACATATATCCATTTTACATATTTATTATTTTCACTGTTTTCATTACATATTTATGCACATATTTTGACGTTTGATACTACATATTTTCCGGTCTCTAGTGACAACGAATGTTACTATGTGCCTTCTTCCAACACGTGCGGTTTCGCTCAGGTGGTAACTATAGGTGCGTATCCTAGAGGAATGAAAGCATGTGAGGTATATAACACAAGCAACTAATACAAACATTATACTTCGGTTTTGTAGGTGGCACGCGAGAGAACTTATCTTCACGACGGAATATGGCAAGGCTTATTGCGTCTTTCTCGATCGTGCCGTCAGATGTCGCATGATAGCGACCTATCAAGCAGTGCTGCAGAGCAAGCGACATCTAGCCACACTGCCAAGAAAGACGTGCCATATTCCTTCGTGAAGACAAGTCTCCCCCACGTGCCACGTTCCGAAAACCCAAGTATACAATTTCATATAAACTATTGAACAATACACACACATTACAAAAAGGATCTAGAGTATAAAATAGTCCATTTAAAAAAAGTACTGATGTCAGTGAAGCCAATATGTCTTAATAAATTGACAATCAATACTTCTACATTTTTGTTGGCTAAATAGGGGCAACTGCATATTTCGAGTTTTATTGAATTTTCATAACCATTATAAAATGTTTTAAAAGGTCTTTGTGTCAACTGCTAACCATATAGAATATTCTTCCATAGTATAATCAAATACCCTAAAAATATTCTAGGAAATTTGGTATAAAATCGGAATTAAAATAATTGAAAACGTATTAAAACAGAATTGCACAAGACCGGCTGAGGTAGATCAGATCTACAACTTTCCACTGCAGTGTATATGACCAGCGAATCCTAGGGTTCTAGACCCAATGGTAGCATATTTTCGACACTACGTAAATAACTACGAATTTAGCCGTTAGGATGAGAATTCTAGAGGCCGGTTTCAATGATGAATGTTTTTCCGTGGTATCTGATCAATTACAGACGAATGCCAGAGTAATACCACAATAAATAGGCCACGGACCGGGCACGATCTTTCTTTCCTGAGCCTCGACCCTTGTTCTCCACCCACTGACAAGCACCACATTGTCACACATTTTGCAACGCGACAACTCAACAGGTTTCTTTTTAAATACATATCTGGATTAAATTTTTTCAGTCGGTCCGTCGGCACAGACTTACCTGTACGAATTGTTCAAATCTGGTGGTTTTCATAAGTTCTTCACACTAATTTGTACTTTGCCTCCCCATACTGTACTTTTTTAACATTTATTTTGTATCTGTTCTATTGCAGAAGTCTTTAAGGGGTTTTAAAAATTAAAATTAATCGGCTTCTTAGAGTTGGTTACGTTAATTGTCCCAAATTGTTAGGGCATAAGTATTATTAGTTATGATTTAATTATTGACAGAATGTGTTTGTATTTAATATTGTGAGAGTGTGGAAATGAGAAGAAGTAGTGTGTTGGTTGTAGTGTGTAAGTGTAAGGTAAAGGAGTAAATCTATGGAGGTCTGAATCAGTACATATTTTATTCTGTACTATAGAAAGGAAAGTAATTGAATCGTCTCAACAATATGATCACGAATATCGGCCGAAAAATCCGTGTTTAAGGTTCTTTTGAGCTGTAAATTCACACACACGTCAGGATGAAGGTCAATTATAGTTGCCCGAAAGATTGTTAATGATTGATTGATTGATTGTTTAGTGTTTCCATGCGCGGTAGTCAGGATGTCCTGGTTACCATTTTTAAATACAGAAATGGAGTTCTCAAGATAAGTTGGCCAATCCGAATGTCATCAGGGAAAAGCACGAAGGCAAACATTTTTAATACACTAGTTACCCTACAATACTTCTTACAAATGTAGCCCGTCACCTATTCAAATTTGATCAAACGCTGTTTTAAATTGTGTCCGTGTTAGTTGTCAAGACTGTCTCCTAACCAATTCATGAAGAATGCTGAACTATTCCATAATGAACGATCTTAAGACCTACGAATACAATACCTCAAATTTACAGAGAACCTTGTGAAACAGAAACTGATTAAACATATTAATTAATTCTAGTTTGTTTAATTATATAGGTGGATTTAATTCACAACAGAGTAAAAATTTAATAATTATTAAATACGAGAACTCTTCTCGACCTATTTGCTCAGCAACTGTGATAGACATAGACTATGGCTATGGACTATGGCGTCGATATGATAGCATGGAGAATTTGCGCTGATTGTTTGGGATAAATTATTTTATTAAGAGGAAATTGGAGGCTTTTCTGAAATGCATTTCAAGTATCATTAAAAATTAGGGTTGTGATTACTTCAGTTGTAATCATTACAAACTCATAACAAGGAAATAAAAGACAAATTTCCATTTATCCGTCCTTGTCTGTAATGAACAAACTGTTTTCGTGCTTCCATATTGACTTCGTGAGATTGAGCACGGCAGATAGATAGCTATTTCCACGCAATTTGCGATGATGCGTTTGTCCTTCAGTGCTTTGTGGGAATAGTTGCACGTTGCGCTTATAATTAAATGTGCCAATTCGCATCAGAACCGTTTTCCATGACGTTTTCTAACTTCGGAAACTAAAAGCAAAATTGTACGTCAATGGGACGACATAATAAAGAGATATTAAATAGTAATGAATGCAGCTTGATCAAATGATGCTTTAGTACTTAATTCTCGAAGGTTGCAAATTTTAAATGATTGTACATGTACGTAATACTATTTAAATTCTAATTATTAAACTTTCTTTGGTTTCTAATATATGCATGTCGAGCCAATTAAGACAAAATTGACAATCGTGTCAGACAGTTGACAGTCGATAAGGAACATTGTTACTGCCTTGCTCCCTCTCCTTACCATAAGTGATGGGATTTTTGTAAGGTAGTTGAGTTGCTCTGATTGGAAATAGTTTCTGACACCAAAGTGCAAACTGAGTCCCTACTGTTTATAAATTTTGATGGAATGGGGCCGTTTAGTAGGGAATTCGAGGTTTCTACTGAACCGAAATTCGCGATTTTGGCTTTAAATGAACGGTAGTGTTTCCCAGATGTGTTATTGTCATCTATTATTAACAGATATTATTAACAGATGTTATAGTATAAATACTAAAGTTTAGTAAGTTTTCAAATCAATAGAATGAACGCTAATCTATTTGTTCGTTACGTCCTTTCCAAAACCTTTTTACATTCCATGTTTGTTGTCATGATTCCTTGGTTTTACGAGTTGCAATAGATCCATTGAAAGAAGGCCAAGTTTCTTAGCGTTTTTTTTTTAAGTTCAAAGATTAATGAGTATTTGGATATGCTAATATTAGTGACTGTATTTAAGCGCAATGTCGAGCAATAGTATGACAGTGTCTAGACAAAAAATGATTTCAAATGTATGTAATGCATTCAGTGATTTCAAATGTTGAAGTTACAGGATAGTTAGTAGGCTTTCTTGCTATAGTACATAACATATTAATATACAAATCTTAGTAAACATAAAATATTTCAATTGCATTTGCAACTACATATTCATGTAACTCTGTGTTCATAGAAAGTAGTGATTGATTATATTGCTCCAGAATGAGTAAATCTTGAGCCCGGTATACACGGTATCGTGCAGATTGGACATACAGAAAACGTGCAGTCCAGACTACACGTTTGCCATACGAGCATGTTCACAATTTTTGATAGAGAAAGCGTAGTTTGACTGAGGCACCTCTAGCGGCAGAATCATTCACTAATGGTACTCTTTCACATTTCGATTTTGTGGTTAGGTGCGTCAAAGTGCGATTGTGTGAATTGATATATTGTGATAAACTTTCTTTTTCCCAATTCCTGCCTTCTTACTTTTATTCTGTATGCTCCTCATGGTTAATCAATACCAAATAAAAATCATAGCCAGAACGCACACACAGAAATACCACCTTTGACAGTACTCGGACGTCACAATTCAGTTGTTTTTCTTCAGACTCCTAGCGGCGGCTTGTGGCGGTTCGTGCAGATAACGTACCGATTCTGTATGCGCGACTTTTGGATTTTATACTTCTAGTTTGGGGTCTTGAAGTTTCTGTATATAAAATTGCATGAGTCTGCACGAAAACTTTACCGTGTGTGCTGGGCTTCTGGACTCGTTAGCGTTGGAAAACACGCAGCAATCGACATGAAACATATTTTTGGGATTTTCGGTTTTTCACATTGGACACAAATAGTGCTTTTCAGTTGTAACTTTACTGCAGGTGTTTCTTTTGCGATATCGCGTGGGCTCAGCTAATTAGTGTTAGTAAAGTGCAAGTACAATTCGTCACCTCTCCCTTATATTCTTTCCACCTTCCTTCGTATAAGGAGAAAGTATGTAATCGTGCGCCGTAAATCGGCGATTTTTCTGAAGGAAAACCTTTATTGCCGAACCCTAGTAACAAAATAGTGGATAGATCTTGTTCCTATAAGTATTAAAGTATTTACTCTAACATGTTGTGTAGTCAGATTCCACATTTCTGGTTTTTTTGTAACGAAAATTCGATCTCTGTCTGTGGTCAACGCTAGCGCCTAAACCTTTCAGACGATTCTATGAATAAATTTGCGAGAAACTTAGGAAAATGTTAAACAATTATTTTCTCAAAAAAGGGTTAATTTTTTTTACATTTTCTCCTAGTATGTATGACGGTAGCAAAAATTGTACTGGTACATTTTTTGAGAACTCTATTTTCGAAAATTGCAAAAAATTAATATTGCATAAGTAGAGTATTGATGATAGATTTTTTGTTAAATAAAATATGCTCTAAAAATTAAAATTTAAAATAAGGTTATATACTTTTTTTTTTGAAAAAACTAATAGTTTTAGCGTAATTGCTGCTGGAAGCAATTTCTGCTTAATGCAATATTACAAATATATTTTCTCAAAAACTGCTCCAAATTTGTACTTAACTTTTGCCACGGATAGAACAAAGAATGCATAAAAATATCATAGCTCTAATTTTCTTTGAACTCTGAATTTTTTGAAATTGCGAAAGTTAGAAATAATGCCGAAAGTATGTACTGTTCTAGCATCACTAATTTGTCTTGGTTTGAGCAAAGTATGCTAAAAAAATTACGTATGTGCCGAGTTTCGGAGTGCTCTCTATATTTTTGAGAATTGCCAAAAATTGCACAAGTGCAATTTTGATGATAAATATTTTTTCGTTAATAAAATTTATTCTAGAAATATTTTTGTGAAAAGAGGTTACGTACAATTTTTTTTGAATGAGTAGTTTTATGTATTTTGTGCTTGAAGTGAAGAAAATTTTTCAAAACATATTTTCAAAAACGACTTCATTTTTTCTCGGATAGATCAGTCTTAAAAACACTTCGATCAAACACTTATAAAAATTCCGAAGCTACCATTGCAGTTGTTCTCAGCATTTTCAAAAATTGCAAAAGTTAGAAGAATTCCAGAAAGTATGTTCAGTTGTAGCATTACTATTTCTTCTTTCAATAAACACTTATTCATGACCTAAGATAATCAATTAGTCTTTAATAATTTATTTTTCTTAATACGGGTGAGTCACGTAACTTTAGCACCTCCATTTTTTGAATGGTTGAAATTATTACAATGCAGTTATCACAGTGCGTAGGGAAATGGGGCTAATTAATACACGTATTCTATTTTATCATTTGTATTTTACGAGTTATTGAGGTAACTTTGATTTTTCAGATGGAACTATACGAGTCCCGACAGCGGCAGGATTTTCGACACTGGCTTTTCAGCTAGGTCGAATTCAGTCGCTGTCTGGAGGAGAATTCTAGCGGCCGGCTGCTCTGATCGGTAGTTTTCCGTGGTTTCTCCTATCAACACCAGGCGAATGCCGGAGCAGTACCCTACCAAATGGGCCACGGACCGCGCGCGATCTGTCCTTCCTCTTCCTTGTCCTATCCTCTCCCCTTACACACACACTTACACTAACATGCACTACACAACCACATATCCCGGGAGACCGGTCGGCAGCTTAGAGCTTGTCCCGGCAGGGCGGTGCCCGCTGGTGGAGAGTCCAGGTTAGGGAAACCCCACTAGCCGACGGTAGGTCGGCGCCTGATCTCGCCATCCAGCGGGGGAAGACCACCGCCATCTCCCGAGAAAAAACATGCACAACACTAACGGGAGTAATGACCAAAGCAGTTGACGCGCCCGGAAACACGAAAAAACGAAACCAAACCAAACCAGATGGAACTATACATAATTATAATATATCACGACGGGCGTGAAAAGACGAATCCAAAGATATACATATTGTCATATGTTATATCAGCATTTTCTTGAGTAATTTTGATCTTTTGCGACTCGTATTAAACGGATAAACGTTCCGAGCACGGGATAGCAGGGAAAGCTCTGTGCAACCTTGGTTCGTGAACTGCTACATTTAAAATATACGTTAATCACAAGTTGAAAAAGAATAACTCAAAAAATGCTTAAATAACATATGACAAGATGTACATCATTGGAAAAATATTTTTACTCTCGCCATGACAGACTAAAAAATGTGTAGTTTCATTAGAAAAAACACCAAGTTACATCAATATCTCTTAAAATACAAGTCATAAAACCAAAACGCGTACACGCATCAATTAGCCCAATTCTCTCAAGCACTTTCGTGAAAACTGCATTGCAATAACTTCAACCGTTCAAAAATTACAGGAGGTGCGAAAGTTACGTGACTTATCCTGTATAATAATAAATTCATTTAACAGAATGGTTGCTCGTCTTAATATTAAATCACACATTGTTTAAATAATTTATTTTTATCCTTTGTTTCGAAAGTAGTAAAGAATGCAGAATGAGTATAAATCACAGGCCCATAAGGAAAAACTTTGCGGAACTATGCAATGGTCAAGAAATCTGCAATAAAAACCTTCCACAACTGCTTTCGGGCGACACGCATATTCCGTTCCGTGCTTGGCAGTGCGAAGGACACGTCGAAAATAAAACTGTTCATCTTATGGTGTGATATCATGGGGTTTGCGAGTGCTGTTGGGTTACTGTGGCATGCGGAAACTATTTTGTATAAAAATTATAAATAAGGCTTGTACAAACCTTCCCAAAGAATCAGTCAAGTTACGCTGTGGTCGCTGGGGAATCCCAGGTAATTGTGACAACGATCTAAACATGTACTTTTATGATTTTGGTCCTCGTATTTGCAATTACATTAAGAGCTTTACTATCGGTCATTTCCTGTGTATCAAGACGTCATGGAATACTTTGATGTAGTATGTCCTTTTATTACTTGATCGTATACGTAGTACATAGAAAACAGAAAAGAATTCTGCGTTGCTTCAAATCATCGTTGGTGAAATTTTTGCGGAAGTATAGGTTTTCAGTGATACCAAGTACCGAAAAGGCCCATTTTTTTCTTTTTCAAAACGTGTTTTACAGCACGTCCGAGAACAACAAACCTCTGAACCGTACACACTATTTTCCTCAAAATGGATATCCCCCAATCAACCTGGCCGATTGGATAATATCAAGGTCCTGCGGATTTGAAATGGATCTTTAATTCTTGTGGGCACTTCTCATGAAGAGCAAAAATATTTTAAATATTAGTACAGTCGATAAGTAATTTTACCTTGCAAAAGGTGAAAAATATCTTATTTTTTATTTTGTTTATATTGTTATTAGCAAGAAAACCTTAAATTTTCCACCTCGAAACACTTTGGGAAAAGGTTAGATAAGCAAAAATAAACGAAATTTTCAGGCATTTTTTGGTTTTTGCTTAATAACTTTCTAAAGGATGATCTTAGTGCAAAAATGGTTATGCACAATTTTGAAATTTTCTACAAATTTACTTCATAATTTATTTTTCTCAAGCAAATAGTAAGGGAGCTACAATGTTTTAAAATTTCACTAAATTTTCCTTTTTATTCTGAAGTTGCCTAAAAAATCCATTAATTAATTATATCTGTAATACTGAGGTGAAACATGTTTGAAAGTTCTGGTAGGAGTGACGGTAGGCCTATACGTTCTACCTACTAACAGGCTGACCCTATAAAAAAAATTTGAATTCAATAAAATGACGTACGTGTTCTTATTCTTATTCTTGTTATTATTGTTAATTTTATTAGTTAAGGAATGTTTACGTGCAATATGGTGGAAACCCTGAGGAAGGTCGCAGAATGGCGGTTGAAATGTTGGCACCTGTCCCTAGGACGCGTTGTCTCCCGGACAGCCAAGCTACTAGTCCCCCAAATAACAGGCATTGCTGACGAGTTCGTTGTTTTTTGTTTTGTTTTTCGTTTGTTTGTTTTTTTGCCCTAAAATGTCTGTTTTTGGGGCGGGGGATTCCAATACTTTTCTCAGCGTAGGAAAACGTAGGATTTTCTTACTGATATCAAACCGAGAGAGATGGCTCAGGGCATCAACTGATGTCACTGCAGCGCCTCTGACCGGAAGGTCCGAGGCTCGAGTCCCGACAGTGGCAGGATTTTCGTTACTAACTTTTCAGTAGGGTCGAATTCAGTCGCTATCTGGAGGAGAATTCTAGCGGCCGGCTGCTCTGATCGGTAGTTTTCCGTGGTTTCTCCGGTCAACACCAGGCGAATTGCGAAGCAGTATCCAAACATAGACCGCGCGCGATGTTTCCTACCTCTTCCTTCTCGTACCCTCTCCCCTTACACACACACTTACACTGACATGCACTACACTTCCACACATACCGGAAGACCGGTCGGGAGTTTGAAGATTGTCCCGAATGGGGTGATGCCCAGCTGGTGGGAGATACCTGGTTGAGGAAAACCCTGTTAGCCGACGGTAGGTCTGCGCCGGATCTCGCCGCCCAGCGGAAGCGGGGGAAGAGCACCGCCACCTCTCGAGAAAAAACATGCATTTCTCTTACGGGACAAATGACCCTAGTAGTTGACGCGCCCGGAATCACTAACAATTAATCAATCTTATTAATATCAATATAAATAAAAAAACAATAAAATCTTCTACCTCACTTTTTGCACATTAGGCCCTTTTGGTTTCCTGTCGACTGCACGAAATGGTAGAGGTCCGGTATTCAATAAAATCGAAATTAGTAATTTGGACAATTTAAATCTAAAATTACAAAATCGAAATTATCACACATTGTTTGCTTAAGAGTTTTTCAAAAGATGCTTAAAGATTTAGAAGAAGACAAATTGCAATATTATAAAAAAACAAGAAAGTAACTAACAGTTATAAAAAAACAAGAAAGTATGTTACGTTACAGCACCAGTTGTTTACTTTCCCTTGTGGTAATGTTCGTTTCAGAGATTAGAATTCCATTATTGTTGCTCAATATGTCTAATATAGGCGATCACAAGGGATTTCCATATCAGAAATACCATCATTGAAAATCTTTTATCATCATCAGTACTAATAAAAGTGAATTCAAGTGAATAATCGTCATTGATTCCACAAAAAGGAGTGTCTGAATTGATACGAAATATTTACAGGCTCTTCTTCAGAATTTGACTTTTTTTTCAGTCTTTGCAAAGTTTGGTAAAGATTAATTCAACGCAAATGCGGAAAATAAATAATTTAAATAATATGCTGGCAGATGCACCACGATCATTATTTTTCGCCTGTCGCTAAGAGACAGGTTCCAAATATATTCCGCCAGAGGCCAGCAGCGATGCGGTAGAACCGCAGTGTTCGGTGAACAGCCGTACCGTTCACCGATGGCGATAAAACTTTGTCAACTTATTGCTTGTACTTGTAGGAAGGATATAGGCGTAGTACAATTATTGTAACTCCGCTAGATGGCACTGCAACACAAGATGACGCTTTATTTAAATGAAATTTCCAATACACCTGAACATCATTGTTGCTGGGCGTTGCCGTGTGACGTGGGGCAAGGTCGAGGACAGCAGGAGCGAGCGGCACAAAGTGGAGAGAGAGGAGAGAAATGAGAGGGAAAAGAGAAGGAAATAGGGGAAAAGAGAGAGAAAAAAGAGGGAAAAGAGAGGGGAGGAAAGAGAGAAAAAGAGGGAGAAAGAGAAATGTAAAAGAAAAGAGGGAAAGAGAAGGGAAAGAAATAGAAAAAGAGAGTGGGAAAAAAGAGAGAGGAAAAGAGAGACGGAGAGAAAGAGAGAAAAAGGAGGAGAGAAAAAAGAGGGAGAAGAAAAGAGAGAAGAGGGGGAAAAGAGAGAGAAAGAGGGAGAAGGGAGAGAAAGATAGAACGAAGTGAGTGGGGGAAAGAGAGGGAGGAAAGAGAGTGAACGAGAGAGGGAGAAAAAGGAGGAAAATAGGAAACAGAGAGAGAGACAGACAGACAGACAGACAGACAGACAGACAGAGGGGGAGAAAAAATGAGATGAGGTTGGTTCCGTGGGTCATGAGAAATGACCGGATAGAACAGAATTTCTTAGGTAGGTAAAAATGCAAAACATACTCTGAGAGCTGTTTACGCATTCCTTCAAAGGACATCGTGATTAAAAATTTGCATGGAAAATCTTTGATTCATGACTCGGTTCATCATGAGATAGCAATAACAGGTGAATCATGGTCTGTGATCTCCATTCGTTAAACACCAACAGAGTATTCCTTAAGCGCTTATTTCAAGAATGACTCAATGATCAAGGAAACGCGATCAGTATCCCTTGACGGTCTTGGCCGTATACGTAACTAGCAGAAGACTACTCGGTATAATGAAGCAGCAGCATTCCGTGAAAATACGCGCTTGCTTCCGCACGTTCCAAAAGCACTTTTCAAATCTTCTTTGTTGTTTGTACACGGTTCAAAGGATTCCGAAGAAAAAGATGTGGAGTACGAGTCCTTCTCGGTGCGACCTTGGCTCGGGTGGTTTTAGGTCGTGGCTCGCGTGCATTTTCCCGCGCGCTGCTTGCAAACACGAGAACTGCGCATGCGCACGTAATCGCATGGGTGGGGACCGCGGAAGCCCAGCGCAGTGCGAGGCCGAGGTCGCCTTCAGCCGCGCCGCCCGTTGCCCGCCTCTTCCTCTGACGTCACCAACGCCCGCCCCTCGTTACGTTAGGGCGGTGTTTTTTGTTTTTAATATTTATTTAGTAAAAAACAGTAAAAAAAACTATGTGGTACCGGGAGCGGTAGCTCAGTGCATCAGCTGATGCCACTGCAGCGCCTCTGACCGGGAGGTCCTAGGTTCGAGTCCTGACGGCGGCAGGATTTTCGACACTAGCTTTTCAGCTAGGTCGAATTCAGTCGCTGCCTGGAGGAGAATTCTAGCGGCCGGCTGCTCTGATCGGTAGTTTTCCGTGGTTTCTCCGATCAACACCAGGCCAATGCCGGAGCAGTACCCTAACAAACGGGCCACGGACCGCGTGCGATCTTTCCTTTCTCTTCCTTGTCCTATCCTCACCCCTTACACACACACGCTTACACTAACATGCCCTACGCTACCACATTCCTGGAGACCGGTCGGGAGCTTAGAGCTTGTCCCGGCTAGGGCGGTGCCCCGCTGGTGGGAGAGTCCTGGTTAGGGGGAAACCGCACTAGCTGGCGCTGGAATTCGCCATCCAGCGGGGGAATATCTGCAGGGAAAAAACATGCAATACCCTAACGGGACTAATGACCAAAGAAGTTGACGCGCCCGAAAACACGAAAAAAATCAATCAATCAATGTAATACACTTATACATTTACACTTACATCCGCGGTACTATCGCATGTCAGGAGCTTAGAATTTGTCCCGGCTGGGGCGGTGCCCCGCTGAAGGATACACCAGGAGAGGAAACCCCTACAAGTTGACGTCTAGGTCGGCGCCCAATCTCACGATCCACCGGCGGATTGGTTTGGTTTGTTTCTTTCGTGTTTCCGGGCGCGTCAACTGCTTTGGTCATTAGTCCCATTAGTGTAGTGCATGTTTTTTTCTCGGGAGGGTGGTCTTTCCCCGCGCGGTGATCTTCCCCCGCTGGATGGCGAGATCCGGCGCCGACCTACCGTCGGCTAGTGGGGTTTCCCCCTAACCAGGACTCTCCCACCAGCTGGGCACCGCCCCAGAAGCTCTTAGCTCCCGACCGGTCTCCCAGAGTATGTGGTGGTGTAGTGCATGTTAGTGTAAGTGCATGTGTGTAAGGGGAGATGAGAGGACAAGGAAGGGGAAGGAAAGAGCGCGCGCGGTCCGTGGCACGTTTGGTAGGGTACTGCTCCGTCATTCGCCTGGTGTTGATCGGAGAAACCACGTAAAACTACGGATTAGAGCAGCCGGCCGCTAGAATTCTCCTCCAGAAAGCGACTGAATTCGACCTAGCTGAAAAGTTAGCGTCGAAAATCCTGCGGCTGTCAGGACTCGAACCTAGGACCTCCCGGTCAGAGGCGCTGCAGTAACATCAGTTGATGCACTGAGCTACCGCTCCCGGTCTCCAGCGGCGGAGAAACACAGCTTCCTTGCGGAATAGAATGTACACAACACTTGAGAGTAACGGCCCTAATAGTTGACGTGCCCGGAAACACTAAAAAATCAGATAACCAGTGATGCTACAACAGCGCATGCTTTCTCGTATTACGTGTAACGGTTATGTAATATAATTATAAATGAACTCGCGAAAAAATTAACACTTTGAACACGATTGAATTATTTTCGCGGGAACCGAACAAGTTTTTCACTTGTATAATCAATAATTACGATATTAAATCAGTTTGGTTATTAGAATTTGTCATGCGAGAGGAGGTGCCCTTCACATCTAAATGCGATTTATTCCAACATAGGCTATTGTTCTTAATTAACACACTTGCGAGTTTCTCGAAACAGGGTCACTAACACCATGGTGTTAGTGACCCTGCGGGGGAAAATCAGCAGGGAAAGATCCAGCGGGGAAAGATCACCACCATCTCCTGAGTAGAGAAAAAAAGTGCACTACACTGAAGGGACTTATGACCTAAGGTATTGACACGCCCGGATTCTCAAAAGTCGGGGAACAGTCACGATATGTTTCGTTCCATAACAATAATAATAATAATAATAATAATAATAATAATAATATTAACAATAATAGTAAGTAATAATAGTAATAAATAATAGTAATAATAATAGTAATAAAAATAACGCTAATAATAATCTATTATTATCATCAAAGATGACGAAGTTAGCCAAAGTTACTACGTGGAGTACCCAGAACAGACTTTGTTTGAATGGTTGCAGTTTCGAATCTCAATTCATTTATTGGCCCTTCTCCATTCATCTTTCATACTCCAAGATTGACTTCTTCAGCTTACAATATTTGGCTGATATCGTCAGAAGCGACTTCATAAACTGATTTCTTTTCTCTCGGTTGTATACAACTTCTCTCTTTCCGATATGTCAGGACGTGAACCTCACAAGAATTACGAGGCATGTTATGCAATATTGGTTAAAATAAAAAACAAATAACACGCCAAAGATTTTACGGGCTCTTGGAGCATGGACGAGGAAGCAAGTGCCAGTCAACACAAAGGGAACAGGAAAGCTGGGCGAGATGAGGTGGGCCAGTGCTCACCGGATAGTGTACCGGGACACCCAAGGGAAAGCGGTCGGTTATCTTTCTTGTGTAATGGGCTCTCTCTTCGGCCCTCAAGAAAGAAACTAAATGTAAGGTATTGGACGACACTAAGAACTAAAAACATTCAAATGAACATTAACAAGTCCACCGACGACAGTGTGTAAACTGAGTGCCTGCAGCAAGAATAAGTTTTGAGCACTTTAAAGATCACGATACCAGAGTAGTCTGTAGTCTGGAATTTGTGCTGGATTAATGTCAGGTGGCAATAGGGAAGGCGGTGGAAACGTCCGGGGAGAAAAAGAAGTGACGCAGCAGCGGTACGGGACGGTACAGCATGTTCAGAAGTCCTAGTCGATCACTGGCATCTCTTCAACCGGGTTGCGATACCCTCCGACTTCAGGTTGATAATTGAAGCATTTGCTATAAAAGCTCAATTGAGTTACGCTCCTGGTGAGTTCACAGCTCTATAGCCCGACCGGAAGCGGTAGCTCAGTGCATCGACTGATGTCACTGCAGCGCCTCTGACCGGGAGGTCCTAGGTTCGAGTCCTGACGGCGGCAGGATTTTCGACACTACCTTGCAGCTAGGTCGAATTCAGTCGCTGTCTGGAGGAGAATTCTAGCGGCCGGCTGCTCTGATCGGTAGTTTTCCGTGGTTTCTCCGATCAACACCCGGCGAATGCCGGAGCAGTACCTTACCAAACGGGCCACGGACCGCGCGCGATCCTTCCTTCCTCTTCCTTGCCCTATCCTCTCCCCTGAAACACACACACTTACACTCTCATGCACTACACTACCACATATTCCGGGAGACCGGTCGGGAGCTTAGAGCTTGTCCCACCTGGGGCGGTGCCCCGCTGGTGAGAGAGTCCTGAATAGGGGGAAATCTCGCTAGCCGACGGTAGGTCGGCGCCGGATCTCGCCATCCAGAGGGGGAAGATCACCACCATCTCCTGAGTTGAGAAGAAAAACGTGCACTACACTGACGGTACTAATGACCTAAGGTTTTGACACGCCCGGAATCACTAACTAACCAATCTATAGCCCCCCGCCGTAGGCTAGGACTTCAAATTTCAGGGCGACAGAGCGCAAAAACTATAAAAAGGAAGTCTCATAAAGATCAGGTGTGTAATGCATTGTCGCAACTGCGGCCGATCGTGGTGATGAAAAAAAATCATCATCAAAATTTATCAGCACTGTGTAACGTCAAATAGTGTACATCAAGAATCATTTAACAGAGTAGAATCTTTTCCCAAATGATGTGTTCCATGCTCAGACAAAACGAAGCGCAGTTCACTGAGTCCACGAGATTTTTTTTACCTTTTACTGAAAGTATTCAAAACTGTCGATTTTTTGACAGAAAAACGCGTTTTGATTGATTGTTTAATGATTTCGTACGTGTTAACCACTAAGGTCTGAGACATCTTTGTTAATGAGAAAACATCGGATCGTGGGACCCTGGTACCAAAAACGTGGATACATCTTTTTACTTTCTCGCCGTTACTTCGTAAGAAGAGAATACTGTAAATATGCGCCGAAAATGGCGAATTTTCGAAAAAAAAACTCTTATTGCCGGGCCCTGGTAACGAAAAAGCGCCCATCTTTTCCCTTGTGTAGTAAATTAATTCCCTTTTATATACATTGTCAGAATTCATGTATTGTGGGTCTTTGATACCGAGAAATCGATTGACGGCGAAACGTCCGTCAGTCCGTCCGTTCGTCTGTCCTTTCGATCCGTCTGTCTGTTCGTTCCGTCTGTCCGTTTGTCTACGAGAAATGCTAGCGCTCAAAACGTTCAGCCGATTTTATCTAAAATTGATATTCCCCGATCGATTTAAAGGAACTCAAAACCCTGTGAGTAAAAGTCAAGATTTCGCAAAGACAAAATCAAACCCCCGTAAACCACTATACCCTCAGCTCCTTAACATAATCATATTCCTTTCTCTTCTTAATTAACAATAACATCAAATCAATACTTATGTCAGAGTTTAAACCTCACTTACCTTATGGATGGCCAATCCAAAACTGTCATATAATAATTTAATGTTTTTTAAAACCCTTGAAAGACTGTATTGTCGAACCAGAAGAAATAAATTTTAAAAAAAGCCTTGTGAGCCTTACAATATCTTCTTACAACTACAATATTGAAGATAGAGATATTTTCCTGAAGAAAACCTTTCCTTTGAAGAGTTTGAAATAAGTTCATGTACAAATATTCAAAAAAAAGTTTAATTACGTAATTACGCAATTTTTAATCAATTAATTTCTCAAAAACGGCTCCAATTTTTTTATTTAAATTTTCTCTTCGTACGGTATGGATTATTAGCCGATAAAAAATTGGCGCTAGTCCCATTTCCAGTGATCTTTTTGTAGTATTTTCGAAAATTGCAAAAAGGTTACGTTGCAAAACTACAAATTTGATAATAAAGACTTTTGTCTTAAACAAAATCTGTTTAAAAAAAATCAGATTTATAAAAAACGCATTATTTCAAAAAATTGCTAGAATTTTTTTTTCAAATACTTTCCACGGCTTGAACAAGGACGCTGGACGCTGTTACTAATGTGAGCAAGTGCGTGCTGTCGTCGTGTAACTAGTTTCTGTGACGCTACAATTCTCGGTGGATTTGTCCTAACATTCCTCAAGGAACAGTCAGGAAATTTTCTGGATCATCGAAAAAGTGTTCCAATCCGTTTCTATACCAATTGACTGGGAATAGGATGTGAATTGCCAATTGTCTTCAGACGGCTGCTCCAGGAACGAACGAACGGAAACCATCTTCGTTTACGCAAGAAACTCAATCGAATCCGCTTGTCACATCGCACCTTGCTGGGCTTCGGCCGTGAGCAAGCAAAGGATGGCAAAGTCAGGATCGTGCGCGGTCCGTGGCTTGCTTTTTCCTCCTAACATTCATCTGAGGAAACCACGGAAACGATCGATGGTCTGTGAAATTCTCGTCCAGGCAGCGGCTTCGCTAGACTCGCCAACTTTCCTGGTGTCGAAACTTCACCATCGTCAGGGCTCGATTGATTGATTGGTTGGTTTTTCGGGTTTCCGGCGCGTCAACGGCTTTGATCATTAGTCCCGTAAGTGTGGTGCATGTTTTTTTCGGGAGAAAGCGGTGATCTTCCCCCGCTGGATGGTGAGATCCGGCGCCGACGTACCGTCGGCTAGTGGGGTTTCCTCCTAACCAGGACTCTCCCACCAGCGAGGCACCGCCCCAACCGGGACAAGCCTTAAGCTCCAGACCGGTCGCTCGGAAAATGTGGTAGTGTAGTGCATGTTAGTGTAAGTGGGTGTAAGGGTTGAGGATAGAACAAGGAAGAGGAAGGAAAGATCGCGCGCGGTCCGTGGCCCGTTTGGTAGGGTACTGCTCCTGCATTCGCCTGATCTTGATCGGAGAAACAACGGAAAACTACCTATCAGAGCAGCCGGCCGCTAGAATTCTCCTCCAGACAGCGGCTGAATTCGACCTAGCTGAAAAGCTAGTGTGGAGGAGAATTCTAGCGGCCGGCTGCTTTGATCGGTAGTTTTCCGCAGTTTCTCCGGTCAATACCAGGTGAATGCCGGAGCAGTACCCTACTAAACGGGCCACAGACCGCGCGCGATCTTTCCTTCCTCTTCCTTGTCCTATCCTCTCCCCTCACACACACACTTACACTAACATGCACTACACTACCACATATTCCGGGAGACCGGTCGGGAGCTTAGAGCTTGTCCCGGCTGGGGCGGTGCCCCGCTGGTGGGAGAGTCCTGGTTAGGGGGAAACCCCACTAGCAGACGGTAGGTCGGCGCCGGATCTCGCCATCCAGCGGGGGAAGATCATCGCCACCTCTCGAGGAAGACATGCACTATACGTACGGGAATAATGACCAAAGACGTTGACGCGCCCGGAAACACGTAAAAATAAATTAATCAAAGCGAGCCGTACGAGATTCACTTCTGGCGACAGATCGGAAGCCGCCGGTCAGTGACATGCGCATGCAAGGGATGCGTGTCTTCCCGGCAGCAAAGGATTCTGTTAAGGTGGAATCCAAACCTCCCAATACGTCAGAAACAGTAGTCTTTGAGTATAATTATAAAGAAATGTAAATGCCATGAGATACTTCTGGCTTACCCTTGACATCTCGATGCTTTAAAACGTAGACATCCTGAAAAGTAATGCCATCTAATTTTTTGTGTTGCTGTATTCCCGGTTGAGAACGGCTTGCTCATATTTTATTTCCTGCTTCATTGACGCTAGTTTTGTACCTCATTTACCAAAGAGATCTTAATTAAAAAGAAACACGTAGCGGCAAGTAACAGCACTGCTATGTGTCTGAAACTGAAAGCTGTTTATGGTCATCGATGGAAACTGAAGGCTATTTATGACCATCATCTTGTCAGGCTATAGGCATATACTTCGATCTCCGAAACGAAAGGTCCTCCACCGGGTTTTGTCACCAAAGGATTACCTGCGTTTTACGTCGTCAGTAGTCTTATGTCGTCAGTAGGCAAATAGTACACTTGCAGTCTTTACATTCCAAAGAAATGGATGTAGAATTCATGCCGAAAGTCAAAATCATAAATTCTGCAAGGGATTATAAATTCTTAAACTAAAAGCACGAATTGACAAAGTGTACAATGACATTATAGATTCATTGTTATCGTTTCACTCTTCTTAATCATCCTTCATAAATTTTCCAACTGGCATCATTTGATTTTCATCTGTTTCTAAATCTTGAAAAATTTCTGGGAGAACATTAACTTCATTCGGACGATGCAATGCAGTCAGAAGGGAGGCAGTGATTTCGTCCTCAAAGTCTAATATTCTACTGTGACGGAATTTAAAATGGTCACTTATTGCAAGAAGTTAATTTAAAGTCAGGGCGATTACATGGTAAAACAATAATGTAGGTAAGATCAATAAGATGTATACACTTACTTAAATTGTGGGAATTCTGATTTGGTGTTGTTGACGTTCTTATAAGAAGAAATAAAAGAGGTCATCTTCGTCAACATATTAATATGTTGACGAAGATGACCTCTTTTATTTCTTCTTACACTTACTTAACTTGTTTTACACAAATATCAATGTTAATTTCCTAATAAAAGAACGTAGGAGGCGTTACATTTCAGAATGTACACACGTTACGCTCCAAGCACAGAATGCCTCTCGCTGTAAACTCGGGCGCGTGGCTAAGCGGTGCAGGCAAGAGAGGGTTCCTTTGTGGTGCAGCCGGCGCTGGCTCCGTGCCCTCGTGTGTGGAGCGGCGCACGCGACCATGCGGGTGCTTGCGATTCCAGGACTTCCCCGTACGCGGAGGCGCGCGCGCGCACGCACGCACGTGCGCATTGCCATGCACACGGCGGCGGCGGCGAATGTGGAGACGGAGGCGAAGGTGGAGGTGGAGGCGTTGTCGGTTGCGGTGGCGGCGGCGGAGGCGAGTGTGGAGGCGGCAGCGGAGGCGAAGGTGGAAGCGGTGGCGGAGGCGACAGCGGTGGTGGCAGCGATGGCGATGGAGGCGGCGAAAGTGGCGGCGATGGCGATGGCGGCGGAGGTAGCGGTGGCGGCGGTGGCGCCGGTGGCGGCGGTGGCGGCGGTGGCGGCGGTGGCGGCGGTGGCGACGGTGGTGGCGGTGGTGGCGGTGGTGGCGGTGGTGGCGGTGTTGGTGGCGGTGGCGGTGGCGGCGGTGGCCGCGGTGGTGGCGGTGGTGGCGGTGGTGGCGGTGTTGGTGGCGGTGGCGGGGGCGGCGGCGGTAGCGGCGGTGGTGGCGGTTGCGGCGGTGGCTGCGGTGGCGGCGGCGGCGGCGGTGGCGGCGGTGGCGGCGGTTGCGTCGGTGGTGGCGGTGGCGGCGGCGGTAGCGGCGGTGGCGGTGGTGGCGGCAGTGGCGGTGTTGACGGCGGTGGCAGCGGTGGCGGCGGTGGCGGCGGCGGTGGCGGCGGCGGCGGTGGGGCGGCGGCGGCGGTGACGGCGGTAGCGGTGTTGGCGGCGGTGGCGGCGGTAGCAGCGGCGGTGGCGGCGGTGGCGGCGGTGGCGGCGATGGCGGCGGTGGCGGCGGTGGCGGCGGCGGCAGTGGCTGTTGTGGAGGTGGCGGTGGTGGCGGTGGTGGCGGTGGCGGAGCGGTTCGCCGTGGCCTTCCCAGGAGCTGCAAGACCGCCGCCTCGCCACGCCAGGCCGCGCTGCGCCGCGCCGCGCCGCTCCGTGCGTCACTCGAGCTTTTGGCCATGGGCGCCACGTCCGCCGCACCGGCTGTCACGCATACCCACGAGGCGCGTTGATTCATGCAGACGGATGACCACTCCTTACGGGCAACATGCACATGCGAATGCTTGAGCAGATACTCTTGTTTACAGCGCACATACGTTATGCAAATTTATTTATTTTAAAATTTACTTACGTATTTATTTAAATGTTTATTTAATAATCTGAGAAAAGGGTAAACTGAAAGCTATATTTTCTACATTTGATGTGGAGGTAAACAATAGTTTTGAACGCAGCGTTTGTTCATCTTGCTTCTGTCTTTCTTTAACATTAATGATAACGATATTTTGTGATTATTAATATAATGGTTAATTGACGCATTTAGTGACTTACAAAAATATATAGCATTAGTAAATATATTCATAAATTAATGTCTTTGTAAAATATAATACTAAAAGGCGGTTCCACTGTTTCGTGTTTTGGCGAGTAGCGAGTAACCGAATCCCGAGTAGTGTGGATGAGTTGCTTGATATTTGCAGAGTGACGAACATTCGGGGTTCGCCCTACCCACCGCGTGTCGGTCTTTTGGACACATCAAAGGGAGCGAACATTCGCCGAACACATAAGCTTTTCGGAATTGGGTGATCAGTAGCTCGCTGGTCGACAAATGTGTGGAGACGCGTCAATAAAGTATCAGTTTACTCTCCTAGACATAGTAGTATGTTCCTGCGGCAACCGCTCCACACCACGAAGATTTGCATCTCACATAAGGCATGAATGATTGAACCTTGTGGTTGTGGTGCTGCAGGGAGGAAAACCACCTCGTATCCCATGTAATCACCAAAATCATCATTCATTGGTGAATAATTGTCTACGAAAGGAAAGTGTCAGCTCTCTATTTTTAGATGCCGCAAGGCTATTGGGGATGAGACGGAATCCTATTGCTCTCAGGGGGGATTTACTCACTGCTTGGGAGCCGTTTAGAACTTCTCTAAACGGCTCCCAAGCAGTGAGTAAATGCAATGGTCCCCCGTGTAGGAGACCAAATAGTTGAGCTTGCAAAAGAGCTAAGTCTTCTGAATAAGATTGATGGAGTGCAGAGTATGAGTGCAGTGACCAAATACAGTGAAAAGTAAAGTTCAATGAAAATTAAAAAGCGGAGGATCAGCTCGATGAGAATACTTATCTGGACCGGTAATTTTTAGGGAAAAGTAGTAAATTTATGAAACTGATACTCTACACTTGTCTCAGTTATCAACCTATAAAAAGTATAATTAAGCATTTGTAAATGTGCAAGAAAATGTTCGCGCAGTTTGAGTTCTGAGAACTTATTTTGGCATTTCAACCGCGTTCATCAATCAGAATTCAGAACTCATTTTACGTCCTCAGCCACTCTGAGCTCGGAAACTATATATAAATCTGTTGTTGTTGTTGTTGTTGTTAATAATAATAATAACACATAAGCTTAAAAATAATAATAAAAATAATAAAAAGAAAACAGCCTCCATAATCGATGTTGCAATCCCTTGGACTCACAACTTGCGGAAGTCCGAAGCAGAAAATTTCAGAAAATATCAGAACTTGGCAACTGAATTAAAAACATTTGGAAGTTGCCTGATATGAGATCCCCATATTTCCCCATGGTTATATCCGTTGAAGGAGTCGTCACCAAGAACTTTAAAAGAAATATGGAGAATTTAGATATCAAAAATATCTTTGATGAAATTCAGAAAGCCACTCTTCTTCAAACATGTCATATTGTCAGGAAACTCTTAAATGCGCGACATTCATGAAGGTCAGGATAAATTTCCTTCCTGCGCAGTCCGAGCCTAGTCCTATAATATCAATTGGACAGGTGAAAGATTTCCCTGCTAAAACAGATAGTGTTAATAATAATAATAATAATAATAATAATAATAATAATAATAATATAATAAGGATCTTTTTCTTAGACAGCGAACTTCCCTTTTTTATTTATTTATTTAGTCAAAAACAGTCAAAAACTGTATGTGACGCATGGGGGAGAAAATCATCTGCGCACGCTTTCTTGAGTTTCAGAGTCCCTTCCCAACAATTTAACTATTAATAGCTGAAAGATGAAAAATCATAGTAATAATAAAAATAAATTTAAAAATCTGCTATTACCTCTTACGCATTAAACATTACGTGTCATTAGAAGACGCTTTGGACGAGCTGATCAAAACCGGTCCGAAAATGCTATGGGGACGGGTAAAAATGTAAACTTTGTCAGATTTTGTATATTAACAGCTAATAACTCCAGCGAATTCATGTCCCCAGAAAATGAGAAATTATAATTGCCAGGAAACCTATACATAAGTACACAAGCAAGTTTACAGGCTTTTGTACATTTTATAAAAATGAAAAGTTCATCGATATAATTTGTTCAGAGAGATTCGTCGTTCTATTTTAGCCTTTCATCTTCTACAATATGACAATACATATTATTACATTGTATTACAATCAATACATTGTATTACATGGTGAGAAACTACCCTTTCAAGGAACAAGAAGAAAAAGTCGATTTTTCAATCAACTTAATCAAAGTTAATTCCACAAATTTGGTTAGTAAAAGTTCTTAGACCAAACTACGTAGATATTGAAAAGGGTGTCTCACGCTGTCAGCCGTAGATTATCGTGTTTTATATTTTAGTAATTTTCAATCTATTATACTTTAGTCATTCTGAAGGTACTATTTTTATCATATTTAATCTGTTGTTAGTTTCTAATTTTGTTCTTGAATGATTTCGTTTTTCCTATTTCCATTTTCTATTCACACTTTTCAAAACATCTATAGTTCGTATTTTCACAAAAATAATCAGCGAGCACTTTCTTTAAAAACTCCAATCCTTCTCGTATTTTGTTTAATTAACGGAATTCCCGTCACAAATATCCACAATTTCTTTATGCCTTACAATCTAAATGAAATTTACTTTTTAAGATTTACTTTCATCCATGTAGTAATACATAATCATTATATGATTTTAAAACATTTTTGGTACCTATTACGTATCATTGTGTAATATTATAGAAATAATATTTAAACATATCGTTTACGTTTAATATGAAGTGATTCTTATGTTTCAGATCAAAAAGTAATTAAATACTGTGTTCAAGTAAAACCGTTTTGATATTGTATCGTAATGTGTTAAATGTGAGCAACATTTGCAAACTGTTGAAAAAGAAATCAAAAGATGAGCGCAAGGTAGACTTTCCTTGTGTATAGAACGATTTTCCTAAGGATAAGCCAAAGTGGCAGCTGGTGCTGGCAACAGAACTGAAGCTTCTGTGGTCATTGTGCCCTCGAGCCCATGAGACTCCCTTCCTGTATTCGGTAGTATGCAGTTGGCTAACTTGTAAATTGCTTCGACACTTCCGTTTGGAGTGTCTTTGTCCGACAAAAATATAGTGCGCCGCGAGAAATAATTGAAATTAGGAAGTGCAGTGTCATTTGCTCTTCTGTAAAAAATTCTTTTTTTCTATTAACAGTATATTGATTTTACTTTTTATGTGATAAATATTATGTTTATTTTAAAACCGATACTTGAATGCAAGATGCGTACCGATGCACGTAGTTGCGACCATTGTGCTGTTGTGTGGCGAGCTGAGATTGAGAGCTTTCTATTTACATTCGTGCCAGTTTTCTTTTACTGGTTGTGAGAGCATATTACGAGATTTTTCACATACGAAATTAAATCTAAATATTTCCCGGACTCGCGTACGTGCATATATCTAAGCGAAACTCTTTAGACTTCTGCATAAGGATGTTTTAACAGGATCCATTAGCACTTTAAGAAGGGGTGTGGCTGAACAGCTGTCGCGGCGGAGGGATACTTCCCTGAAAGCATGTGGTGTTCACTTGTTTTGGCGAACTGTCACTTTGGCTCATACTTAGAAAATCTTCTCTATATGTGATGTTCACTTGTTTGCGAACTGTCACTTTGGCTCATCCTTAGGAAAATCGTTCTCTATATGTGATGTTCACTTGTTTTGGCGAACTGTCACTTTGGCTCATCCTTAGGAAAATCGTTCTCTATATGTGATGTTCACTTGTTTTGGCGAACTGTCACTTTGGCTCGTCCTTAGGAAAATCGTTCTCTATATGTGATGTTCACTTGTTTTGGCGAACTGTCACTTTGGCTCTCATCCTTAGGAAAAATCCTTCTACACGAGGCGGTTCACAAGCGCAGCGCTTCCAGCATCACGCGCAGGTGCGCGTTGTCTTATGGCGGGCAGTTTGAATGGGCGCTCTCACCTAGCGGACAAAATTATTGTCACTGACCCTCTTTTCTCTGGAAGGACGATCGCAGAAAGTTCACAGTTTTCCTTGAAGTGTGTATACACGATGACAATCTGCAAAAGAAAACGTTCAATCCTCTCACAAGTTTACCGCTAATTAATATTTTCTTAATAAATTAAATTATTAACTATTATTAACTAAAACCTACACCTTACTCCACATTAAGGATGCCATTCCCCTTAACAGGACATTTGGTTGGGTTTACAAGTAATAATAATAATAATAATAATAATAATAATAATAATAATAATAATAATAATAATAGTATAATAATAATAATAGTATAATAATAATAATAATAATAATAATAATAATAATAATAATAGTGATAACAAGTCTAGTAATACCCATTACATGAACTATTTAGAGAGCCAAGGAAGTGGGTAATAAACTGAGAAGGCTAAATCAAAAGTATTTCTTACACCTTTCAAACTCTAAGCAGGTTCCCTGCAATACTCACAATACGAGGGTAAGAATGTCATTAACTTGCTCGGGGAAAACTGATACGAAAATTTGAGAGGGGATAGGTTAAACAATCACAAACCCAATGATATAGTGAACCAAAGAATGTAAATGTTCGAGCATTGTGGGAGTAGTCTAGGCATTTTAAATTGAATCGGTTACATTTAAGTAGCTCTTCCGACTCATGTGTACTTTTGAACCTTTCCAACCCTTCGAAAACCCTTCCCAGCCGGTAATCAATGTCTCCTGCAATCATTACCGCTTCTTCATCTTGTATATCTTAAGTACCTGTTTATAAATTACTAATTTTCAATGCCCGCTGAAATTGAAAGAAAACTCCGGGCATGTGTTTATGGTTTTGTCAGATTACGGAAAAACACAAAAACCATTAAACAGTTCCAATTTTTAACTGGAAATGCAAATATTTCATAGAGTTATTTCGCCTGTTCTCATACCGCGTGTATCGGCTGAATTCTCAAATTCAGGGCGTCACTACGTCATGCGACAGCAAAGCACCAAGAAAGAGGCCACCCTTCATAAAATATTTTTGAATCATGCATTGTTTATGGAAGAGCATTCTTTTTTATTATCTTGATACATAAAGAACTGTTGTACCGGATATAAAGATGTTTCAAAAATAAATGTTACAAACGTTTAGGGCATGTAGAGGGGCCTAAAATAAACAATTTTTGCCACTGTTCATGTATTGGGAAATTTCGTATAAGGGAGTTAAACAAGAATTTTTTGTATACCACCATTATAAACGACCCTTTTCGATACCCCGAATCGTGCATAATCCAGTATTTTATCGCACGCTACATGACGTCATCGCCATTATTAAACGCGACATGACGTCATCACACATTCAGCCAATAGTAGCGAGAGAATCGTGGGGAGGTAGAAGAAGACGGAACAGCCGACCACCGTTTTCTCGCACGGATGTCAACAATGCCATCTTGAATTTGATTTCCAGAGGGCGTTGGATGTCAAGCATCCGAGACGTCAGAAGAAAGTTGTTTCGCGAAATTAAGTTTGATTCTCTTGTAAATTTATAATGCTGTTATACAAAAAAATAGCGTATGCAACTCGTTTATAATGTTGCTTTATTGCATTCGTACAAATTTGAAAACTCGCTCCTAACGTCGCTCGGTTTCAAAACATGTACTCATGCAATAAAGCTTAACATTATAAACTAATTGCATAAACTACTATTGTAGTTGTACATTTCACAGTTTGCCCTTGGGGTTTAGTTTATTGGTCGGCGTGCTTGCTTTCCATTACGCGACTCCGGGTTCGATTCCCGGTCGGGGAAGATTATAATGTGCATTTTCTTTGCAATGTCCCAGTATATGTTACAGTATTACAATGAGAAAACTCACTACTCAGCTTGAGAAGATTGATTAAGTGATTGATTTTTTCGTGTTTCCGGGCGCGTCAACTGCTTCGGTCATTAGTCCCGTAAGTGTAGTGCATGTTTTTCTAAGGAGATGGCGGAAATATTTACCCTCTGGATGGCGAGATCCGGCACCGACCTACCGTCGGCTAGTGGGGTTTCCCCCTAACCAGGACTCTGCCACCAGCGGGGCACCGCCCCAGCCGGGACAAGCTCTAAGCTCCCGACCGGTCTCCCGGAATATGTGGTAGTGTAGTTCATGTTAGTGTAAGTGTGTGTGTAAAGGGAGAGGAGAGGACAAGGAAGAGGAAGGAAAGATCGCGCGCGGTCCGTGGCCCGTTCGGTAGGGTACTGCTCCGGCATTCGCCTGGTGATCGGAGAAACCACGGAAAAGTACCGATCAGAGCAGCCGGCCACTAGAATTCTCCTCCAGACAGCGACTGAATTGGACGTAGCTGAACAGCTAGCGTTGAAAATCCTGCCGTCGTCAGGACTCGAACCTAGGACCTCCCGGTCAGAGGCGCTGCAGTGACATCTGTAGCTTGCGAAGACTAGAATACGGCGTGGGGATGTCTTGGTGCTAACCACACGTAGCCCCTTAACCATGGCCGCGAGGCCGGGACACTTCTGGTTGGCTATGGCCCATATGCGGGCTTGTGCGACAAGTCACATTTTCCCCTGCAACCTCTCGTGCACGAATTTTCGGTAGGTCACGTTCTGATTCAGTCAAGAAGATTTTAAGTACCCGTCGAACACCTGTGCGCGCGTGGTTGCCTGTGAATCAGGGGAAATGACACGTGTATAAATTATTTTAACTCCGTTGTGCAATTTTCATTGTATGTTCACTAACAAAAGGTAATCATTTTCGATCTCTCTTTGTTTAGAAGTTTTTAACATTTGTTCTAAAGCTGCGCGCGCACTTTCGGAACTACGTTAAAACTTTTTTGTTAAAACATGTAATTGATTATAGTGTTATACGATAATATTTTATTTGCTGTTCTTGAGCAATGTGCGGGTTACTCTTTGGAAAATAATTTTCTGTCATTTTGTACAAATGAATTTTTCCTACTTCAGGTCACAAGCTAGTTGTTGTCATACTAATTAACTTAATAGGTAAGTTTGTAATTCGAATTTAAATAATGGTTCAGTTGCAAAACATGCTAATCCACAAAGAAACGCTTTCATATTTAAAGATTTGAAGCCCCTTAACTTCACACGCGTTACATAAAAACGTCAAAAATCGAAAAGCATGAGCCGCCACTGGTAGTGATGGCAAATTTTACCAAAACATCGATGTTTTCATGCATCGCTAAAGGGTATCCGATGTCGATGAAAACATCGACGAGGAAACATCGGTGTTTAAAGCATAGGAAACGTAGGAAAATACCATGTTTATTAGTCTATAATTATAGATTAATAGACATGCTATTTTCATAACCATTTTTAATTACAGTAGGTAAAACGGATATATTTTATTGCTTTGTTACCACCATGTTAGTAGCACGTAAAAATTGTTATCGAATATAAAGGATAAAATTAAAAATAAATAACATCGTGTTTCATGTTTCACTGACGATTCAGGCAAGGACACGTCTGGCGAAACACACATTCATAACACGCGCAGCTCCCAAACTTCCTGGGATTGCATAGGCGAAATGTGTAGCGTGATAAAGAGGATGTAGCAAAACAACAATACTGCTGTGGATTGTTCCTTTTTAATTTTTTAAATTAAAAAACATCTGTGTTTTTGCAACAAAATATTGATGTTAAAATATCGATGTTTCTGGTGGAAAACATCGATGTTTTAAAAACATCGATATTTTTTGCCATCCCTAGCCACTGGTTTGGTTTGTTTTTTTCGTGTTTCCGGGCGCGTCAACGGCTTTGATAATAAGTCCCGTTAGTGTAGTGCATGTTTTTCTCGAGAGATTGGGGATTGGATCTTGCCCCGCTGGATAGCGAGATTCGGCACCGACCTACCGTCGGCTAGTGGGGTTTCCCCCTAACCAGGACTCTCCCACCAGCAGGGCACCGCCCCAGCCGGGACAAGCTCTAAGCTCCCGACCGGTCTCCCGGAAGATGTGGTGGTGTAGTGCATGTTGGTGTAAGTGTGAGTGTAAGGGAAGAGGATAGGACAAGGAAACGGAAGGACAGATTGCGCGCGGTCCGTTGCCCGTTTGGTAGGGTACTGCTCCGGCATTCGCCTGGCGTTGATTGGAGAAATCACGGAAAACTACCGATCAGAGCAGCCGGCCGTTAGAATTCTCCTCCAGGCAGCGACTGAATTCGACCTAGCTGAAAAGCTAGTATCGAAAATCTTGCCGCCGTCAGGACTCGAACCTAGCACCTCCCGGTCAGAGGCGCTGCAGTGACATCAGTTGATGCACTGAGCTACCGCTCCCGGTTCTAGCCACTTGTGGAACTGATCATTGTTCTGATTAAAATTACGAAATAAGAAGGTACAACGGGCAAAATACAGTGCATCTAAATGCAAAGAAAAAACATGATTCTACATTTAGGGCCTACTTTCTGGGATGTGTGGTACCCGACCAGTCGATCACAGGGTTAAAGCAATGACGTTGTCGGCGGAGGGACGCCGGAAAAGGCACGTCCAGGGAAGGATCGGTCGACTATGTAACCGTTACAATACAACGCAATGGGAAGCCACGTGCAGGCACTTCAATTAGTATGTATCATGGCGCATGCTCGATGCATTAGAGGTACCTGCGTAGGCCCTGTCCCAGAGGAGGATTCTCTGAATAACTGTCCACTAGAACGGAAGGTCCGTATATTGCTTTACTATTTACGCGAGACATTTTCGTACATGTGTGCTAATTAACCATCATGGAGACTTGAGAAGTAAATAAGATCCCAAAAATAACGAAATAAAATGTGCATTACTGGATGGATCCCTGCGAACATTTCGCATCTATTATGGTTTATGATGTAACTGTGCGTTGTAAAACATTTCTCTATTCTGCAACAAAAAAACAACCTTCTTGTGTTGCAAGAGTAAAGCAAAGTTTCTAGAAGGCAATTCGTACCAGAATTCAAATCTAATTATCAGAATACCTACATTTAGTTTTCATATGATAATATTTTTTGAAAACACTCACATCTGCTTGTCTATTACATGCACAGACACATATATGTGGCAAAATGACACTCTCACAACATGAGCCAATATACAGAGCAAAAATTACAACGTAAGAGAAAAGCAAAGAAACATATTGGAAAACATTTCCTTCCATGTTTACTACGATACTTTGCCTCAGGAACTTTTTGTTAAGTCCAGTACAAATTGTAGCAAAATCAATTGCCTTAATAACGTTTTTTATTAGATAAGCATTCGCCTGCCTTATGGTTACCTAAACTAGTGGTGCTTCTACACCACATACTTCCTCGCATGATTTCTAAGTGCTCCGCTGCCGTGTACTATTACATAAACATGCAGAAGTGTTTTGAGCTAGCAAAAATTATTTGCCGCACCGACACTCAAACTCGGGTCTTCCAAGTTAAGTCGCTGACAGCGTTAGCACTAGGCTACAGAAGAAAGGTGGAGCTTGAACTTGAGCCGATAACGCTTCAAAATTGTCTCAAACCAATATTTCGTATACGCAATTTTTGCAATTTTCGAAAATCTGGAGCGTTCGCCGAAAATGAGACTACCACGATATTTTCACCATCCATTGTTATACTCGAAGAGAAAATATAAAGAAAGGAACTGGAACGGTTTTTTAAACTTTTTTAGAAATTGGTGTAAATTCCAGACATAAATCACGTGCAAATCTTTTTTTTTCAATAAAGTGTACATGACATTTTTAAAGAGATGTTTTTTTACAACAGTTACTCTGTAATGCAAAACTCTCTCTTCAATTTTGTTGTTTTGTAGTGTTAACTTTTTGCAATTTTGGAAAAAAGAATTGACTGAAAGTGGGACTAACATCATATATTTTACAGTCCCATGAGACATACTAGGAGAAAATTTAAAGAAAAAAATGGTGTCTTGTAGCAAAAAAATTGTTTAAAAAATTTACAAATTGCCTGTTTCCAGATGAAATACGCGAAAACTACTCTTACTTTCGAAAAATTGTTCAAGATCGATATTTAAGGGACAGATTTTATTAAGAAAAAATCTCGATCATCAATATTATAGTTGTAGAAAGTCGCCACAAAAAATTAAACTCTCGCAATACTCGAAAAATTAGGGATTTCAACGAACATGAGACCTGCGCCATTCTCTTAAGCGTCTTTTACGCTATCCGAAGAGAAAATTTAATCAAAAAATTTGTCAATTTTGGGAAAGTTTGGAAATTTTTTTGAAACTTCATGAACAATACCTTCAAAAAACAAAATATCCGGTTTAAACTCCCAAAGTCTCGAGTTCGTTCTAATCGATTGGAGAATATTAATTTTTGGGAAAATAGGCTGAACAGTTTAGGTGCTAGCGTTGCCCACAGACGGACGGTCAGACATGTTGCCGTCTACAAATTTTCGGTATAAAGGACCCACAAACATAGATTCTGGCCACATCACGGGTTAGGGAAAGTAATTTACTATATTTAGCAACTTGATGTACAATATTGATGATGTAGAATTTTCTTGAATCTGTTGTAACAAATTCGATATTTAATAAACGCCATGAACAATTATACATGATGTAAAAACTAGTATTTTTCACGAAGTTTTTTAGTGAAGAGGATGAAATTTACAAAAAATTTTCAAAAACACTCCAATTATTTCTTTTTCTATCCCGAGCATGGAGCAAATGACTATAGCAATGTCGAAGATCTCATTTCGTTGAACTCTCTGAATTTTCAAAACTTGCGACAGTTAGAAATAATGCGAGAAAATAAGTGCAATTGTAGCAAGACTAGTTTCGTCTAAGGAAGTGGTATTGTGAAAAATATTGAGCCTGACCAATATCACAAATAAGAGGTTTGGTTGATCATATATACAAACTTGAATTGCGTCTATATCGGCCTCACGAAGTTAATATTTCCAGTACGGGTCATCCAACTCTTTAGACGGGGAGGCGACCCCAACATCCCCTAAATCAATTCGTCCGCTGCCCGGCCACGCCTCTGGATGGGCCAGTGCCCTCCCGCGTGCGTTTCAGAACGGTCCGGAAGAGTCGTGAAGGGCAGAGGCGCGAAGGAGAGCGCGGGCGCCGCTGGGCGGAGCTCCTCTGAACGAGTTGCGAGAATGGAGACAGGCGCTAAGGGGGCGATGGTGGCCGGGCAGGGGGAAGGGGAGTGTGGCGGAGGAGGGGGCGGGCGAGGGTGGCGGGAGAGCGGGGGTCGATGGAAAGTTGAGGGGGTGGAGTGAAGGCGGTCGAGGGTGGTGAGGAGCGGTCGAGGGGGCCGGTGAGGGGGCGAGCGGGGGGCAGGCAAGAGGGCGGGCAAGGGCGGGCGAAGGGTGGGCGAGGGGCGGGCGAGGGGCGAGCGGGCGAGGGGGGGGAGAGGCGGGCGAGAGGGCAGGCGAGGCGGGGTGAGAGGGCGAGCAAGGGGACGGGGAGGGAGCGAGCGGGAGGGCGGGCGAGGGGCGGGCGAACGTCGGGCGAGGGAACGGGCGAGGGCGGGCGAGGGGCGGGCGAGGAGGCGGGCGAGAGAGCAGGCGAGGCGGGGTGAGGGGCGGGGGAGGGGCGGGCAAGGGGACAAGGGAGGGACGGGCGAGGGGTGGACGAGGGGGCGGGCGGGGGGCGGGCGCGGGCGCAGAGCTGGGGCCGCGGCGCATGGCCTTTCGCCGTCTGCTTCCGGCGCTTAGCAACGCGCTTTTCCCCGGGCGCGGCCGCCTGAATAGCCGCCCGCGCGCGGGCACCGCTGACGACACTGGTGTACCTGCAGACCGGTCTTCGGCCCGGGGCCGCCTCGCCGCACCACGCATCTCGCTTGGCTACGCCCTGGGCTTCAGAAAACGCTTGCAGAGGAAGCTGTTCGGTTTGTGGCTGGTGATTCCTCATATAACTGTATCCTCACAACGTAACGTCTTTTAGTTTTATTCCACACTTGGTATATTCAAGAAAATCATTGACATTTTTATTAATGAAAAGAATGAGGCGGTGAAATAAATAAATGGAAATCTTATATATTTTCTGTAGAAAGGATGTAGCCGAATAAGGCAGTGAAAAGTGCTCCCGAACCAAATCGCTAATCGCGATGCTCGTATGAAAGAGAATACAAAATGACGTAGATTCACAAAAAAATCAGCCTCATAGGGCAATCTGTTGCAGAGATACAACGAGAAAACCGTTTTGCATGTTTCATTTTTTCGCGTTTTTCATCTATTGCGTGAATCAGGCTGAAAAAAATTGCAGAGACGAGGGAACATAATTCAATTTGAAAGTATTTTTGTCAACGAGTTTTGACGCCAAATTTATATAGAAAAAATAAATAAATTTTTGAAATTCATTTTCGACGTGAAGACGTTGGACTACTGTCTCAATTTTATCTCCTAAAATGGGTCTTATAACATTCTGCAACATAATTTTTTTCAGATTTTTAAACAATGCGGACGGTAAGGAAAAAATTAAATCCATTTTTTTCAGTTTAAACATTCGAAATTTGCTCCAAAATGTGATTGGAAAAAATTGTTTCACCAATGTTTAAACAGTTTATATTAAAATTGTTGAAAGGTCTTGCTTACCAAGATGATTTGGAAATTTTTGTTGACAAATATTGTTTTATGTGTAACTTATTTATATTACCGAAATAAAATGATCAAACCCTTTTGTTTTTAGATTTATCTATTGTTTTTAATATAAATCAAATTACTCAGTTTTAAGTATATTAACCATTTATGTTTATAATATAAATCAAATTACATCCTGGTATGCAAAACCTTTCAATAATTTTTATATAAACTGTTTAAACATTGGTGAAACAACTTTTTTCAATCACATTTTAGAACGAATTTCAAATTTTTAAACTGAAAAAAATTGTTTTAATTTTTTTCACTATCGTCCACATTGTTTAAGAATCTGAAAAAATATATGTTTAGAATATTATAAGACTCATTTTAGGGGGGAAATTGAGACAGTACTCCAACGTTATCACGTCGAAAATAAATTTCAATTTTTTGTATTTAAATTTGGTGTCACAATTTGTTGAAAACAAATACCCTCAAATTGAATAACGTTTCCCCCTCTCTGCATTTTTTCAGCCTGATATACGCAATAGATGCCGCGAAAAAATAAAACATGCAAAACACGTTTCTCGTTGTATCTCTGCAACAGATTGCCCTAGGAGGCTGATTCTTTGTGAATCTACGTCATTTTGCATTGTTTTTCATATGAGCATCGCGATTATCGATTTGGTTTGGGAACACTTTCCACCGCCTTATTCGGCTATATCCTTTGCGAATGTTATTGTTTACTTAAAAAAATAGATGCTTCCCAATTTTTTTTAGAGATTAACTTTTATAATATTATTATTCATGTAAGAACTATTTCTTTAACAGAGATTTTTTCATTCGTCCACCTCTTATTCATAGCCTAAGAGAAGAGGTCACGAATGTATGATTAGAGTCGGGCAGGCATAAAATGTGTTTATTAATTATTCGAAAGTTAGGAAGATTCAAATTAATGGTGTGAAAGTACTCCAACAATTCTACCCAACGACTTTCGGACGAAGCTTTTTCAGTCCTCATTTCTGTCACTTCTTTGTTTTGTGACATAGTTACTAATAAGTGAAGCTTTTCCCCGCAGGACTGGCTCCCTTCTACCCAAGGCAACTGCCGACACATTGAGGCCGGACCGCCCCTCAGAACACGTACACACACCACTCCACACCTTTCTGGGTGCTGCCGGTCTCTGATCGGCATGCGGCCACTCCCAAAGCTCGCTCCCGTGGCTGAAAAGACGCTCTAAGGAAGAGTATCTTCTAAAAAGAAGCTCTATGAAAGAGTATCTTCTGAAAAGAAGCTCTAAGGAAGAGTATCTTCTAAAAAGAAGCTCTAAGGAAGAGTATCTTCTGAAAAGAAGCTCTAAGGAAGAGTATCTTCTGAAAAGAAGCTCTAAGAAAGAGTATCTTCTGAAAAGAAGCTCTAAGAAAGAGTATCTTCTAAAAAGAAGCTCTAAGGTGTCACGCTCCAGGAAGGGAACGTTGCGCCGCCGACCGAGTGGCGCCCCTGCTGATAGTTACGTTATTCGGATGCAGAGAATAGCCTGCTATCAATGATTCCTAGTGATTCTTAGTGATTCTGGGCGCGTCAACGCCTTAGATCATTAGTCCTGTAAATGTAGTGTATGTTTTTGATCGGGAGTTGCCAGTGATCTTGCCTCGCTGGATGACGAGATCTGACGCCGACCTACCGTCGGCTAGCGGGGTTTTCCTCAATCAGGTATCTCCAGTGAGCGGTTCAACGTCCCCCCCCCCCGGGATAAACTGCAGCAGCCAGCCGCTAGTGTTCTTCTCTAGACAGCGACAGAACTCGACCCAACTACCTGGTTAGTGTCGAAAATCCTGCTTCTGTCGGACCGGGAGCGGTAGCTCGGTGCATCAAATGATGTCACTGCAGCGCCTCTGACCGGAAGATCCTAGGTTCGAGTCCTGATGGCGGCAGGATTTTCGACAATAGCTTTTCAGCAAGGTCGAATTCAGTCGCTGTCTGGAGGAGAATTCTAGGAGTCGGTTGCTCTGATCGGTAGTTTTCCGTGGTTTCTCCGATCAACACCAGGCGAATGCCGGAACAGTACCCTAACAAACGGGCCACGGACAGCACGCGATCTGTCTTTCCTCCTATCCTCTCCCCTTACACACACACACTTACACTAACATGCACTATACTACCACATATTCTGGGAGACCGGTCGGGAGCTTAGAGCTTGTCCCGGCTGGGGCGCTGGTGCCCCGCTGGTGGGAGAGTCCCGGTTAGGGGGAAACCCCAGTAGCCGATGGTAGATCGGCGCCGGATCTCGCCATCCAGTGGGAAAAGATCAACGCGCATATCCCGAGAAACAAACATGCACTACACTAACGGGACTAATGACCAAAGCAGTTGACGTGCCCGGAAACACGAAAAAATCAAATCAAATCCTGCCTCTGTCGAGACTCAAACCCCAGGACCTCCCGGTCAGAGGCACTGCAGTGACATCATTTGACGCGCTGAGCCACGTGTCCCTGTGCCTGCTATCAAGCCCTACACGAATTTTAGAAGCACGCGACCTACTTGCACTCACCGCACGCCTCCCGTGGTTTATTATCGACTGCGGCGGTTTTGCGATAGGAACTTCGCTTCCCCGTCGTGCACTATCCTCGGCTGGACGCCAGTCCCCCAAAGAAAGTCTAGTAGCGTTGCACTGAAACTCACCTAGTGCAGGGCAAAAACTGCCCATACGCGTGAAGGGCAGCCACGAATGAAATAGATTCCCGAACTGAGTCAGTGCGTGTGCGCTACGCAGTGAGATTATTGATAGCTGTTCTTGGTCTGTCACAATGATGGAACTCGAAAAATAATAATTTTGAATTATCGTTGTCATAATTTTTATGAAGTCTTTTGGTAATTCCTACTCCTTAATTCATAAATTATTAACGTGTGATTTCTTTATTTAAAAACTACGAAAACTTCAAACGCGTATGTGTCGAAATTTCATTTTTTCGAGATTTGCCAATGATGGATACAGTACACAAGATTTTGGACCGATAGGCTTCTACAGAATTGTTTGGTTATAAATAAACCATAAAAATATTAATATGAGCATTTCCGCAGGTGTTAGTAGGGCATGCGAGAAATATTTCTTGGCACGTCTATTTGAATGATTTTATGAGAGTCACTATTCTTATTTTCACTTTACTATCGTTTCGAAATTGAGACGTACCTACACTTTGTTTACTAAATAGCAGTGGATTTGTTAACATTAAGTTATTCAAGGTTGAATTTTAGGAAAACACAATCTGATTTTGCGAACTGCTTATAAGTCACAAAAATTATTTTAAGACACATCTTGCAAAACATATTATATTTGATCATTCGAAGTATCCCTGCGTGACAGTAGATCATCAATTGCCTTCACAATTTCACCACGAATCCAAATCAGCATGGATAACTTCCGTACCAAATCTCAAAATGGCCCGGTGCAATGGATTGCACTTACTAGATCGTCAGTGGAGGCTAGGGCGCCCCGAGTGCGCCCTGGTTCCGTGTAATTGTGCGAATGGAACATGTAGTTCTTTGCACTGGCCCGATCGAATAGAACACAAAAGGTACCCTGAGTGCGCCCTGGGTACGCACCAGTGCGGCGAATGGAAAACGCTATAACTCTCGAGGTGAGATTTATAGTGACCGACTGCTCTGATCTTAAGTTTTCCGTGTTTTTTTAGAGGGAATACTTGGAGGGGAAAAGATCTTCGCAAGTCGATGTGCGGATCTACGCCGATCTCACATTTCAGCGATAGATGTCATCACCACTTCCCGGGATGTATCCTTCACTTCACTTACGGGACTAAAAGCCTAAGTTGTTGATGTGTTAGGAATCTATACCCACTCTTTCCAGCCCCTTCGGTCTTGGAGCTACAGAATGCGATACGGTTCATCACGCAACATGCACAGAACACAGATAAACATCCATGTCCTAGATGGGGCTTGAATCATCTACCCTTCGTATCGAGGGGATGAGTCAGTAGAATCTCCATCCCCATGACCCATCCATCTTAGCTCGTCAGTTGTATTGTCATGAGAGCCAATACTTATGCAAGTATTTATGCAAGTGTACAAGTACGTGTTGTTAAAATGAGAGTTAAATTTTCAATTTTATGTGCATCGTAAACTCCAAATGGAATGCAAATCCTATGACTCGCACGTTTGTAAAGTCAAGATGAACAGCATCAGATGCGAAATAGACTTCGACGCAGAAAAATATCAGTGAATTGTTCTTTCTCTACTTTTTATCGTTATTTCTAGAACCATTATTGATAATAAAAATGCAATAACAGCATTTAAGAATACTATAATGAAAAGTATACTACCAATCTTCCTGAATTACAGACCCTTTGAAGATAATTTCATTTCGAGAAATAAGCCAATAACGATAAAATAATAATTTAAATGTCAAGCAAGCAGATACGTTCACATTTGTGTGGTTTTCACGCCTGAGATGTACAGATTTTGTCTTACAAGATGGTCTGAGTGTATCCGTGGTCGGCCGAATTCGCGAGTTGTTGTTCAAGTTTGTGACGAGGCTCCAACGTTCCACATTCGCCAAAACCAAAATATTTTCTTGAGTCTACCCAACGCCTAATTTACAACGAAAATTTTTTAACAGGCCGTTTGCTAACAAAATACCTGGTTTTAATTTCCAAATAAATTGAATAAAACTTTACTTTTTAATGGCAATTTTTTCTATATTCGTAAATTTGGATTTGTGAAAAGGTGTTCGGGCAATTGGATTCGTGAAAATTGATATTTGATCATCTCATCAGTCAGTAACATAGCTTTCGAGAAAATAGATTTAGAAAAATGACTAGCAACGTCGTTAAACAATCTCCACATGAGTGAAATAGTCATCTTCAACTTCTCTCTCATCGATCAGTTTTAATATCTTCGCTTCCAACAATGTCACCTCTTCATAATAATTTGCAGATGGACGTCAAATGCCGTGTGACAACTTCCGCTTGGCAAATTCGTTCGCATTCCAAATGTTTGCTTCGGTCAAACACAGATCCACTGTGACTACCATACTGCTTGGACTTGAATGCCTGGCTACATTGTTCCCAGCAACTATCTTTGCTTATATTTTTTTACTCCAGGAATAGTCTTCATAAAAGTAACCCACATGTGCGGGGCCAGAGGTACCGCGCTCCCTAAAAATGTTGAAGGAGCCTGAAACAACATAATAAAACATCTTATTTCCGTAAATACGTTCAATTTCTGATTTTACCCTAATTTGACTTCACAATTTAGGACATTGTTTTAGTTATGAGGTGGAGGCTCTCCAAGCTAACTGGTAACCATGAAAATAAATTAACACAAAATCAATTGCGTTTAATAATTGTGTCATTAAAGTTATCATCTCAATCTCCTTGTAATCTTTTAATTTCATGCTACTAAAATTTGCTATGTGTAAATGAAAAGCTTTAATGGTATAAAGGGCCCCGAAACGTGCTTACCCCTCCCTCTCTTGTTTCAGGCTGCGCACGCCTATGTAAGTACCGCCCGCCCACACACACACATACACACACACACACACACACACACACAGATATATAAGCTGCGAGTTTTTTTTCTTGGCCTTTCCTTCCAACTTCTTGGTGGTCTTCCACACTTCTTCCGCTCTGGAGGTGTCCATGCCCAGATCTTCTTAGGCCACCTATTGCTTCCCATACGTTGTAGATGTCCATACCAATTCAATCGTTTTGTTTCAGTTGAATCCAAGATGCTGGTCTCCACGTTCATAATTTGTCTAATTGTTTCATTTCTGATGTGATCCATCCTGGATACCCGATTGCACCTTCTCCAGTAGTCCATTTCAAGGACTATCAACCTACATTTATCCCTTTTGTTCAATGTCCAGGTTTCAGCTCCATGGGTACTTATGTACGATGGTCTTAAAGATATGAGCTTTCTTCCGTTTTGTGACGTTTTTGCTCCAGAGGAGAGAGTTAGAGGAGAGAGTCTTATCACTCTCCTTCCCTGTCCTATCTTGTTGGAAATGTCATCAGAACTTCTTCCCTTCGAGGAGAGGATAACTCCAAGGTACTTAAAAGTTTCACTTTGTTTAATTTTCCCTGTAGCGACATCCAGATCCCCATATTCGTTATCTCCTGCTATCATATATTTGTATCGCTCATACTTTGGAATAACTAAAATAAATCTCTCGAATATGTTCCCTTATAATAAAGAAATTGAATGAGAAGGATGATGAATTGGATGCAAGCAAAGAACAAATTGATCAGAGGAGCTTGAGAACACTTTGTCTCTGCAGTCATAAAACCGAAGCAAAAAGCAAATTTATTGCTAACCTTAAAATTCCTTTTTCTTCTAGGAACAAATTGGAAAGACGTGTCGATGTCAAGGATCTAATATCAATATTCCATGAATATTAAGAATTGTGAAGAGCTGACGCATTGTTTTGTACATTAACATGCTCGTACACCGAAGGTTAATAACAATAAATTTTATTGAGTTGCCATTTCCTTCTTCCAAGTAATTGTTCCCTGAATTTTCAATCGTAATTATCATGTATAGGATGTTTGTTGACACTTTACACGAATGTGTAAGAAAAAACATCTTTCCCCTCTCTCACTCTCCCTCTCCCTGTCTCCCTCTCTGTCCCTCTCTCCTGTCGTTCTCTTCTCTTTGTCTGTCTGTCTCCCTCTCTCTCTTTCGCTTCCTCTCCTTCATACGCACACACGCACACACACTCACAGAAACATACAACGTTCTACACAGCATCTCGTTTTTCATTGTCCACATCCTCTCTCGGAGACGAGCTCATTGGTTGTCTCCGCCTGGGAATTGAGATTTCTTGCCAGCGAAGAGCATACTAATAGGTTTACTCCTAGTAGTACAAATGATAAACGTGTATGGCTGTATTTGTTTACAGTCGGCGGGAGCACACGAGAGGCTGAGCTTTTATGTTAATCGCGCGTGGCGTGCGAGCGTTGTCTTGCCGACGGCGTCGTCGCGTGCGGACGCGCCAGGGTCAGGCAGCCAGCGGCGCCGGGACGAGGGGCAGCGGAGAAGGGATTTTGAACATCGATGCCGTCTGTTTGTGTTGGAACCACACGAACGTGCTTTGAACCGTCTTCATCGAGCAAACTCTCCCTCGCTCGAGATAATTCACTATCTGGAGGGAGAATTCTAGCGGTTGCCTGCTCTGATCGGTAGCGGTTGGTGTCTCCTATCAATTTCAGGCGAATGCCGAAGCAGGACCCTAACGTACGGGAGCGGACCGCGCGCGATCTTTCCTTCCTCTTCCTTGTCATATCCTCTCCCCCTTATACACACTTACACTAGCATGCACTACACTACCACATGTTCCGGGAGACCGGTCGGGAGCTTAGAGCTTGTCCAGGCTGGGGCGGTGCCTCGCTCGTAGGAGATACCTGGTTCAGGAAACCCCGCTAGCATATGATAGGTCAGCGCCTGATCTCAACATCTAGCGGGAGATCATTGCCACCTCCCGAGGAAAAATATCCACTACACCCACGGGACTAACGATCTTCTCAGTTGACGCACCCGGAATGACTAACCAATGAATCAATCAATCGAGATGATTCTGTTGACATGATATTTCCTTCGCCCCTCGTATTTTGCACACGGAGAGACGTTAAATTTTGCTTTCAGTAAAATTTTAATTATAAATGAGTATACATGACCACTGTCAAATTCAATTTTGTTGCTCACGAATTAAGTGTTAGAGTTTCCTAAACTAGCTATGAAACATCGATGGTTTTGGTAATCGATAATTTTGAACATCGATGTTTGGCAACGTCGATGCTTTGTTGTGGACGTCGCATCTCTGCTGTGGAACAGGAGGCGACGGTGGCGCTGTGCTGGCGCCCTCCCGAATACACAAGGAGTAGGGCGCGGGAGGAGCCTCCTCCTGCAAGGTCACGGCGGCCGGCACGTGGCCCAGCGCTCGCCGCCTCCACACGTGGGCTCGCGCACGAAAACTCGCTCCTGGATGACGTTTTACACAAAAAACGATAACTACAAAAGTTGAAGGGAAAACAAAATTCAAGACAAAGAAAACAAACTTAATAAAATAAAAACAAAAAACAAACAAAAAAGACTGTTTTTTTGGGCGTGGTATTATTTTGTTTGATTTCTTGCTTGCTTTCTTGCTTGCTTTCTTGCTTGCTTTCTTGCTTGCTTTCTTGCTTGCTTTCTTGCTTGCTTTCTTGCTTGCTTTCTTGCTTGCTTTCTTGCTTGCTTTCTTGCTTGCTTTCTTGCTTGCTTTCTTGCTTGCTTTCTTGCTTGCTTTCTTGCTTTCTTTCTTGCTTTCTTGCTTTCTTTCTTGCTTTCTTACTTTCTTTCTTGCTTTATTTCCTTGATTTTTAGTTTTTTTAGAATTTTTATCTCGTTTTTATTCTCAGTATTTTTTTTCTTTACTTGGCATCTATTTCTTCGCAAATAGTGGTCTGAACCGTTATTCTGTTCAGCAAAATGAATAAAAACGAACAATTTAATGTTTTCATAAAAAATGCCAAATTAATGTATTAAAATTGAACCATCACATCCAAAATATCTATGCCAATAAATCAGATGCTGAACTGTATGCACGTTTCTTTGCTTATATAACGGAAGTCAGATCACTCATGTTTAAACTTGTACCAAAAAGTAAAAAGAAAATTCTACATAAAATTTTATCGGTTTCATTAATTTTCGATCGATCCTCGAAATCTGGTTTGTGATTCCAATCGATTTTATTTTTCAATTAATTTTATTTTTGACACGCCTTTCTGTGTTATTTCATTCTCATAACAACTTCGTAAATGAGAAGGAGAGAAAGTTGCTTCTCGACTGGACGAAAATAACTTTCGGATTTAGTCTTCCGGCATACGACATATGTGGGCTTGAGTGAAAGAGAAGTTTGTATTATCTTGCTCGTCTTCTCCAAAATAAATCGTATAAGGAGTTCATCTCAAGCTATTAATGAATGAACGCGAAATGCTGTCATTCAGTGATCTGAAACGTCTCATTAAAATTAAAAATACACGGTGTGTCATTTCGAGAACCAGTTTTGAGAGTTGATTAATTTACTAGCTTCTACTCTGATTTGAATAACATGCATCCTAGAAATGATAATTACCTGATGTAAATCATGAGGCACATGTAATTTAATGGATAGTATTAATGATAACATTTTAAAGATGTGTAGTTGTATTTTTTTTTGTTTGAACAGCAGGAATTGATATCTTTAAAGATGATACCATCCTAAATATTTTTATGAATATAAAATATGTAACATAGGGGAACAATGAATGAGTAAATATAATGCTAACTCTTCAACTGTAATTTTGCACACACGTCGGGATTAAGGTATATTGGTGCTATCCCTTGAGCAAATATAGGTGCAATTGGAGAGCAAATACATGCAATTGTGTACTCGAAAATCGATTTGTGTATACAGGTGTTCGGGGAGGAAATGTCGAAACTTCACAAATAAGCTCTCAAGACCATTTTAAGCATATTTTTTCAAATAAACTACATGGATATTCCTCATGGCTGAACCGCAATAAGCACTCAAAACTTGGTATGAAAATGTGGATTCTGGGCCAAAATTTGCATTCTAGAAGCATATAAACAGTCTAGAAACATGTAAATTGTTTATTATTAACAAAATAAACGAATATATTAGTTCAGAAAGAAAACTTAACGGCGAAATAAGAAAGCAGTCGATCTGTGTCTTTTGAATTCAGTGACCTTCCTGCCAACTTCTATTAAGATTTTGGCAAAAATCTTTTATCTTTGTTTTTATCTTCACGTCCTTTAAGGATTGTCCAATTGTTTGGAAATTTCAGAATCTTGCCTCTCTTTTATCCCCACTGAATAGATTTTTTCGCTTGATACGACACACACCTAAAAATACACAAATTTCGTGTAAGGCGGCTGGTAGTGGCAACTAAAATTATGTAAAACATTATCTCCTTTAGTTGAATGATAATTTAGAAGTAGATTCAGCACATCAAACGGCAGCGTATTAGTTAAAAGCCAATGTAAACGTGAACGTAACCTAAAATATGCTAACAGTTACAGCATATATTTAAGGCACGAATATTCAGCGATGTGAATAACTTTATCTACTTTCTTTATTAGAAGTAATAAAGCATACCTTCATTGTCAATATCCATACTGCGACTACGATTCCGAAATCAATATATTGCAACAAGAAACAAAATATTCTGCATTTTCACACGAATCGCACTTGCGCCTTACAACTTGCTTATAGACTAGCTGACTTCCAGCACCTTGTACATAAAACCAGGACAACCAACTTGAGTAATAATAGAGATTCATGATGTTCTGATTATAATAGAATACTTACATTCGCGTTAAATTGTGGTTTGTTACAACTTATTTTTCGCTTTTGGCCAAGGATGTGTTCATTTTATTCCAATGTGCTGTGGCAGGATTTTGGACACTAGCTAGATAGCTATAGATATATAGATCGAATTCCGCCGCTGTCTGGAGGAGAATTATAGTGGCCATCTGATCTGATTGGTAGTTTTCCTTGGTTTCTCCCATCAATACCAGGCGAATGGCGGAGAATCACCCTAACAAATGGGTCACGGGCCGCGCGCGATGTTTCCTTCCTCGTCCTTGTCTTAGCCTCACCCCTTACTTACGCGCGCGCACACACACACACAGACACACACACACACACACACACACACTTACAATGCTTACACTACCACACATGCTTAGAGGTCAAGAAGAGCTTAGAGCTTGTCCAGGCAAGGGCGGTGCCTCGATGGTGGGAGATTCCTGGGCGGAGGAAATCCCGTTAGCCGACGGTAGGTCGGCACCGGATCTTACCATTCAGCGGAGGGATATTATCGTCACCGCTTGAGGAAAAACACATGTACGACATTTACGGAACTATTACGGAATCTCTAATCAATCAATCACCGTCCTTTACGATGATTTTGGTTGTTTCGATCAGACGAAAGTTTTTTTTTTTCGTTGTATTCTACAGAATACGCGGTCGGAATTCTTTCAAATTCAGTCAGCCTTCATACTTCTCGTTGTGTATATTTCGCCAATGTTCATTCCCGCCTGAGATATGGCATAATATTCTGGGGAAATACGTCTTATAGCTCCCAGACTTTTAGATTACTTAAACGATTTGTACGAATAATAACCAAATCCCACCCACGTGATTCTTGTAATCCTCACTTCATTAATCTAGGAATTTTACCATTACCTTGTCTGTTGAATTACGAATCAGTGGTTTTTGTAAAAAATGACTTGCTCAAGGGCGGGAATATATTTTCAGAAAATACCGATGTCGATTACTATAACACTCGACGTAGAAATCATATTCAGGTGATAGTATCAACAGCTCATTACAAACAATTCACATACAATACATGTACATTATTTTACAACACTTTGCCAGATGACGATTAAACGATTAAATTCGATAGAAAAGTTTAAGTCCAAAGTGAAATCGTTTCTGCTGCATAACTGTTTCTATACAATTAGAGCATCAGAAGGAAAGTAACATTAATTTTATCAGTGATATTTAATGTATTATTTACCATGGGACTGTACAATTCTAAACAATATGTAACAAGTATTGTATCGCAGCTTCTGGATCAATGACCCCCATCTCGTTCAGGTTTTTCGTCCAGTTTGCCTGATCCATTGGGCAAATGCTGAGATGGCCTGTTTTGCTTCTGGACATAAATGTAACTTCATTATCTGTGCACTTCTTCTAGAATTCAGTGGGAAATATAGTTATTCAAATTATCGTTTCCATGTTGTCGCGGCAGGAAGTATTATTCCGAAGGACAACATGGATAAGAGCCCAAAATTTATTGCTTATTTGTCCTTGAAAATAGATTTTTATTACATGAGAGCTTGCTATTTTCCCCTCTTCATTCATTCAAAATTCAAGTAGTATATGACTTGGTGTAGGGATCGCAAAATTTTGAAAATGTGCACACAATTCACTTCTCTCCATAGCACGTCATACGCAGTTTTAACTGTTTTTTTTTTTCATAAAACAATTCAGATTTATCTGAATATTTGAGCATCGTCTCACCTTTAACACTAGAACTAAAACTTGCATGCCCCGAAAGGGCTGCTTTTAGTAGAAGCTATCTAAATAAGCTTTTACGATAATGCTTTAATCATAGAATATATTCTATCGCGGCACTACAATGTCAAAGCTCCATCTGACATTTTTTGCGAAAATGATATTTTGACATGATCTAATTCTCTACTGTCAGATCTATAACATATTTAAACAGTTTTCAAATTAGTCTTGCAGAAAACTTTCTATGAACAAAATTGCTTATTATTATGAGACACCTCCAAACTTTCCCGATGATTTCCCGTAAAATTTCATCAAATTAGTGAAATATACTAAGGTTACGGAAGAACTTCAACAAAAATGACGTAAATGTTATGTTTTAGAAAGTAAATTTAGTCCATTTGATTGTGATTTGAAAAAAAAATCACTACAAGAGATTCCTAAAAAAAAGTACAATAGACTCTCAAAAAAGAGCTCATAATCCGCATTCTGGCAACAGTGCAGTTCTGATATAATTCGCATCACGTTTCTTGACGAGATGGCGAACGGAACAACTTAGTACTACGTGACTTAAAAACGTACTTTGCTGTCAGTTGATTCATTTCATATGATTCTTAGAAGATTGACGCAGGCAATGCAGATAACGCAGAACCATATTTGTAACCACTTCCGACCCAGAAATACGTCACAGTTTGCTGTCTTATCATTTAGTGTCGCTTGTCCCAAGTACCCATATGCGAACGAATTTCTTGAAAACTTCAAATATCTGAAACAATTTTATAGTATGTAGAGGTAGTAAAACAGCACGTACTTTCTCGCCCGTACTTTCATGCAAAATTACGCAAAAAGTACTAAAATTTTAGAAAAAATGTACATGACTTAATTTCAAAATCTCTCTTTAAGGAACAGATTTTATTACGAAAAAATCTCTAGCTTTATAATTGTAGTTGTAGGAAAAGTCCGACAATGTTTGAGTTTTTAACGGAAATATGGCCTACACCATCCTCTTAAACGTTTTTCACACTATACCACAAGAAAATTTAATAAACAATCATGGAGTCAATTTTTGAAAATTTTAAAAATGTCCCTGGGGTTTCATGTAAAGTACCTCAAAATTAAAATATCGGTTTCAAATTCACTGCCGAAAATTTTCTGCCGAAAATTCATCGTTTTTTCGCTCAGAAATTACATAATTTTCTCTCTAAGAAGTAGTGAGAAAGTAAAGAGCAAACATATTTTAATATGCTAGACAAGTGATGCGACAAAACAGCATTCTAACTCTTCAGAATTCTCTTTCGTCAGAACTTTCCTGGCGTTTTTATTATTTGTTTTTACTTTCTCACCCTTACGAAGGTTCTTCGTAAGAAGAGAAATTTATGTAATTATGCTCCGGAAAACGGCGAATTTCGGAAGTAAAACTCTTATTGCCGGGCGCTGGTAACGAATAATTGGATAAATGCTGTTCATATATTTAATAAATTGCTTCCTCTACACGTGGTGTACCCAGAATCCATGTTTGTGAGTCAATGACTCTAATGTTCTGAGGAATTGCAGATTTATTCCTGCATACTATATTGTGCCGTAATTATCCTGTATGATGATTTGTCGCATTTATGCGATCTTTCAGTAATCCCCAAAGAAAAAATCGCACGGAGTCAGATCAGGAGAGCGTGCAGGCCACAAACCACGTGTGATAATTCTCTGTCCATAAACGTCACGTAAGCCCTTAAGAAACTAGAGTAGTGTGTACGGTTGCGAAGTCCGGTTGAAAATGACCGTAAATATGCTCTTCGTTTGTCAACGTTTAGAAGGGAGGCTCCAGGATACGACGCACATAACGGTTTGACACATTTTACGTATGTGTCATACACAAACACTTTCTGTTTGCAAGTGAATTTCGAGCAAGACATCACAAACGGACTATTAAATAAGACTGGAAAGCATGCCTTGCAGGACGAAACCACCGGGAACGGTAGCTCAGTGCATCAATCTGATGTCACTGCAGCGCCTCTGACCGGGAGGTCCTAGGTTACACTCCCCACGGCGGCAGGATTTTCGACGCTAGCTCTTCAGCTAGGTCGAATTCAGTCGCTGCCTGGAGGAGAATTCTAGCGGCCGGCTGCTCTGATCGGTAGTTTTCCGTGGTTTCTGCGACCAACACCAGGCGTATGTCTGAGCAGTACCCTAACAAACGGGTCACGGACCGCGCGCGATCTGTCCTTCCTCTTCCTTGTCCTATCCTCTCCTCTTACACACACACTTACACTAACATGCACTACACGACCACATATTCCGGGAGCCCGGTCGGGAGCTTAGAGCTTGTCCCGACTGGGGCGGTGCCCGGGCTGATGGGAGCGTCCTGGTTAGGGGAAAAACCCACTAGCCGACTGTAGGTCGGCGCCGGATCTTGCCATCCAGCGGGGAAAGATTACCGCGCATCTCCCGAGAAAAAAATGCACTACACTAACGGGACTAATGACCAACGCAGTTGACGTGCCTGGAAACACGAAAAAATCAAATCAAATTAAATCAGGACGAGACCTTGAGCAGTCTTCCCAGGGGAATTCAACGCACCGTTCTCCGGCGATTGTGGGCCGTCGACGGAGCAGAATGTTCCACGATCGCGGCACACTAATAAAATAGTCGCACCGTAGAATAAGATAGCATGATCTGGGCTGTCCGGGTGACGCCGCGTCGAAGGCTGGGGTGCCGACGTTTCGACCGACATATCGCGGTCCTCTTCAGAGCTGTGCTGCTGACTGCTGGGCTGTACTGCTGCTTGGCAGCACAGCCCTGAAGAGGACCGCGATATGTCGGTCGAAACGTCGGTACCCCAGCCTTCGACGCGGCGTCACCCGGTCAGCCCAAATCATGACTCTGGCCGCGGAAGCCTACGATACCAATAAGAGCATTTCTTGGAAAACAGAAAGCACCCAAGTACTTTGTTTTTGTGTAACGCATCCTGACGGCTGGAGACCATATTTTTGCGCAATTACATATTGTCTTGCTACTGACCGATCTCAAAATTGCAATCTTTTCGAATAGTCTCCATACTAACAGAATAACCATTTTTTTCGTTACAATTTTTTACATATATAGTACTATATTGCATATTTTGTTCTTTTCACAAAATAAATTTTGTATTTTGTCAATTTTATTACATATTTTTAATAAAAATAAGTATTTTTAAGAAATAGCACTTTCATTATTACTGCGTGCTGCCTACTCCAGGTACGCTACGTACTTCAGTTATCTCAGTGGAGGCGTATTGGCGACCGAGATCATTTGTACCTTTACATTACATTACATTTTATTTCAACTACAATTGGGTATGACCCGGTGGCAGTTAAATAACAATAATTACAATAATAATAACAATAATAATAAAGGAGTACACTACAAGCCTAAGATGCAATAATCATACTATCACTAATATTAAGTATTATAAAAATTATTTTAACTGTCATGATATCCAATAATTACGAATATGTATATAATATATAATATGTATATAATATATATATATATATATATATATATATATATATATATATATTGTGTGTGTGTGTGTGTGTGTGTAACTCGTATATGTTGATGCTAAAATTTAATACAAGCTACATAAATATTGGCTACTTTTTTTTAATTCATTGATCGCGTTCACTACACTTAACTGCACTGTACAGCACTACACTACACTACACTACACTGTTTTTGCTTTGAATTACACTGCTAGCACTTCACAGCACTTACTCATTTAATGTCTATTACTCTCATATTCTAACTTATTTCTAAAACTTCGGACACTTAGAAGAAAAGCTTTGAAAATTGCTGCGGGTAAACTGTTCCAATCTTTAATTCTTCTGTTATAAAAGGAAAATTTCCCAAGATCTGAATTTTGTTTCCTTGTTCGAATTTTGTGAGTGTGATCGCTTCAGCCGAAATAATTTGATTTTTCTAGTCTAACCTGAATTTCCTTCCAAGCTGGTTGACCTACGTACGATTTATAAAGAGCGCAAAGCCACGCTCTTGTTCTTCTCGTTTCTAGAGGTTCCGATGAGGTTCCTTTCTTTTTATTGCTTTAGCTCTATAGGTAAACTTATTCGCTTTCCTCTGTATTCTATCTAGATTTTTCCGGTGCGACTTTATGTAAGGATCCCAACATGTCACTCCGTTTAGGTGTGACAGGTATCGCTGACTTCGCGTTTCGTGACCTTTGACCTTAATTTTCGAGAAGCTCTGGCGATCGCTGACGCGTAACACTTTGATGAGAGTGCTGCACGCTGCAGTGATTGTTTGTTGGTCGTATACATCACCAGTTAATATGATGGCTTCTATTGCGTTTAGTCTGGCTTCTGAACTACGGTCGTGGACAGCAATAGATGAAGCTCTTACAACTGACGGGAAAGTTGTATGGTGCAAAGGGTGCATCAACGGGTGCTCCCCAAATGATTTGCAAAACGTCGGTACTATTTTAAACATTTTTTAAGGAATTTTTTAGAAATACATTTTATAATAAAGTAAAAAATATTTGTATAATAAATGTTCTTATTATGTAAAGGTTTTCACAATGTATTTTAATATTACATATGATATCCTATTTTACGTATTTATTACGTATTGATACTATTTTCATTACATATTTATGTACATAATTTTGATGTTTCATACTACATATTTTTCCGGTCTCTACTGGTAGCTAAAAAAATGTAGGTTTCAAACATGGCCATCAAGTTCCATTTCCTTCATTGTCATCTCGGTATTTTTCTCAACACTTTTTATAAATAGATTTTGATTAAGAACAATGGGAGCATTTCCGTCAGGACATGAAATATATAGATGTTACCGGGCGGGAGGAAAACTGTGTGATAATAGCTTCATATTACTTTTCTCTGAAGAGGGGTAATCTGGAGTTGCTAAACATCAATGTGTGAAAACCAAATTTCAGCAGCATAACGAAGCGAGTTGAGGGTCTGAAATTCGTACATTGAACTTGTGTGGGAACTATTTGACAAATAAACGAACTTTCTTTCTGCTTTTATTTAGCATAGATACTTTTCTGCACTAGTTTCCTAAAATTCACAATAAATGAGATTATAGGTTCAGGCAATTCTTCAATAAAAATTATGAAAAGCCCTTATATGTTCCACAAAGTGTATCTTCAGATTTTTAATCAGGAGCAAAAAACTTCATTTAATTACCCATCTTAGCTAAAAGCCTTAAAAAAATAAATTTTGTATCTCTGAGTTATTGATTCGGAAATCATTTTCTGTTAATTACCAGCAAAAGTCTAGTGAAATAGCCCTGAAAGAGAACTTATGATTATTAAAGTATCAAAAAAACAACCACAAACCACCTACGTAACTTCTGAGCTGAGACAAATCAATGAAAACTAGTGGTGCTCCTTTCGCGCATTATTGCAACGTTTGCAATGTTCGAAAACTTAGAGTTCAATGCCAATCGGACTCGCACCATATCGTACTTCGCACTACCCGATAAAAAAAAACTATTCTAAAAAAATCAACCCTTTAAAAAGGGGTCGTGTACAATTTTTGAAAAAGAAAACAACAGTAGTTTTCGCGCAATTTATACTTGCAATTAATGCAATTTATAAATAAAAACATTTTCTCAAAAACCGCTCCAATTTATGTATTTGTTGATTTATTTGTTTATTTATTTCATGTATAAAACAAGGGATGCTTAAATGAATGGTGCAGGTCTCATTTTCGTAAATTGGTAATTTAGAAGCTACTAGTGAGAACCCATCAAAATTTGACGGTGTGATCTGAGATAAATGTAAAATACTGTGACCAGATTAATGTTCACAATATGTTGCATTGTTTGAATCTTCAGGGTATAATGAAAATATTCTGTGGCGAGGAGTTCCCAAAATTTTGAACACGTATGGCCGATGACCAGGTGGCAATGCAATATCGGCACCAAATTACACAAAAGAAAGAGCACTATTATACTGACGGATATTATTTCTAAAGTTTTTTGATGTGTCATCATCTCCTATAAACAACTGTTTGATTTCTTCTGGCATATTCCTCGAAGGTAAACTTATTTTCCCATTTTAGCAACACAGAGTAAACTCGTTTACAGAATGTCTCTCACATGGGAAGTACAAAGTAGAACAAAACTGAAATTTCATAGACAATGACCCAACAGAAAACAAAATGACCTGACTATCACCACACATACGCAGACTTTCTCTTTCCCTGCTCCCAGTCAATGTACTACGTTTGCGTCTTTTGGGGCGCGTGGGCAACGATTCGGAATTCGACATAACCTGTGAACAACTTCACTACTTCAGTACAACCGAACAAAACCCACAGTCCGAATGTTCTCTACAAAATACATTATTAAAGGAAATACATGCAAATTGTCATCACCACAATGCAATTATTACACTGAAACAAAACCTCGACGAATTGTGAACAAATCTCAACAATCAAAACAAAACATCAAGCAGCGCCACCATGAAGCGACGGGGACTCACATCTATCGACTCATGAATATCAATTTTAAAGCAGCCACCCTTTGGGAGAAAACAATTGACTACTGATAAGCGTACTATTAAAGAATGATTTAATTAATTAATTTACACCGTAAATGTTGGTGAATCAACACAAACAATATCTGATAACACATCTAGGGATCACATTCTTTCATTTAAAGGAAAAATACTACAATCGGTTCAGTAGAAGCTCTAAACGAAGCCATGGCAGAATACCTTATTTTTTTAAGTATATAGATGCTAGAAAGTACGTTAGCACCACTAGTTAATATTTGGCATTCATATATCGATTACATTCATAAATTGCTGCGTGGCTTCTGGTTCCGGTCTAGTTTCTGGTGGGCCTCCTCCACGTTCGGATGTTTTTGGGCGTAGCCTGGCCGGCCTGCTGGCGTTGCCCCTGAGCGAGTCAAGGGCGCGCGACCTCGCGGCGAATTTTGCGGTGCTTCGACCACTGCAGGATTAAACTGCTCTCTTACGACACACATGTCTGAGCTTATAGACGATATCTTCCGTTAAGTCCCTTTCAGCCTCTGCTTTGTTCTCTGAGAGATATGCCGTTAGCGTAGTGCATTCACTTATCGTTGCGAATTATCTAGGCCATGTGGAACAATGTCATCGGGGCGTGCCGGTTCGGAGGTCGATTGAGAGTGATGGCGCGAGGTCGCTAGTCGGAAAAGACCTCGGATGAGCCCCGGGAAGCGTTGATTCATAATTTGTGTGGGAAGAAGCAGGAAGGATGAAAGTGAGCATGTTGTAATGGACTCTAAATCATGGTTTAGCGTTCGTGATATACGGAGTAAATGTTGGTAACGTGCATTTAAATTAATAATATCCATATCTGATTAATGAGAGGTAAACTGTACAAATATGAATGACAAATAGTTTACGTAAGAAAAAATTACGCATCTCTTGCGCACTTGGAGAATTACATCGTATTCTTATATTTCCAGTTTTAGTCACTCTGTGGTGCTCTCGTATAATTGATAGTACCGGCAAGTTTCATTTTGTACCGTTGCGGACTTCTGACTTCCAAAATCAGTACCGAAATACCGTTCTAGCAACGTGGCTCGTTTTCTACTACTACTATTATTATCATCCTTAATAATGGTTATAATAATAATGATAACAATAATAATGTGACATACGATAAACCATTTACTAGTGACGAGTTAATTGGAATCATTTGCGGGAACAATCATCAGTTAGGAAGTGAAAGAAATGCAAAGCAAGGCAATAATGGTTACGGATATATATATATATATATATATATATATATATATATATATATATATATATATATATATATATGCCAAGTTCATTTCCTCTTTCAATGGGCGTTGCTAAAGCACTCAGTTGATTCATTCACTCTTCGGATGGCCTCGACTGACTTTTCTCTCTTGATAACGACAAATCGGCAGAGACGTATTATTAAAAGTAAATAAAGGCAATTGGGAACTGTGACGTCTTTCGAGTAATGTTATTTTGTGAAATTTTAGAACTCATTATTTGACGATCCGACATCAAATATTTGATACTATAAACAGATAACATTTGGATATGAAAACAAGTGTTTTTATCTTGTTATAAATAATTGGAAAGACGATTATAATGATCTGTCAACCTTTTAATATATTACTTCAGGACATTTCAAACAAGGGTTCCTCTCTCTTGAAAATTTGGATCAGGCTCCTGAAATTAGTTAAAAGGGCGGAAAAAGATTACCCCTGAAAGGTAAATGGCATACGTCTCTGACGTCTGTTGAGATGCATTGTCTCCACAGAACACGAGCTCCAAATCCTCGACGGAAACCGCAATACTATGTCTCGCTTGGGTGACTGTGGGGTATCGAATGTTTGCTTTAAAAATTACGTGTTTGCCAGATAATAGCAGTCCATCGTCGCCATCGACACCGTTTAATTGAATCATTTGCTTAAGAAATGTAGACAATATCATTTTTGAACATGAAATCGGGAGCTGCAGCGGAGTGCTTCAGAAACCATTTCATGCCATTTATTTCATTTACAAAAGAAAAAAATATTTTTAATCAATGTAAATGGAGACATTATTATTTATAGTTTTCATCGGCAAGTTTTGTGATGACGAAAGACTCTTCATTATCTAATTAAAATAAGAACTAGCGTACCCATGCGAGAACCCTCGCTCTTCCCTATTTTTCCACTTCTATATTAAGCCCTTTCTTGAAGACCCTCTTATCCTCCGTTGTCCTATGTTTCCTTGGAATTGTTAACAATACAATAGACCCTAATTAGCTGAATTTCGCAAACAGTCGCAGATTCTACAAGCTCTGAACAGGTGGGGTGGAATCGAGAAGCGTCCAACCAGCAAAAATGTAATAAAATGTTCAAGAACATTCATCCTGTGTACTACGGAATATGAACGTTTCTTTGAGACCTTTGGCCTCAAAATTGTAGTTTAGGAGTAATTTAACGATGTAAAAATAGGGCCGAGTGTTGCGGGTTGCATTTGATATGATTTGAAGATTTAGTTGCATTTTTTTCAACAAATATTGAATATTTTTAAAGTCAAAGCGCACGTGTTCGTGAAATTCTTTTTCTTTAGAGACCTCATTTATAAAGATTGGTTGCCTGTGAGAGCCGCAAAAGGTATGTATACTATTGAAATAATATAGGTGACAATATAATTGAATTTGTTAGAAGCTATGATATCTCCATAGTACCAGCAAAGTGCAGTGCTACGCGAGAAATCCATCGTCGAGCTCTGAAATTTGTTGGATTTGATTGTCTAAGAGTTAGTAACACTATTTATTATAATTGCAGAATTTAATTTATTTATAAAATAAATTATTTCGTTAAAAGAAGCCAACTGCGAAATGAGAAGAAAATTTGTATTATGTGCTTCAGATTAGCAATGGCCGTAAACAATAATTATAATTATTATTGGCTGAAATAGAAACTGCAGATTACACAGATTTGCCGCTTTTCAAGATAATGGGTGATTATGAATCAGTTTTTCATCTTGATTACATATATAATTTTAGTTTTTTCTATCACGAACATTTTCAAAAAAAAAAAAATCGGTGTTTCCTATTTCAAATTAGCTCTCTATGTCATACGAAAACGCAATGCTGCTACAATTCGCTGCTTTTGATTGAAAGCAGGGTGACAATAAGTCGGTTTTCTAACCCGATTAAATATGTGGATTCGGTTTCTTCACATCTCTCACAGTTTATTCGAAATTTATGATTGATTAAATATCAAGTGAACGTTAGCAATGTATTACAGTAACTTACGTCAGACATTAGACACGTACCACATTATCCTGACATTCCCATACCAAATCCACCACATGACCTACCATCAACATCATCTTCCGATTATTTAGGCAGCTGTGATAGTGAAATGGACGTTACTGATACCCCCAAAGAAGAGAGAAGTTCCCAGTTGTTTAATCAAAAAGAACTTAATGATTTGGTGCGAGATTTTGGCCTCTCAAATGAATCGGCGCAGAGTTTACGCTCACGGTTGAACATGAAACGTATGCTCGCTCCAGACACAACGTTTCGACGACACAATGTCGAAAGAGAGAAGAGTTTGTTGACTGTTTCACGACAGAGAGTCAGTTTGTATACTGCAACAAAGTTCATGATGTACTTTCAAAATTTGGAATAAGATATGTGGTGATCTCGTATAGATTCTTCAAAACGCGGCCTCAATGCTATTGCGCTTCATAACGGAAATCAATATGCCTCAGTGCCAGTAGTTCATTCTGTTCATTTTAAGGAAACATACGGAAACATGGAAGATTTTTTTTAAATTCTGAATAATACCAAATGGTTGTCTGTGGAGACTTGAAAGTTATTGGAATATTGATGGGACTTAAACTAGAATTTACTAAGTTCCCCTGCTCTCTGAATGAATGGGATAGCAGGGTTCGTGAAATGCACTTGGTCAAAAGGAATTGGTCAATGAGAAATATTTTGAATTCCGGAGATAAAAATGAAATAAAAAGTTTTGTTAATCATGAAAATATTATTTTGGCAACACTCCGCATCAAGATTGGTATAGTTAAAATTTGTTAAGGCTGTGAATAAGAATAGAGATTGCTTTAAATATATTTGTTCAAAATTTCCCTTTCTTTCGGAGGTTGAGCTTAAAGAAAGCATCTTTGTTGGACCTCAAATTAGAAATATGAACACTTTGAAACTTTAATGAATGATGAAGGAAGACTGGCCTGCTCAAGATTCAAAACTGTCTCAGTAAATATTTAAGGAAATAAAAAACATCCACATTTCAAATCTACGGTGGATGAAATACTACTTCCTATTTCTATGAAGAATATAGGACGTAACATGAGCATTAACCACCACAACTACCTTGATTTCTTCCCTTATAATCTGGGGATTTGAGTTATGAACATGGAGAGGAACTTCAACAAGACCTGAAAGAGATGGAAAAACGTTATCAGGCCAGGTATTTTGAAGTGATAGCAGACGAATGTTGATCCTTAAAGAGAGAAAGTGTAGAATTTCACAGAACACGACTGAGGAGGCAACATTTCAGCAAAAGAAAGTGTTAGGAGAGTCTCTGCCATTGTTTGTATAAATATAACATCATTGTTAATAGTGTCTTGTCAATAAGCATAAGATGTGTACCGCTTGAATATACCATATTTATACTTATTTTTGCTTCAGTAGAATTGTGTATATCTAGTATTAAATTGTTTATTCACTGTGTGTTTCTTGAAACTTTTATTAATCAAGAGTTTCTTTTTACCAGACATTTCTTTGAAATTATAAAAAAGAACCTTACGTGTTAGAGAAAAAGGGATTTCAGCTCTATTAATTATTAGCTTAAACGGATTGAAATCACCCATCAGAACTAGAAGCGCCGAAAATTTGTTTTCGCAGCCCTGTGTTATTAAAAGTATTTGGAAATGTATTTTTTGTATTCCAGCATTACAAACTTTTTACGTTACAAGAAATCGTTCAAAAGTGACTTCTTACTGCACAGATTATTACGTATTTGCAGTGTATGACAGAATAATCGCTTGTTTGATTGATATTTCCGGGCGCGTCAACTGCTTTGGTCATTAGCCCCGTTAGTGTAGTGCATGTTGTTCTCGAGAGATTGAGGTGATCTTCCCCCGCTAGATAGTGAGATTCGGCACCGACCTACCGTCGGCTGGTGGGGTTTCTCCCTAACCAGGACTCTCCCACCACCGGGGCACCGCCCCAGTCAGGACAAGCTCTAAGCTCCCGACCGGAATATGTGGTAGTGTAGTGCATGTTAGTGTGTGAGTGTAAGGGAAGAGAATAGGACAAGGAAGAGGAAGGACAGATCGCGAGCGGTCTGTGGCCAGTCTGGTAGGGTACTGCTCCGGCATTCGCCTGGTGTTGATCAGAGAAACCACGGAAAACTACCGATCAGAGCAGCTGGCCGCTCGAATTCTTCTCCAGAGAGCGACTGAATTCGACCTAGCTGAAAAGCTAGTGTCGAAAATCCTCCCGCCGTCAGGACTCGAACCTAGTACCTCCCGATCAGAGGCGCTGCAGTGACATCAGTTGATGCACTGAGCTACTGCTTCCGGTACGTATAACCGCGGCATCACACATTCAACTCATCGCAGCGAGAGAATCGAGAAATGCGGTAAACCGAACAGCTGACTAACGTTTTTTCGCAGATATGTCAAATACCTGTAGCGGCGTAATAAAGTTGTTTCCAAAAATTAACTTTGATTCTCTTAAAATATAACGGTGTTATACAAAATATAGCGTACGCAACTCGTCTATAATGTTACTTTATTACATTCATACAAACTTGAAAGCTCGCTCGTGACATCGCTCGTTTTTAACACATGTACTCATGAATAAAGCTTAAATTTATTAAATAGTTGCATAATATGATATTGTGCAACGTGTGATGTAGAAGGGAACCTTCCACATCTTTGGGTGCGTCTTGAGCAACAGAAAATAGACCCTTAATTAAATCGCAGCAAACCCTATCACATTATTATTATCTATTATTTTCACATTCTGGGCCACAAAGTGAAGTTAAAATTTTGTTTCTTGTTTGTTTTTTTTTGTTTTTTTTTTTGTTATACACCTTCACCATTATTCTCGAAAGAAAAGAGGCAGGTATTTTACAAATCGTGCATTCATTACCAGTTGTGTAAAGAAATTAACGTACTTCGTAGAAATTGATTATGCTCTTATATAAATAAACTGGAAAATGAAATTAATACTTTAGAATTTTGCAGAGAATATTTAACTTTTTTCAAAAAGAAATGCGAACTTTTTTGCAGAGCCATTCTGCAAACTGTGTACTTGTATGTTTTATATCTCGGACCTGTGAGAGTTCTTTAAAAGTTTCTGTCTTTGACATTGATCTCTGTCCTGAGTATCTAAAGGCTTGTTGTAATCAAATTTTATTAATGATACATTCCAACCTAAACGTACTCTGGCTCCAGGGTCATTTCTTTCCGTCTTACGCAACAGCGCATAAGGGGCTGGTGACCTTCTAATATGACTCGGGATGGTCACTCGATTAATTACTATTGAAAATATTTCGCAGAATTGACCTAATAACAGTTTCCGGCACGTTAAACACCAATAGAATCTGCGTGAATTGATTGCGGAAAGGTCTTTATTACGCCAGCCAGCCTTCAGATTGCAACCTTGACACTCGATCTCGAATAATGAACCGCAAATTGCACTCGTGCAAAGGATCTCCTAATGGTCTTTTGATTACCTGAGGTAAGTGAAGAGTTTGTGATTACATGAGGTAAGAGATACCCATGAGGTAAGAATAAGTGTATCTGTCTTAGTATTACTATTTTTACTTTCTCGTATAGTAGGTACCTTCATACAGTACGTTTTGTAAATACGAAGTAATATATGAAGCGTAGAGAAAATTATGTAAGCTGCTGCAAAAAACGCCCATTTTTCGTCAGAAAAACTCGTATTTTGGGGAACTGATACAGAAAACGAAGATAAAAACTTTTCTAAAATAAAAAAAATTACCCCTTTAACAAGGTGTATGGCCAGATTTCATAAGTTGTGGGGTCATGATACCAAAATGGCATTGATGGTGTATTTTTTTCAAAACGTCCGTTCGTGACCAACACTAGCGCTTAAACTATTTTTACGATTATTTCCGAAATGAGTATTCCCCAAACGATCTGGCTCCACTCAAAGCTCAACGATTTTGAAAAGCATTCTTTAAATTTTGAGAGTACTTTACATGCAGTCACTGGGAATTTTCAAAATTTTGTCAAAAAACAGCTCAAAATTTGTTCTTTAAATTTCTTGTAACAATAGAGTGAAATAAATAAATACGATTTTAAACTGTAAACATCTTAATTTTCGAAAATTGCAAAAGTTTGATATATTTGCGGCGTCTTCTGACAACTACAAAATTGAAGATAGAGATTTTTCCTTCAAAAGAAATTTGTTCTCCATAATTAGTTATTTTATTAAGGTCAGGTACATTTTTTGAATTTAGTATTTTGGCGTTGTTTTTTTTTTTTGTTCACATTATTTCAGTTAACATGCGTCTTAAAGAATGTTATAATTTTTTCTAAAACTTAAAAGTTTTCTGCACTGTTTAAGATGACATAAAATTCATTTTGCTGTATTCTTTTGTTGTTGTTTTTTCAAAAATTATACAAATGTAATTCCTACTGTATCTCTACGGAGTAGAGTGAAAGTTACGTAAAGCTGAGCGAAAAGCCTTGAATTTCCTGCAGAAAAACTCTTATTACAGGGCCCTGGTAAAGAAAAAGTAGATAAATCCAGTCTGAATCTACAAAAAACGAACCCTTAACACGTGGTTTAGCCAGAATCCATGTTTTCTGGGTCCTCGATACCGAAAAATCACATGACAACAAAACATTTGTCTATCCGTCCGTCCCTCAGTCTGTCCGTTTGTCTTCCATCTGTGAACAATGCTAGCGACTAAACCGTTCAGACGATATTTTCGAACATTTATATTCCCCAATCGATATGGCTGGTGTTGCGGCCCATTGAATTTGAAACCGATATTTTAATTTTGGGGAGTACTTTACAAGAGGGCCTTGGGACATTTTCAAAACATTACCCTGTCGTTTTTTATTACATTTTATTGTTGTATAGTGTGAAGGACGTTTAAAAGAATGGTGCAGGTCTAATATTTGTTGAAAACTGATTGTTCGAAAATTAGAATAATTCAAACATTTTTCAGAGTCTTCCTACAACTACAATTATGAAGATAGAGATTTTTCCCCAAATTAAATCTGTTTCTTAAAGGTATATTTTCAAATAAGATCATGTAAAATTTTTCAAATATTTGAGTACTTTGCGCGTAATGTTGTGTGAAAGAACGGGCAAGAACGTACGTGCTGTTTTAGCGCCACTAGTTTTGAAATATCTCTCAGGCTGTTAATATGAATATTTCCTGCAATTTGTATACATTTTTGCTCTTGTGAGTAAAAATGCTTCAAGTGACTTCCAATGAAGTTTCTCAAAAACTCAAAAGTTTTCTGTGTAAAAGTGCGTCGAATTTCGCATTTACTCTAAATCTCAAAGGATATTTCATTACTCACACGGAAACAAAACTCATATTTCGTAATAATTGTTTGTACTGCAGTTGTTTTGTATTGTTCCACATTAGTTTTTATTTGTTCAATAAAGTAATTGAACTACACAGGTATTTCAATTTGAGTGGTGCCGAGTTCACGCCAGCACCATCCCGCCTGTAAATACGTTTCAAACCCTTCGAATTGTTTTCAATTCACTTTTTTTCAATTGTTTCGTCAGAATTTTCATTTTTTCAAACATAATTAAGCTACAGTCGTTTCAATTTGGGTGGTACCAACTTCACACTAGGTCCAGTACAACACATTTGAAGTGGGCTTATTTGAATTGTACCTAGTTTGTTCTCTGTTGTTCCACAAGAAGGTTTGATGTTTTAAAAAATAATAATTAATCTTCAACCATTTCAATTTTAGAGGTTCCAACTCCACGTTTGCACTACCAGCTCAGTAAAATATTTTGACAAATAATTATTCGGTGTGTACCTTTTTTCTTCGCCAATGTTTCACCAGAAGTTTTGGTTTTTTCTAGATCATCTTAAGTTGCCACTAAATTATCCCACCCAAGGAATATAATATGATCATCGACAGAAATTGTAAAGCAGTACCAAATCGTCGTTCTGGTTCGTTCTGGCAGCAGTATGTCCTTGGTTACCAATGATTGCTCGTAGCTTGAAAGCATTCTACGTATTGGAAGCACTTACGTATTACATCCTTCCTTACGTCTTTAAAAACGACGTTTTAAGACCGGTTTAAAGATATGTTTTAATTAGCTTTATGAAGTACATTGAATTTACCTGAGAATTACTCGTTTGACTAGTATACATTATTTTCCAATGCGCTTTCATTATGTTGTTAGTAATCAATTTTTTTATAAAATGTAATATGCTGTTAAACTCTGCTATTGACGAAACAATCATAACTATTAACGGATACAAGTCTAAGAGGTTAGAAACAGGTGCTACAACCTTGAAACTTCATAAGTACTTATTATATAGTCCATACTGACAAGTCGTTTAATCGTTTTGCGCTTTTGGAGGCCTGTTAAGGATCGGTGGAGGTCATCGTATTTCCACAGGGTATAAGTTCTTAGAAACTTTCATGATTGTACAAGAGTCCCACCCTTAACACCGAGAAACGTAAGAAGCGATGAGGACAAATTCATCAGTTTCTACTTCCGCCATAAGAGGAAGAGTCTTGAAAAATTCCGAGGTCGTAGAAACCTTAGAGAACTGGGTTCTTTGACCTTTCATAAAAACCGACACCAATCGATCTGACCTCTGTGTTCTGTTCTCTGGCTACCTACTCGATAACATGCGATTCAATCCTTAACCTGAAGCTCAAGAAGTTGAAGGAACATTTGTAAGTTCGATGTAAAGAGGCATGGATGTATGATATTACGGCATCAATCAACACGTTTCAAATAACGTTCTGATTCCGATTTCGGTTAATCAAATGTTTGTTTCGGTTTCCTTACAAAAACGTTTAAATTCTAGTTTCGTTTTTACTTTCTTGTATACATACGTATATACGGCGTAATAATATGCGTAGTATAGAGAAAGTTATGTAATGCAACGGAAAATCGATTTCCAGATTTTAACGGAAATACACGTTTTGGGTTTCAAATTTTGCATTTACAGTAACGCTTAACGCCATTTTAAAAAAAACAGTTCAACATTTTTAATTGAAAATTGCTATTTTAAACGAGGTTTTTGCCTTCATTAATATAATTTTAAAATAATATTTCTATTCTACTGTTAGAAAAATGAAAAGTTGAGAAAATTTCAAAAAAATATACTCTGGGCGGAGATAGATAGCAGCAGGCAAGGAGAGGCAAGTCTGTACAGTACCAGTCCACATCAAGGAAATTAAAAAACTTTACTACGAGAAAGTCTGTGACATTCTGTAGCACCTCTAGTTACTTGCTCGAATACGTAAGTGTATATACGGGAGTAATATACGTAGCATATAGAAATTTATGTAATGCTGCGGTAAATCGATTTCGAGATTTCAACTGAAATACACGTTTCGGTATGATGATGCCGAAAAAGTGTTTTTTTTTTTTAACGTCCGTCCGTCTGTAAAAACTCCTAGGGCCTAAACTACCCGTACGACCTTTTCCACATTGCAGACACCTCGGTGTGTCTCTAGTTGAATCTTTGGGATGTTGAAGAATATTCCTTGAAATTTGGGACTTTACATAAACCCCCCCCAAATATTTTCAAAATGTTCTCAAAAACAAATCCAAATTTTGTATTTAAATTTCTTGTAAGAATAGAGTAAAACATACTTATAAAGGTAGCATAGGTTCCATTTTCACGGATAACTCTACATTTTCGAAAATTGCAATAGTTTCAGTTTTTTGGCCTCTTCATAAAACTACAAAATGAAAGATAAAGATTTTTTCTTCCAATGAAGGTTGTTGCTCATAACTAGTTCTTTGAATAAGGTCATGTAATTTTTTTAAATGCTAGTAGTTTCCGCGCAATACGGCTTGCAATATTTGCAATTTTAAAAAATTACGAAAACAAGGTTTTTTCAAAAACGGATCAAAATTTTTTCTTTAAATGTTTGGTATGGATAGTGCCAAACAAACTCTATACGACGACATAAATGCCATATTGCCAATCTATTCTTTTGTTTTCTCCAAAATTACAAAAATGTATTTTTTTAGTTGTCTCTCACGTCGGAAATACTTGCATTAGAGGCGATTTACTTACGTTATTGTATTTATGAGTACATATGCTTTAAACGTTGTCAAATAAAGTTTCTCGAAAACTCAACAGTTTTTTGTTAAAATTCGCTCAAAATTACATATTTTCAGAAACGCTAAATAGCTATTTTCTCAAAAATTGCTCCAAATTTTCTCTTCAAACTTTTCCAACGGATAGAGGTAATAGCACTGTTTAATGTGACGTAAAGTTCAGTTTGATGTATTCATTTACTTTTTCAAATATTACACAAAAGTATTTTTTAATACTTTTCACACTGTTAATGTGCACTCTTCAATAAATTTGTATACATTATTTAATTAGTGAGTTGATGTTCTTCAAATTCCTTCAAATCAATATTTTCTAAAACTCAATAGATTCCTGTGAAAAAGAGCTTCAAACTTCGCATTTACAGCAACGCTTAACGCCATTTTCTTAAAGACGTCTCCAACTTTTTCAATGCAAATTGCTATTTAGGACAAGTTTTAGCCTTCTTTAATATTTTTAAAATAATATTTTGGTTCTACCATTTGAAAACCGAAAAGTTGAGAAAATTTAAAAAAAATGTACTTTGTGCGGCGTTAGATGGTAGCTGGCAAGAAGGAAGGGCAAAACTGTACAGTACCAGTCCTCACCACGGAAATTAGAAAACGTTACTACGAGAAAGTCTGTGCCATTCTGTAGCACCTCTAGTTGTTTGTGAGATGGTTCCAAATGGTTTTCTCGTCTTTTCATTAAAACGTTCATCATTATCTCTTCAGGGTTTAGGAGAGACTCTTATTCCGTCTTCAGCATGTCATCTTATTCTTGAACGGCCGACCTCCCTGAGGTCTGTAGTGATATATTTGGTTTGGGATGCAGTGACTATTCATTCTGTGAAGATGTTGGGACCATCGGGTCCTGTATTCTTGTACTTTATTAATGGGAGTACTTCTAATTCTTCTCTGATTACCTCACTTTTTATTTTGTCTAATAAAGGGCGGCATTTGACTTGGCTCAAGAATCTCATCTGAGACGTCTGCACTCTGGTAAAATATTTTTCATGGTTCACGTGTCGCATCCATTAAGGAAGTATGGGGATAGCTATTATTTTATAAAATTCAAGTTTCCTTTCTTGTTTTCTTTCTTAGGTATTATATTATTGTACCACATATGCTTTGGAATTTTTGGTTTTTTATTGAAATATCTTTATTAAATTCAAAGGTAATAATGTCCTAAATATCTAAAATGGCTAATTTGTTCTATAATTTTATTATTTATTATTATTATTTTTCTTCGTATAGGATGTTTGCCTCTAAACGCCATTACTTTGGTTTTCTGCGTTGAGATTCCCATGTTATATCGTTCACGTATGTCATTCAATTTATAGAGTCCTCTGTAACTGATTCTCACTTTCTTGGATAATTATCTATCGTCTGCAAATAATATTGTAGTAAGAGTGGTTCCGGAATTTATTTCGATATCTGTAATACACTGTTTCCATTCTCTTAGAACGTCGTTAAATATTAAAAAAAAAAACTTGGTGATAACCTACAACCTTGTCTAACACCTCGATTAATTTTAAATTCCTCGGATAATTTGCCATTTAAATCCAACACATTTATGGTTCTGTGGTAAAAGGATTTGATTACTTCAATTAAATGGAGTGGAATGCGTCATTCATTTAGTATCTTCCATATATCGATGCACCATGTCGAATGCTCTCTCATATTCTATGAAAGCGATATGCGTTTCCTGATTAAATTCTACCCACTTCTGCAAGTTAATGGGAGAATACTATACTCGATCTATACTTCTATACTTCATATTGACGGCTCGGTGGCCGAGATCGCTGAGGCAGTAGTGTCGTAGTGATCTCGGAACAAAGGGTAGCGGGTTCGAGTCCCGCCTGGGGCATGGTTGAATTTGTATTCGTCCTTTCACCCCCTATCATCACTATTTCGATTCATCTTCATAGTTACCGTAACGTTCACTTCAATAGTGGTCGCTAATGACCTTGATGTCGATGCGATCTTAAATAACCAAAAATAAAAACAAAATCTATACTCGAGCTTCCTTGTCTAAATCCACTATGTTCTTCTAACAATATATTGTCTAGAAGAGTTGTAAATCTATTGTTAATACTTTAGTATATATCTTGCATGACGAATTTATCAAGGTCATTCCTATATAGTTTTCTGGTTTACTTCTATTTCCTTTTCTGAATAGTGATATTACCTTTGCTTTTGTCCATTCTTCTGGAATCGTACAAGTATCCCAACAGGTATTCAAAAAATTAAGAAACCTACTTTTTAATGAGGTATCGGCTTATTCAATTAACTGCAGATTAATCCTATCAAGACCTGTCGCTTTTCGATTTTTCAGCTTCTTTGTGCAGTCAAATCATTTATTGATAAAAATTTATATTCTTTTTTATCACTGTGTTTGAATTAAAAAGTGCAAGATTAACATTTGATGAATAGACTATCCACAAGAATTATTGGGTATCATTTCAAGAGTTAAAAAGAAAGACTCTTTCCTAATTGAGACATTCAACAAAACAAAGGAGAATATCATATCTTTTAGAGGTATTTAAATAATACCCGAAAATCGACATAATCCTTGTTCAGTCTACAAATCTCTCCTCTAACCGTGAACCCAGCGAAAATAATTGCAGAAATTATGAAAATTTATGATATGTCATGATGTGGAATAGTTCAACTGATCATGTCACCGCAAACTCTTTGTCCATTTCCTCCAGACGAATTTAAGTGCATGCTTTTTCAGTTTTTCGAAAACCTTTGGAAAAAATAGTGATCGCTTCGTTGTACACTGGTTTAAAGCAAACGAGAAAAAATTAAAAACGTGTCGCTTAAGCCCATCTAAAAGTTCTGTACTTGAAAAAATAGCTTTCATTATTTTATCGCGCATTCATTAGATCGCACGCGGTCCGTGGCCCGTTTGGTAGGGTTCTGCTCCGGCATTCGCCTGGTGTTGGTCGGAGAAACCACGGAAAACTACCGATCAGAGCCCACTAAAATTCTTCTCCAGACAGCATCTTTTTTATTTATTTATTTTCTTCCTGTTCGGCAGTTTTGCCTTTCAGGGGTTTGTACATTTTTATTTGTAATACATAACGTTTGGGCATTCACGTTTGAGCATACAACCTCTCACTCTTGTATCTTACTACTAGCTAATTTACAGGATTTAATACTAATACTTACAACTTAACAATTTGACATAAATACACAAATTTTACATACATTATACAATCGTAAATCTAGATACACTCTATACATACATTGGGATGAAGATTACATATTTAATTCATATTAATAAACTGTTTTTTATGGGGGTTTAAACATGTCTTTGGGATATCGAGAGCGTATTCTTTTGGGATTGTTTAGTTTTTCCCATTGTGAATTTTGTACTGCAAGAAGAGGATGAAAGAAGAGTAAAAAAATTGCTACAGTTTTTTCTAATATGTTCAGTTAGGGGTTCTATTTGAAGTTCCCTTTGAATATGTGTGTTTGATATGAACCAAGGGGCCTTTGCACATTTTCGTAAAAATTTGTTCTGTACTATTTGGAGTATTTCAATGTTGGTTTTAGTTGTGTTATTCCAGACCGGACAGGCATATGTGAGTGATGGTCTAATAATAGATTTAAATATTAAGATAGCACATTCCAAACTTAAGGCTGAGCGGAAGTTAATTAATGGCAGACAGCATCTGAATGCGACACAGCTATCTAGTTTGTGCCGAAAATCCTGCCTCTGCCGGGGCTCGAACCGTAGCACCTCCCAGACAGAGGCACTGCAGTGACATTAGTGGTTGCCCTGAGCCACCTAAGCTGGCTGACCTCAAATTCTCAATGTGTGGTATGTCAACAATTCTTCACCGCTTAAATGACGTCGCTATGGAGCAGCGGTCCACTCTCTCACGTTTCCGCACGAAATCCTCTAGAGGGCACCGCACAGTGTCACTAACAACGTAAAACGAGGTGAAATATTTTTAAAAAATCGAGTGACATTAGTGTTTGATACAAAAAATAAAATATGTTTACTTTTGTGTGAACACTATTTTATCCATTTATGCTAAGAAAAGAAAAAAGAAAATGTTTAGTAACAGATATTTCAATAATTAATTTCCAATGTGTGTAGACATTGAAAGAAAACTATCCCACTTCCGGCCGTGTGAGTATGCTGAATGGTTTCGTTTGGAACCATTCAGCATTCGGGAAAGAAATAAAACGTCTTTATCATGCACTAATTGTTCAATGCGTGCAGAAATTGAAATAAAACTTCAGCCTTCCCTACTTTTGAGAAATGACTATGGTTTCGTTTCATATCCAGGAACTCGAGGAAAAAACTGAAAAAGTTTCGGTTTTGACTGAAAATGCAAATATTTGGTAGGGTTCATTTTCAAACTGCGCATTCCATTCATTTTCATATTGCGCATACTGACTGCATTCTTATACTCCATGCATTTCTCACGGCGCAGCTGACATACGACAGTAATGCTCCGAGGAAGAGGCTGTCCGTCATTAAAAATTCACATATTGTGTTATGTGTCAGTAACTATTTGATATTCTTGGATGTAAAGAACTGTTATAATGTTGTGTGTGTTATTATATATATATATATATATATATATATATATATATATATATATATATATATATATATATATATATATATATATATACACACATATTGAGCATCAATAATATCAAAAACGTTTTTGTTCTATAACGCAATACGTGAATAGCTAAAATTTAATGACGAGTTGCCGCTTCCTTGGAGCCTTGTGACGTATGACGTCAGCTGTGTCTTAAACAGTGAGGCATTGATTGAACACTCAGTCGATATGAACAGTGTGAGAATAAGTGGAATAATACAATCAAATATTTGAATTTTTTATTTGAATGAATGAATGACGTGACGAGACTCAAACTATGAGGCCTACTCTTCCGTCTGACCACGCAAATTTCGTTAGGCTCCTTTCACCTACTAGGGGAGAAAGAAGGTATCACTTGAACAAAGAAACAGGCAATTTGAATTTAGCTCAGAGGCTTCATTTAGGCTTGAGGATCTTTTACATGCAGTAAATCTACTAACATGGGACAGCCGGCTTTACTTCCCCAACCAAGGAAGGAATTTTTTGTTTTTTGTTTTATTTCATTTTTTTATTTTTTCGACTTTCTGGGTATCTAACAAAACCACAGACATCTCTCACACGGTCGTAGGCGCGTAGTTTTTTTCAATTTCTGCACGCATCGAACATTAATAATATAATTATTGTTTTAAAAAATTGTCAATATTCAGGCATCTAAAACATTCTGACTGCAGGACGAAATTATCACAACAAACAGAAAATTAATATTTCATAAAAAGATCCCCCTTTTCAACTAATTTTTATTATATTGGCTTTATCTCTGCATGAGCACGAGCTATGCTGTGGAACACTTGCTCTACCATGCTGCTTCAGCTCCTCACATTTGGATGGATCCACAAAATCATGACGGAAATAAATACAATCTTGAATAACATTCTATGATATGTCTCAAATTTCGCGTATTAATGAAATTATTATTCAACTATTTTTAAATGTTTAAATGTAATTAATATAACAGGTTGCAATTAAATTCTAAACAATATTTGAATACTGCATATTTTTCTCTGCACATTTCCTTCTGGATTTAAATGTTCTATTTCCAAGTTTTTAAAGAATATCTAATGATAATTTATGGTGCAAGAGAGAATAAAAATATTTTAGTCACGACTGAGAACGTTTAGCTCTCGAGGGAACTGAAGGGTAGGGCTAGGGTAGGGGTAGTACTCACGAGTGAATAAAATATGTTTACTCTCGAGTGACATACATTTTATTCATTATCATTCATCATTCTGTTTATTATCATTATGGGAACGAAAGAGTTCTACTCAAGGATCTACGACTTCCAGATTTAGCAGGATGTGAACGGTGATCATTGTCACTAGCGCGGTAATTTGCAGTTGGCCTGCTAGCAGTGGCGAATTCTCCAATACACCGCTTATACTTAGTAATTCGAAATGTGTAAGAAATATTTAATACGTTTGATAATCCTCTAAAAAGTGATTTTGAAAGTAGATGCGAAAAAATAACTGTTTTGCTACCTTCCAGTTGAGCCAGTCTTTCGCATCCGTAAGCGCTATGAAGTACTTTACAGTGAGAAGTTTCAAACAGTTCTTAATGCTGTCCAGAGAATTCGTTCGGTGCAGACGAAAGCACCGAACCTAGGCCAGCCGCGATAACCTAGGGCTCCTCATGTTTCAAGGGCGGAGAGAGAGGAGGTTGGCACGTCTGGACGGTCGGTAGGCATCGTAAAATATTGCGGTGAACAGTCCTACAGTCCTTCTCTGGTCGTTCGTAAGTTACGCTTCTCTGAAGTTTGTGTGAAAATGGAGAATGTTTATGATCCAGAAGTTAGTGGTTTGTGTAATTGTCATATAGAACAATTATTAAGGGCGAAATTTTATGGTATTGGGATTTCAGAAAAGCTCAAAATAAGACAATTGTAGAGGTAGCTTCCATAAAGTGCTGTATACTTGAAATAATGTTTAGGATTCACCACTATCTGCTAGGCTAGACTCGCAATGCGGGTAGACTCGCAATGGGGTTCTGGGATGCTCAGATGTTTCGTCAGAATCTCTGGAGTGGCCCACAGAGCGTTAATTACTGAAACAACTGAATGCCTCCGTTTCCAGAGTTTTTCCAGCTCCATCTGCAGGTCATTATGATGCAAACGATTGTCTGTGTTAATCTCTAAATACTTGTATTGCTTCCACCATTAATGAATTGCATGCAGCTTCACTTTCTACATAGATTTCAATGTAATTCAGTATCCACTGTGGCCCGGCGTGGTGTGTTACATGTCTTAGCAATCTTACTAGAGGCACTGATTAGGTGATTGTATCTTTTGTTGTTCGCACCGTATGGACTCACCGTTCTTGGTAATGTTATCTATTTTGGCTTGAATGATCTTAAAGCCATTATTATTACTAATATTATTATTATTGCTATTATAATTATTATTATTATTATTATTATTATTATTATTATTATTATTAGTCTCTGTGATGGCTCATGGGCAGTGTACTAGCTTCCCGTGCTGTGGTCCCAGATTCGTTTCCCGGTAGAGGCAAAAATAGGATTTATAGCTTTCCATTAATATCGTCCCAGTTTCTGTAGCAGTGTGACGAAGAAACGCTCAAGCAGGCGGATCTTGCTAGTTACGGTGAAGAGAATACGTCATGTTCACCTCATGTCATTCTTACGCCCAAGCATGGGAATTTAACTAGGCCCAGGCATGGGGGACACCGGTAGCTGGCCGGCGAAGTCGGACAACCGACCCAATCATGGCAAATACATACACACTTTTATTATTATTATTATTATTATTATTATTATTATTAGAATGGTTGAATTGTTCCTGTTAATCCCGTTTTTATATTGTAGAAAGATGGTTCTTTTAAATTTATTGGACCAAATAGGATCAATCCACGATGATACCAGGAATTAAAATAAATTTATATGTCTTATATGAATTATACGTCTTAATTCCTTGTATCATCGTGGATTGATCCTATTTGGTCCAATAAATTTAAAAGAACCATCTTTCTACAATATTATTATTATTATTATTATTATTATTATTATTATTATTATTGTTGTTGTTGTTGTTGTTGTTGTTGTTATTCCACCATGAAGTGAAAGAAATTTTCGTAAAAGTGGTTTCGTAGCATTCAGCCCAAATATTTCACCCCGGGATTTCTGGTCTCTGTCCCAGTGCGCGGTGCGTGGGCCGGAGGCGGCCGCGAGGCGCATTTTGTGAGAGTTTTTGGGCGCCGCGGGAGCCGCCCGGGGCCGGCCGCTTTGTGGCAAAAGAGCCGTCACGACTTTCCTCCGGCGCGCCTCCGACTCGCGTTCCGCGGACGCCCGTCGGCAACTCACGCGGCAGGGCCAAGGGATTCGCTTTCCAATTTCTCGCCCACGAGAATAGTCGACGTTTTGTTCAGTGGGTGAAGAGTATAGAATGTATTAACACTCACTCATGGTTTAACTTCGGGAAATGATTTCTCGGGCCTAAGAAAAGTGAACGTGCCTAAGAGAAGTGACTCATCTCAAATAACGTCATTTTTAGGAGAACGGTTTTATTTTGAGGGTACTGTTTATTTCGAGGTCCAAAACAAAGCGTTTTACTGTTTATACACGGTACCTTATTAACTATCTTTATTAAAATATAGTAAAAATAAACTTTTTTCTCAACATATTTCTCTCCTAACTCAAAATCGGCAATTTTTTTAGAAGTGTTACTTTTTTCCTGTAGTAGTCATAGACTGTGAAGAAAAAAAATACCACTTACATGTATCAGGAAATACTGTTGTGGAGTTTTTCGAGCTTACATACTCAGTTCGAGGGTTCGATTACCGACAGAGGCGGATTTTGCTATATAGCTAGGTCGGATTCAGTCGTCGTCTGGAAGAAAATTAACGGCTCGCTGCTCTAATCTGTAGTTTCCGGGGTTTCTCCGATCAACACCATGCGAATGCCGGAGCAGTACCCTAACAAACGGGCCACGGACCGCGCACGATCTTCCCTATCTCTTCCTTGTGCTATTTTCTCGCCTTACACGCACTTATATGTGCTACATTATTACGCATTTCGGGAGGCCAATCCGGAACTAAGAGCTTCTTCTGGCTGAGGCAGTGGGTTCCGCAGGGGAGATAAGTGCAAGGAGAAAAATATCCCGCAAGTCGATGTAGGGGACGGCGCCCGATCTAACGTTTTATTGGGGGAGGAACACCGCCACCTTCCATGATAAAACATTGCACTACATTATCAGGACTAAGCGCTGTTGACCTATCCGATTGATTGATTCATTTATTGATTGATTGTTAGTGATTCCGGGCGCGTCAACTAGTGGGGTCATTAGTCCCGTAAATGTATGGCATGTGTTTTTCTCGAAAGGTGGCGGTGGTCTTCCCCCGCTGGATGGCGAGATCCGGCGCCGACCTACCGTCGGCTAGCGGGGTTTCCCCAATCAGATATCTCCCTCCAGCGGGGCACCGCTCCAGCCGGGACAAGCTCTTAGCCTCGGACCGGTCTCCCGACATGTGTGGTAGTATAGTGCATGTTAGTGTAAGTGTGGTGTGTGTAAGAGGAGAGGAGAGGACAAGGAAGAGGAAGGAAAGATCGCGCTCGCTTCGTGACCTGTTTGTTAGGGTTCTGCTCCGGCATTCACCTGGTGGTGATCGGAGACACCACGAAAACCTCCCGATCAGAGCAGCCGGCCGCTTGAATTCCTCTCCAGACAGCGACTGAATTCGGCCCATCTGACAAGCTGGTGTCGAAAATCCTGCCACCATCGGGATTTGAACCTAGGAGCTTCCGGTCAGAGGGACTGCAGTGACATCAGTTGATGCCCTGAGCCATCTCTTCCGGTTTGACCTACCCGAAAACATCAATCAATCAAGCAAAGCGAGCATATGTAGTGGCTTCGTGGACGTCTACATTTCACGCTCTTTACAATTTCAGTTTTCAAACGTTTTAGTAACATTAGTACTCCCAACACTGTTTCACTGTTAGTTTTTACATATAGCTGAAATATTGCTCGTGTATTTCTCGAAATGTTTCGACGTGCGTCAAGCACATTCCCATTAAGATAATATTGCATTCTGTTCCTATGCTCTAAGAAATCGTTCGCAAACACGAATTCCATGGGACCGAAGTAATCATGTTCTTGTTAAAAAAATTCTGTTATCCGATGATTATAGTGTGTGTTTGTTTATATACACATACTACATATTATATCTAGATACTTTGTTTCTATGTTTCCTTGCAACGACCCATGTTTGTTTGTTTTATGACGAAATTCGTATTAAGAGAATACTTCCGAGGGTTTACTGTAATTTTCTTCTGGGAATTCGAAGAGTTAGCTTCTGTGCTGTTTGTTACAATCTGTACGATATAGAAATGTGGCTTAAATTTGAAAAATAGTACAAGTTTCTGTACTCGTACTGAATTTTTATTCATATTTCTTTGTATGAAATTTAAAATAGTGATGTAAAATTAAAAAAAATTCAGAATGTTTTTGTAGATGAGACTTAGAAAATTAGTCGACATGATCTACCAAAACACGTGCCGTAGGTATTCTTTATTATCTACATGCTTCTTCATTATCTTTCTCTCCTGCGCACTCTACTGTCTACGTAGCCCTTGTATTGAACAAACAAAATGTTAAAGATTAGAAAGGAGGGAAGGAATTCAGGGTGATCAAGAATTAAGATATAAAGGTTTCATCTTAAAATTGTGTTTGTACATCAATATTTAATAAGTTGATGATCATTCTTCCTAGAACGCAGTGTACTCTTATTATTTTGTATTTTTGTGTACATTTGTACCGAATGGTATCACATCGGATCTGCAAAGTGGCTATGTACGCGGTATCAGAAAAAAATATTTAATTAAAAATATTGTACTACGCACAGCTTGACCTTTGGAAGAACAGAATATGAAATTACTTCGATTTGATATAAAAGAATGCATAGAAGATTAAGTCAAGTGATCAAAGAATGACGAACTTGAGCTTCTAAAACAATTATTTTTCCAAGAAGGCTTAGGTTCAGAAATGGTCTCCACCTACAGTTATCGTGCATGCTATGAAACTGTCGCAAATGGCTTCGAATTTTCTAAATTGTTTCGATTTTAGAATTGGAAATGAAATTCATATTGGAAATATCTACAATTGTTTAATATGTGCTACATTTTTCTCCCATTGTGAAACCAAGGAACAAATAAAATACAACGAAGAAGAAAGAATTCGCGCGGATTACTCCTGATGTATGAGCAATTCCGAGGCCTGCTCTTTCAAATATGACCCAAAAGCAGTTTCTTTTCGAAAGTTAAATTCGTAAAATGTAAAAAGAATGTAAAAAAATAGAATAAAAATTGATAAAATATAAATGTCTGCCTAAAAAACCAAAGCACCTTCTAAGAATTACAAAAAGCAGGTTGGCTTCGGTGTTTGATCGGAACTTACTACATTTACTAAACTGCGATGGGAAGCGGCAGTCATTGAGTACGCCTGGGTCAACAAACGCTAAATAAGGATTATTAGATGTCACTTCACGTGTATGTCGTGAAGTGCGTGGTTAATGCTTGAGGTGTGGCGTAAACCCATCGCAGGACATTCAATTCGCGTACCTCTGTCCTTCCAAGTTCCTTTCAGCTCTATTGTCTCGAGGCCCATGCCAAATGCAACACATTTGTGCAACACTAATAGGAAGTTTTCAGTTCTATTCAAAGATAACTTTGAATGGAAATTATTATTTTCAATAACGTAATTATAATATTTGTTTTAAAATATGTTCTCTGAAATTGGATCATTGTCATGACTCAGACTCTTTCTCATGTTACCGGAACTTGAATTTTAAATAAATATTCCTTTATTTGAATATATAACATATAAATGAATATAGTTGCATCCCTTATTTTTGCATCCATAATTTATTTATTTTCTCGTTTAATGAATTAATTAAGCTCATTGATTCCAAGAAAAATCGTTCTTACTGCATTAATTGCACGTGTGCAGTTAATACAGTGATAATCAACCACTATCACTATGCAACTCCACAGCTACCAATGAGAATTCAGAAAAAAATCAAAATCCTTTGATTAAGACACTATAACACAAACGCGGCCAAGGTATTTCCAGTTGATCATGAAACATGGACAAAATATGTACATCACAAATTACGTACATACATCACTTACATATAAACGATGAATGAATAAAACAAAATTGGTGAAGTATAAGTTGGTTTGACACTAGCTAACTAACATAAGAATATAAAATATTTAACACGAATAAATTCAATTTTTTACATGTTATACATGTGGTATTAGCATTTTACACAGGTAAACTAATGGTGTTACAACAGCCCATTATTTCTTGCATTATTTCTAACTGCCCCTCCACTTTTGCATGTTTATGTAGTAGTACGATATTGGGGAGCAGTTGGAAACATTGCGTGAATGTTTGGGCTATTGAATCACCATTAATTTTACCTCCCAAATGTGATACACATTGCATTCTCTCTGATACCTGGCTTTACTTTTCGTGGGAAGTAATCGATGTGCCTGAAATTCCGAGGCCTACCAATGAAATATTTCCTTCCAGCGTCTCCCCACTGCAGGCGGAACAAGCTCTCCCAACAAGTGTGGTATTGTAGTGCATGTAAGTGGGTGTAAGTAAGGGGTGGGGATAGCGCGAGTAAGAGGAAGGAAAGATCGCCCGTGATCTGTGGCCCTTTTTTTAGGTACTGCTCGGGCATTCGCCTGGTACTGATCGGAGAAATCACGGATTATTTACATGCAATCATTCTTGATCTGTCTCTTCGCCTTCCTTTTCTATATCATAAGGAAAGTCGATCCATAGTTTAGCCCATATTATCAACCACGCAAATATGAAGGCCGGCCTACTAAAATATTGAGAAAGATATTATTTTTAATGTTTGCAACGTGGAAATTAAACAAAGCGTATAATTCTCGGAATTTAAGAGCTTTTAATCGTCATCCGACATTGTATTAATCAGGTAATCAATTTGTTAATCACCTCTACTCACTCCTCGTCATTCCACACTAAGAATTAAAGCTAACTTAGATTCTTCGTGTAATATTATTCTGTACAACTTGTTCGCAATAATTAAGGGCCATAGTGAAAGTAAAAACGAAATTTTATTTATTTTATTGAGACATTAAGACTATAAAGTCATTGATACTTTGTAAATTGAATAAATTACTGTTATTTTAAAATTTGTTTACCGTTTATTCATTTAATACCTATCAAAAAGTTCTTCAGGGTCTATTATTTCATTTTCGTTCGAGTTTTTCGTTCAGATTTTCCTTTATTATTAGATTAATTTTTGAAGTGGTCTCTTGCGTACCTACTGGACATTAATGTTCCTTTATTCTATCTCCCGCTTCAAATGCCATGAACAGTATTTTGCACTTAAGGAAAATAAAATAAATATGAAATAATAAATATATGCAACATAGAAACGTAAGAAGAATTGGAAGAATAACCTTCGTGACTAGAGATATTCAATCAAGAGTCACGCTCTAGTAAAGAGGTCGCTGATAAAAGAGACCTCGCCATAGAGGTTACATTTTTCATGAACACAATCTTTATTTCGAATGGACTTTTTCAAGGACTTTTCTTTTTTAGCAGGATAACGATAACAAGTGGTATATTTAATAAGGAATGTAGGTCTAACAAAATAGATAAGTCGCACCATTCTTACATTGTCTAACAGGTAGTGAAGATAAAGTACTGTACTGTTGAGCAAAAAGAGTTTTTGAAGGAAATATACGTTTTGGGTACCACTTAAGCCGAATAAGTACTTTTTATAAAATATCTTCCAATTCTTCCGTCCGCCCTTAGAAATTGTGGTTATTTAAAAACAAATAAGTAAACATTTTTTATATACCCATTCTTCTTTATATTTTTTACTCGAATTATGCATTGCTCTCTTACAATCGTTCTGAACGGAATCTCATGAATTCATGAGGAAATCCAACAGTACCAGTCTGACCTTATTTTACATCCATGAAACCTTCCTAGCACCTGTGCCTTTTTTCTTCAACACTGACAAATTAGCATTGACAAACAGCCTCCGGGTCAATATCCCCATCTCGCTCAGGTTTTTTCATCCAGTTTCCCTGATCCATTGAGCAAATGCTGAGATGGCCCCTTGTTTTGCTTCTGGACATAAATGTAACTTCATTATCTGTGCACGTCTTCTAGAATTCATTGGGAAATATAGTTATTCAAATTATCGTTTCCATGTTGTTGCGGCAGGAAGTATTATTCCTTAACGAAGGACATCATGGATAAGAGCCCAAAATTTATTGCTTATTTATTCTTGGAAATAGACTTTATTACATGAGAGCTTTTTTATTTTAATTTTTTTATTTTCAAAGTTTATGTAGTATATGACTCAGTGTAGGGATCACAAAATTTTAAAAATGTGCACAGAATTCACTTCTCCCCATAGCACGTCATACGCAGTTTCAACTGTTTTTTGACGTAAAATAAATAAAAAATAATAAAATAAAAAAATTACCAGCCAGCGTTAATCAAACGTATTGCATACATTCTTAGTAGAACAGATTTTTCTATCAAACTATCTATGGTAACCCCGCTAAATCGGAGCCACATGTTCATGAGATGAAGACATCCAGGTTACGTGTTCTTTCGATAAGTCATTATAAGCCGTATTTAAAAAGAAAGTAGATAGCGTGGAGCTAGCCGATTGAAAACTCCCATTCGAAATTGTAACCTGACGTAATAAGCTATCTTCTTCATCATCATCATCATCATCATCATTATTAATTTATTCTTCTTTCTTTATAACTATGGCTGATACATATTCACATACACAATTACAAAACTTCTTCAAATACCACCCCTCCCCCATACATTCTTGTTTCTCTATTTCCTCAGCTTTCATTCATTTACACAACTCCCCGTTCATGTCCATGTCTCTTTTACATCCTAGCTTTTCCATTTAAATTCATTCATCATTAAACTTACTACTTTCTCCTCCTTAAACTTACTCCCTTATCCTATGTAACCATAATATATCATATGTACTCCTTTCTTCTTTTGTTTTCTGTAACATCATCATTTCTTCCTCTTCACTTCCATCGTCACATAATACAGTCGACTCCGGTTATAGCGAACTTCTGGGAACTGACATTTTTGGCGTACTATATCCGAGAATGTAATAATAATCACTATATCCGATAATGTTAACATTAAATACAATTTCTCCGCAATGATTGATTTTATTAATACAGAGTTTCAGCAAAATACATTAACAGCACGTACTAAAAATTTCAATATCTTTATTTTTCCTTAAAAAATCAATTATTTTCAATTTTTTGTTTCGTACATTTTTAATTAGTAATTATTCTACATCCTTCTCCAGAATTCATGCTCTCTTTCTCTCCCTCTCTCCCTTTCTCTCTGTCTGTCTGTCTGTCTGTCTGTCTGTCTCTCTCTCTCTCTCTCTCTACTTGATTCTGTATCGTCCACTGTCTCTAAGTATCGTAATGCAGTCTTCACACCCTTGTCTTTAGCACTGTAGGAAGCCCCACTTTTCTAAGGCCCTTTCACTCGCCTAATAACACACAAGATGCTTTCGGTAGCGGGATGGCGCAAGCGGCTAATCAAACTGATCGCTTTTCCGCACAACACGGCGGATATCGCCAGAGTGTGGCAGTCGCCTGGTTCCTGTCGCCTAAGTAGAATTTAACGCGCTTTGTTCTTCGATTGATTGATTGATTCTTTCGTGTTTCCGGGCGCGTCAACTGCTTCGGCCATTAGTCCCCCTAGTCCCGTTAGTGTAGTGCATGTTGTTTTCTTGGGAGTTGGCGGTGATCTTCCCCCGCCGCATGGCGAGATCCGGCGCCGACCTACCGTCGGCTAGTGGGGTTTCCCCCTAAACAACTCTCCCACCAGAGGGACACCGCCCCAGTCGGGACAAGCTCTAAGCTCCCGACCGGTCTCCCGGAATATGTGGTAGTGTAGTGAATGTTAGTGTAAGTGTGTGTGTAACCGAAGTTCACTATAAACAAGTTTTAGATTCACTATAACCAAATATTCTTATACTTCTTTGTAATGTAAGTCAAGCGGGACCAGTGACTTAAGTTCACTATAACCGAGGGTTCACTATATCCAAGTTCCCTATAACCAGAGTCGAATTTTATACCCGTATCACCGCCTGTAGCCTTCGCAGGACACAGCTTTGTTTCCGCAGTGGAACTGAGTGGCATGAGAATATCAGTAAGGTCTCCAATCTGGGTTCGCTACCTTCACCTCAGAGGAGACCCATGGCCGAGTTTTTTCAAGCTGCCTAGTGTTCAAATTTCTGGCACTGAGGCGATATATTCTTTTCCAGGTGGGAATTAATTTCCAGGTCGTTGTAATTCTTATGACCGAAGTTCACTATAACCAAGGTTTAGGTTCACTATAACCGAATATTCTTATACTTCTTTGTAATGTAAGTCAAGCGGGCCCAGTGACTTAAGTTCACTATAACCGAGGGTTCACTATATCCAAGTTCCCTATAACCAGAGTCGACTGTATTTCTCTCTCTGTACTCTCTCCATCTGTAGTGGCTCTTGCGTAGGGTGCACATCCGCGTTGTACTCCGAGGGGAATACCAATTTTCTGTCTTCGTCTCAAACTTACTGCAACTTAATTTTATGGATTTCGCGTGTTCTTGAAAGTACACAAGTTCAGATAATCGAAAAATCATATAACATGTTGGGAATATACATTTTCTTTGTATTTAATGTAACTCAATATTGTAGACATTGCAGGAATATCGATGTATACGCAATTATTTTGATATTGATTTTGATAATATTTTTGCAAGGAAGTACGAATTTTTGTCGATTTAGAAGAAAATACATTCCTGAAAAATTGCGGGTCTTTCATTATTGCACTGTATACTAAGGATATGTTCGATATAAAATAATTTTATTTCGTTATCATCACCACAATAATAGCAATGACGACAACTAAGATCATGAAATCAACTGGTCTAAAACGTGATCAAACAACGGTGCTTGTTGCAAAGTGCTGCAGTGCGATTACCATATTTTCGAAACTAAGTTCTTCTTTGTTTTTTGTGAATTCTATTTCCGACAGTTGTCTCAATGCAGAACTAACACAAAAACTCGAGTGCTCACTGAAAATCAAAGCAGAACCATGTGTGCGAGGGGTGAACGCACCTGACACCGATACTGCGCATAAAATTATGTAAGAAATGAATATAATTTTTATTAAACTTAGTTTTAATTAATTTATACTAATTGCTTTCGTTTTTATATATTGGTGAACTGAATTTTGGAAATAACGTTTTCGACACTCATTGGAGCTGCAATCTCGTGTTTGGGGACTCCAGATTTACTGCTGACGACCAAGTAAAATTAGTTCAGTTATAGAGTAAATACAGAAAGAGTAAATGAGAGTAAAAGAGTAAAATTCACAGATGATTCTCAAATGGGAAACTACTTTTCCTTTGTGCCTAATATTCAGAGAAGACATTCAGAGTATTTGGCACAAACGTATTAACATACAAGTACCCGGCCTTGACATCATGTGATGAAAAAAGTTTCGGTTTCGAAATACAAGAGAATATGTAAGATAATAGACGTGTCATAAGAACAGTAAACATTAAGAAATGTTTGAAACTGTGGTCTTAATGCAAAATAAAACATGCAAAATTGAAAATATTTTTTTATTTGTTTATAGGTACCTACTCTTTCTCTTTAGGAGGCTTCTTTCTCTAGGTCGTCTGCCGTTTGCAAGCACTCACTGGTGTAAATTGAGGGTGGAATTATGAATTATAAACCTGTAGCATAAGCACTGCAAAAAACACGTGCACAAAATGAAAATGGGTTGAATATTCCAACTTCAGAATTAATAACTTCTTATCAACGGATAAAAGAGTCTTGTAAGTAAATACGAAAAACAATTCAGACGGTAACAGTTATTTACTTGAGTTTAGAGACAAATTTGATTGTGCGATTTCAAAATTAGCCATTATTACACACAAAATAAACCAAACATACACATTTAGAAATGTACAAACTTACTTATCAGGCAGGTTTCTTGTAAATTATCATTGGAGGAGAGTCGTGTGTAGTCATACCTTTTAGGAATGGCGTATTCTCGCTGGCGCCATGTGTACTTCGAGTTCGACGATAGTAGGATTTTTGATTGATTGATTGATTGATTAGTGATTTCGGGCGCGTCCACTGCTAAGGTCACTGGTCTCGAAAGTGTAGGGCATTTTTGTTGCGAGAGGTGGTGGTGATCTTCCCGTGCTGGATGGCGATAGATTTTTTTGTGTTTCCGGGCGCGTCAACTGCTTCGGTCATTAGTCCCGTTAGTGTAGTGCATGTTTTTTCTCGTGAGATGCCGGTGATCTTCGCCCGCTGGATGGCGTGATCCGGCGCCGACCTACCGTCGGCTAGTGGGGTAACCAGGACTCTCCCACCAGCGGGGCACCGCCCCAGCCGGGACAAGCTCTAAGCTCCCGACCGGTCTCCCGGAATATGTGGTAGTGTAGTTCATGCTAGTGTAAGTGTGTGTGTAAGGGGAGAGGATAGAACAAGGAAGAGGAAGGACAGATCGCGCGCGGTCCGTGGCCCGTTTGTTAGGGTACAGCTCCGGCATTCTCCTAGTGTTGATCAGAGAAACCACGGAAAACTACCGATCAGAGCAGCCGACCGCTAGAATTCTCCTCTAGATAGCGACTGAATTGGACCTAGATGAAAAGCTAGTGTCGAAAATCCTGCCTCCGTGACTGGACTGGAACCAGGACTGGAACCTAGTACCTACCGGTCAGAGGCGCTGCAGTGGCATCAGTTGATGCACTGAGCTACCGCTACCGGTCTGGATGGCGAGATCAGGCGTCGACCTAGATGTTGGTTGGGGTTTTCACCAACCACGTATCTCCCACCAACGGGTGGGAGAGTGGTGGAGGGTGGTCTCCTAAGTGTGGTAGTGTAGTGCTTGTAAGTGAGTGTGTAAGTAAGGGACGAGGATAGGATAAGGAAGGGGAAGGAATGATCGTGAGTTTGTTAGGGTCCTGTATGGAAAACTACGGATCAGAGCAGCTGGTCGCTAGAATTCTCCTCCGGACCGGCTGAATTCAACCTAGCTATCTAGCAAGTGTCAAAAATTCTGTCACCGGAACTCGAACTCTAGGCTCTCCCGGTCAGAGGTACTGCAATGACATCAATGATGCCCTTAGCCAACTAAGTCGTCGAAATGAAAGAAAAAATTAGAACTTTTTTTAAATTTAATACAAATTTTATAAAGAAGTGTTCTCAATTAGTCTTTAAATGAAAAAAGTAATTGTGTAGCCTACTATCTTCTGAAACACATTTGAGGTGCAATTTGAATACAAAAAGAAAACAAGTTCCTAGAATTAAGTCGGTAAAACCAAACCATATTCGATGCAGGGTAACCAGATTGGGGAATTTTGTCCCCAAAACGGGATTTTTTTCTTTGTGGGAAAAGAATGGGGAACATGAATGGTCGGGGAAATGTTTGGGGATTTTTTGGGAAAAATTATTTTCAGCCGGAGCCGTGATGAAAATATTGTTTTCTCAATTATTATGAATAAAAACGAGTCAATAGACGTTATTCTCTCTTATTTTTATGCATCAACGACAGGAAAATAAACGACAGGCATAGAGAAAGAAAAACGAAGATAGTATAGGGCTTCGAGCAGCTCAAATGATGATTTGTAATATTTGAATTTAAGGGAACAGTCAATGGAATCGTCAGAGACAGCTCATGTCCTTGGTCTATAGTTTGGAAAATATTTTTCGTTTCAAGGTTGGGGAATATTGTTTCATTGGAAAGGTTATTTGGGGAAATTCCGTATTTGTGGTGGGGAAAGAGCTCGCAACATATATGGCAATTCTGATTCAATGTGTTTAATTGATGTGATTGTGATTGATCGTGGTGCCGAGTTCTGCTGAACCTTCGCTTCTCTTCCATGTCCTTGACCTAAAAAAACGTGCTTTTCGCTATTTCATCATTGAGTTTTTCAGTGATAAGAAATGTGAAAAGGGTGTCCAAATACATAGAAACCCAGGCTCGTTGCAAGGGTAGAGTTCTGAAATTACTCCCCAAATAAAGGTAATGGTGGTAACGCAGCACATACTTTCTTGTACCATTTGTAAGAGTTACGAAATAAATGATGTTGCAGTTTCTATCTTACTTACATTTCATCTGTCACATGAAAATCTCCTAACCAAAGGAAGAAAAAAAATACATATATCTTTTTAATTCGAAAATGTAAAGGAAAATAGCTTTTTTACCATTGAAATAAATGTAAACATATTTTAACAGTGTTCAAGAACTAGAAATGATAGCCATAAACGATGCCTGATGTATATTTTAGTTGCAATTGGAATTAGTACGTTATAACACGGAACTGTGGCGATGTCTACTGGCTACTGTATTAAACGACAGCTCCCTGTTGCCCAACAACAATGATCGCTGAATTCGTTTATTTTTATTTATTTATTTTCGTTAAAAACAATTGTATGTGACGTATGAGGAGGAAGTGTAATCTGTGCATTTCTTGAGCTCCAAAATCTCTACCCCTTTTACCATGCCAGGTTGAATGTTGAATAAAAGTACTAATAAAACGCGGTAGGCAGCATTGAAATACTAGAAATGTTCGCTCCCAGTTTTAGAAAACTTATTTGCGTCTGCAAACGAACAACAGATTTGACACAGTATTGCTAACAAAACAGCAACTCACACCCCCCAGATGTACTCCTACCTGTTACCCCGGATGTACCACTAACTGTCAATTAGTGGTGCTACAACAGTACATGCTTTCCCGCATTACTTCCAAATTTGCAATTTTCGAAAATATAGAGTTCAACAAAAATTAGACCAGCTTCATTCTTTTAACCGCCCCTTCTGTCTGTGGAAAAACTTTTAAGAAAAGTTTTGGAGCGGTTTTGAGAAAATTATTTGTTATAAAATGCATTAATTTTAAGCTCAAATTAAGCAAAAACTACTCCTCTTTTCAAAAAAACTGTATATAACCTCTTTTAAATAATCATTTTTTTGAAACAGGCTATGTTTCAGATATAAAACTCTATCTTCAATTTTGTAGTTGTAAAATGTTAACTTTGTACAATTTTCGAAAATAATGTGTTTGCCAAAAAGAGGGGAGTAGACTCATAGTTTATACAGTCTCTTGACACATACGAGGAGAAAATTTAAAGAAAAAAATTGGTGCCGTTCAGAGAAAAAATATATTTAAAAAATGAAACATTGCTTATATTTTGCACATAATAACTCAACAACTACTCATATTTTCGAAAAACTGTACATGACCTTATTTCAAGGTCTGTTTTTGAGGAACAAATTTCATTAAGAGAAAGATCTATCTTCAATGTTATAGTTGTAAGAAGACTCCCATAAAAATTGTACTTTTGCAATTTTCACAAAATCTGGGATTTCATTGAACATGATATCGACACCATTCTCTTAAGCGTCCTTTACGCTATCTGAAGACAAAGTTTAATAAAAAAAATTTAGAGCCAATTTTGACACAGTTTTTGATGCTTCAAGTCAAGTACCCTCAAGAATCAAAATAGCCGTTTGATACTCCCAAAGCCTCGATTTCCTTCAGATCGATCGGGGAATATCAATTTTGGAGAAAATCGGCTGAACAGTTTAGGCGCTAGCGTTGACCAGACACAGACAGGCGGACGGGCAGGCAGATGTTTTTCCGTCAATCGATTTTTCGGTATCAAGGACCCTCGAAACATGGATTCTGGCTACACCACGTATAAGAGGAAGTAATTTACTACGAATTGGAACAGGATTTATTCCCTTTTTCATTATTAGGGCCCGGCACTAAGAGTTTTCTGCCGAAAATTCGGCTTTTTCGGCGCACGATTACATAACGTTATCATATTACGAAGTGCGAGGAAGTAAAAGGCTCACTAAAACGTACGCGTTGTGAAGCTACATTTATGCCCGGAAGCAAAACAAGGGCCTGTATCAACATTTTCTCAATGAAACAAGAGAAACGACAAAAATAATCAAGGGCCCCAAAGCTGAAGTGTTCCTTTTTTTTAATTAAAAAAGAAAATTTTACATATGTGCAATTTAAAAATAGTGTATAAATTTGAATCGTTTAATGTCTTCTTTTACTTTATATTGGTATTATTGCTGATTATGGTAAAATAATTCTAAAGTTGTAACCTCATTGTAGTCAAGGCAACCGTGTGTGAAATTATCCTAGTTTGCCTGTATAAAGTTCTGTGAATTCTACAACAGTTTATTTACAATGATTTATTTATTTGTTCCCTTTGCAGAAGTAAGAAATGACTACTCTTTCTGGCAGATAAAATAATTACTTATGTATGTTCAAAAAGTGTTCAGTACATTAATTAAAAATCTAATTTTAAAGAACAGATTTCATTGAAAATGTGGAAGGTGTTGCAAAAATTTTAATTAAGCATCTTCGAAACTTCAGAGATTTTGTTGAAAATCGAACCTGCGCCATTTTTGTAAGCGTACTTTGCCACATTTGGGGAGAAAAATAGAGGAAACATTTGGAGCGTTTTTTAAACAAATTCGAAAACGTAGGCGGTTTTTGGAAAGAGTCTTTAAAAATTATAATATCCATTCCAAATTCGAGAGGACGCGTGAACAGCCAGATTGGTCGGGGAAAATTAATTTTGGCGAAAACCTGTGTGCAGAGTGTAAGGACATTTCTTTTTTTCCTCCGCTGAATAACCGCCACTGAATATATTACGGAGCATTGAATACGCCATAAGCTAAACGGAACATTGAATACTATTTGAAAAATATTTTATTAAGGATAATTGCATTTTAATCAATAAATACGAGAGTAGGCAACATTTAGGCATTTATTACTGAAAAAGGCATTTATAGTTACTATAAAATTCGCTTATAGTACTCCGAATGTCTCAAAATGAATAAGTAACCTTAAAGAGCGTTTTCCGTTGAAGGAAAAAAATAGGCAAATAGGCAAAAATATGCAGCTTACTTATTATCCACTTTTATTTAAAAACGTAATTCATCACTTACAATTATAATTATTGAATGTTTGTTGTGGAGAGACAATTTTCAAAAGATTGATAGATAATATGTTTATGTTCTCTCACTAGTATTTGCAATTAAACATATTCAATCTTTGAAATTAAAACACTCGTTATCTTCGCTTCGTGATCTATAACCTCCCCTCACCCACGCTTGCTCGCGCTAGACCAAGACTTCTTGAAGAAATTCTTGACATAACTAACCGACATATTGTACTAATCACGTTAGATAAGTGTTCATTCTATTAATTTAACGATTTTATTAAAATTTAGTGTTTAAACTAAATTTACAAGATATAACACATCTGAGGCCCTCTACCTTTCATTTAAAGCAAACATCATGCAATTTTGTTGAGTAGAAAGCTCAATTTTTGTCTAAACGAAAACTCTTGGTATCAAAGTGTTGAAACAGGTAAGTGTCTTTTTGCCGACATTTTCGTGTGGTTTTAAATTGGTTTTAAAAATATTGACTACGACAAATTGAAAGAGGAAAATTTCGAAACAACTTGACGAAGTCAATTTATGAAACAATTACATTACCTAAGTTGAGGAAAACCAAAGGTGGAAATCGTGCTCAATATCACAAAATAATTGCAAAATTTAAGTGGTTAGTTTGCAAAGACGACAAAACATCTAAAGTGAACAAAGAGTACTCTGAACCGAAGTAATAAAAACAGAAATAGAACAGGTTTACCAATTCAAAATGTACATTTGATGAGTTCTTGTGTAAAGGTGGCCGTTCTGGATGGAAGTCCCTTAGTGTCTCGCGGAAGCCAGTGTGGCTGCAGCTGGCCAGCAGTTTGCGAACGTTCTTGTGAATACGAATGCGTGTCGAAGATCTTTCGTTTTTGCCAAATATGCCAGGTTAGTGAAGTTTTCGAAATAAAATAATTTTATTTGTGTGAAATGCGTCAAAGCAATAGTGCTTGTTGCAATGTGCTGGAGTCGAACTTAAGTGCCCAGTTAAATCAAAGCCAGAACCACGTGCGCGGGAGGGGGATATGCCTTACGCGAACACGTAAAATATTATGTAAGTAGTGTTTCAATGTAGACTTTTATTTAACTTAGTTTTAATTGATTTGAATTGCTTACATTTTTATTATATATTCGTGTTTTGAATTTTGGAATTACATTTCCGTCATTCGATAGAATTTAGTGCAACCTCCATCAGGTCATCAACCTCCAATAGGTCATTCACGAACATATAATTAATATTTGTTCAATGTCAAGAGAACGCGTGATAATCATCTTTTACGTAAATTAAAAGAACAAAGTCCATAAATAATGACATACAATTTTCGTTATTAAAATGTTGTTTTACGACCACAATCAAAGAACGGTAAAATCGAAGTCATTTCTTATTGACCAGTCGATTGATTGATTGTTAGTGATTTCGTCAACTACTATGGTCATTAGTCCCGCAAGTGTAGTGTGTGTTTTTGCTAGGAAGGTGGCGGTGGTTTTCTCCCCCTAGATGGCCAGATCCGGCGCCCACCTACCGTCGGCTTACGAGGTTTTCCTCGACCAGGTATCTCCCACCATAGGCGAACCGCCACTGCCGGGACAAGTTCTAAGTCCCCGACCGCTCCCCCGGAATATGTGGTAGTGTAGTGCATGTTAGTGTAAGTGAGTGTGTAAGGGGAGAAGATAGGATAAAGAAGAGTAAGGACAGATCGCGCACGGTCCGTGGCCCGTTTGATAGGGTACTGCTCCGGCATTCGCCTGGTGTTGATCGGAGAAACCCCGAAAAACTATCGATCAGAGTAGCCGCTCGCTAGAATTCTCCTCCAGACAACGACTGAATTCGACCTGGTTGAAAAGCTAGTGTCGAAAATCCTGCCGACGCCGGGACTCGAAGCTAGGACCTCCCGGTCAGAAGCACTGTTGACCATTCGACTATAGGTCATTCGCGAACATGTGATCAATACTCGTACAATGTCAAGCTTTGCTTTGCAAACGCTTTGTTGCCTCTACTCCACTAAAAAGTAGATTATGATATGCTTTCCTGGAAATTTCCAGCAATGACTTTCGTATCATGAGAAAGGCGTGGAATTGTGTTGTACAAGGACGAACTTGTTTATAAAACAAGAAATACGCTGCTCGACAGTCGCCTGGGAAGCTGTTTATAAGAGACGTACTATACAAAATGTACGTGACTCATTTCTCGGAATTGTAGCTTCTGGTGGACATTGCGAACAAAAAGAAAAATTAAATTTTTTTTGGTTTTTAATTTAAATACGAATGTAAAATATTTTTGAAAAATATATCGATATATTTAAATATTGATATTTTCTCCTTTCTCGCTTTCTTCTTCTCTGACATTTTGTTCCCAAGCTCGAGGAAGGAAAAAAGTAATAATACACCGTCGCCTTCAACTAGATTATTGTGCAATTACGAAACAAAACCCTTATCTTGTCTAAAAGACTTATCTGCGCCAGTGCACTAGAATTAAATGAACACAATCTTGCAGATATTTTAACACGCTTTCATTTTTAAGTAACTTTGTTCACTACCTCGGTGAAAATACATCGGGTTACTTCAATTAATATCCTTTGATTAGTTTAAAAATCACAAGGGCGGAAAGAAACTTCCACGGTGGAACACTTCCTTCACTTACATTCCAGATAAAGCGATAAAATGCTTTTAATATTTTGTCGGTTTGGTTCCCATTACAAAATGCGGAGATACCAAAATATTTGTTCGCAGACCGTCGAGCCAGATTATGTCGCCAGATTATTTCCCGTCGCCAGATTATGACCGTCGAGCCAGCCTAAAACCGAGTTTGCTTTATTTCAGTGATCCGGCTTATAACGGTGACTATAAGTAACTTCAAAATCTGCAATTACATTGCACTTTTGGCATATTTTTCAATTTTTGCAAACATGTAAACTTGTCATAAATAAGAATTTGATTTATTTATTGAAAACTAGAGTGCCAACGAGCAGATGACTACAGCACTAGTGTGGAATTTTATGACTTAGTAAAATTCCGAGTTTTGTAGATCTCATACTTCACCGGAAGATCCTAGATTTCGAGTCCCGAAGGCGATAGGATTTTCGACACTAGCTTTTCAACTAGGTCGAATTCTGTCGCTGGCTGGAGGAGAATTCTGGTGGCAGGCTGCTCTGATTGGTAGGTTTCGGAGTTTCTCCAATCAACATCAGGCGAATGCCGGAGCAGTACCCTAACAAACGGACTACGGACCGCGCGCGATCTTTCCTTCCTCTTCCTTTCCTGAGCCCTTACACACATTCACACTCACATGCATTACACTACCACACATGTCGGGAGACTAGTTTGGAGATTTCAGCCGGCTGAGGTGGTACCTCGCTGGTGGGAGACACCTGGTTGGGAAAATCCCATCAAGTCCACGTAGGTCGGCACCGGATGTCGCCAGCCAGCGGGGTATCACCCCTACCTCCCGCGATTAAAGCATGAACTGCACTTGCGAGACAAAAGGCTCATTCACAATGCAATCACAAACATAAGCATAACACATAGGCATTAACATAAGCGAAGAGTTGGCGTATTCACAATGTGGAGCATAAACATAGGCGAAATAAGAGTTTCTATTGGCTATGAGACATTCTAGTTTACTATTGGTTGGATATGAGAATCGATTTCGAGATATCAAAACAAATACGACAAACACAACCACGCAACACACGAATAGTTCGCCTATCGACTTCGATACTCGATTTTGAGTTATCGAACTGTGATTGGCTTATTCCTTATGTCTGACATAAGCATAAGCACAGAAGCTTGAAGCTTGCAAGCTCTTAAGTTAACGTCTTACGTGTTATGCTTATGCGAACGCATTGTGTGAGACGTAGTCCTAAGTTTTATGTTAACGCCATGCTTATGCTTATGTTTGCATTGTGAATGGGCCTTAATGGCCTTAGCAGTTGATGCGCCCGGATCAATCACCAATCAATCAAATCTTGCATCTCTAGGCTATAATACTTGCTCAAACAAAGAAATAACAATATACTTGTACGTAGGGAGTAATGTGTTTTTATTCCAGAAATATAACAAATTACGAAATACGACCCCCTTCAAAATTTTCAGGGATACACGGCTCTCTAGTCCCTCCTGTGCCACAGTCCTTCGACAGTGAATATAAAGTAGATATATTCCAAACAAATTGAAGTTGAATGAATAGAAAGAAAACATTAATAGAAAACGTCCAAAAAAGTCTATGCCAGACCTACTTAAATAAACTAACAAATGCGTCGATGCCCAAACATAGAAAGAAAATTTTTACTGCTCCAAGGCTATTTCAGTGTTCCTATGCATAAGCTGTTTTACGTGCGGGAATTGCATTGAAAATGCAGTGCGTTTCCTTATAAGATACGGCATCCGTCATGGGATCACGAACGGAATCAGTAACAACTCCGAGTCTCAGGCGCTTGAGCTCTACTTCCGTTGCGTTTATAACTAGTGGTACGCAGTAAGACGAGAAAGTAAAAAGGGACGAAACAATAAAAGAAAAACCGGGAGCGGTAGCTCAGTACATCAACTGATGCCACTGCAACGCCTCTGATTGGGAGGTCCTAGGTTCGAGTCCTGACGGCGACAGGATTTTCGACACTAGCTTTTCAGCTAGGTCGAATTCAGTCGCTGTCTGGAGGAGAATTATAGCAGCCCACTGCTCTGATCGGTGGTTTTCCGTGGTTTCTCCGATCAACACCAGGCGAATGCCGGAGCAGTACGGGCCACGGACCGCGCGCGATCTGTCCTGCCTCTTCCTTGTCCTATCCTCTCCTCTTACACACACACACTTACACTAATATGCACCACACTATCACATATTCCGGGAGACCGGTCGGGAGCTTAGAGCTTGTCCCGGCTGGGGCGGTGCCCCGCTGGTGGGAGAGTCCTGATTAGGGGGAAACCCCACTAGCCGACGGTAGGTCGGTACCGGATCTCGCCGTCCAGCGAGGAGAAAATCACCGCCGTCTCCCGAGAAAAACATGCACTACATTAACGGGACTAATGACTAAATCAGTTGACGCGCCCGGAAACACGAAAAAATCAATTAATCAATCAATAAAAGAAAAGTGTAATCAAAGTAAGTTGTTTTCAAAATCTGATCCGCAGATCTCCATGGGTTCGCACAGTTATCTCTGAAGGACTTCGAATGTCTTCCTACCTATAATTTTTATTTTGTACGAAGTTTTCCTTTTTAATCCTTTTATGGTCGCGTCGTTTATTATCGTAATCATTCATTCGCGGGGGAGGGGGGGCTTTCTTAGTTGTATACTCTGTCTACTATATTTGCCCCTAGTGTAGATCACATAAATGTGAAAGTTGTTCAGATTTATACCGACGAGTCGAGGATTAGTATATATACTACATACATACATAGTATTAATTACATCGTATACGAGGTTACTTTTTTCCTTGAAATTAGTTACTACTTTGTAGTACCTCCGAGAGGTACGAGTAATTTATATAAGAATTAATGGTCATTGCAAACAAGACTTAAACAATAGAGAGAAAGAAGAGAAAAAAATGATTATATTTGCCCCCAAATTATATTTGCCTCCTGTAAAGAGACCGAAGAAATAATTCAGTTACAGAAAAAAGTCATTTGCTTCAATTGAACTATTCACACAGTAAAATTATTAATGGAAACCTTAATTCTGATGAAATGAAGTTCCAAAATTTATTACGCCCGTCTTTGGAAAACCAGAGGCGCACCCAAGATTTTTTCGGGCCGAGAGGGGCTGTAGATGTACTCTCCAGCCGATTGGATGTTTTCGTATAAAGAATTGTTATGTTAGGCTGGATTTAAAAGGTCGAGTTTTAATTAATATTTATAATTAACAATTGGTATATTGAATAACTTTCGTTAGTAAAGAAAATTTGTAAAAGCTGTATGTTTTAATATGTATTTATTATTTATTTATTTCTTTTACGTAAAAAAAAAACAGTTAAAACTGTATATGACGTGCTATGGGGAGAAGTAAATTCCGTGCACAGTTTTAAAAGTCTGTGATCCCTACACTAAGTCATATACTACTTGAATTTTGAATGAAAAAAAAAACGCTCTCATGTGATAAAATCTATTTTCAAGGATAAATAAAGAATAAATTTTGGGCTCTTATCCATGATGTCCTTCGTGAAGGAATAATACTTCCTGCCGCGACAACATGGAAATGATAATTTGAGTAACTATATTTCCCACTGAATTCTAGAAGAAGTGCACAGATAATGAAGTTACATTTATGTCCAGAAGCAAAATGAGGGGCCATCTCAGCATTTGTATCATTGGCTTCTGGGGGAGGAGGGAATCCTTCCCCCCTTGTGTGCTCCCCTGCATTAAACGATAACTTTTTTTAATTAATAGATATTTCGTTCTTCCGTGTACAGTTCAGGAAAGACATTGTCTTCTTAGACAATCGTGGACCAAGAAAGCATCGCTCTTTGCTCATAGTTCCAAGGCTCGAACCTAGGACCGCTCGCTATCTACAAGGCTCGAGACGTCCGTCAAGGCGAACATCTCTGCGGCGAAGTTTCTTCGGCAGCTGCGGCGCTAACCAATGTCAGCACGCCCAATTTCTTCTCTTCCGAGTTCCCTCTCTCTCGCGCGAGCTAGACGCACAAGAACGCCCAACACTCCCGTTCTTATCCCCTCTTCCCCGAAGCGCTGACTCAACGCAGCGAATGAGAATCCCAAACCAAGGCCGCTGTCCGCCGCGGCCGGCAGCCGCTCAAAAGGGAAATAAATACAGCTAGTAAACAGCGGGCCTCGGTCTTCTGTCCGTGGGCCGCTCCCGCACAACACCCACTCGTTCACACCGGCCAGCGGAGGCGCACTGTTCGGCAGCGAGCTCCGTGCATACAAATACGCCGGCGAGCAACGGTGAAGGCGCCCCGCAAACAACCCTTGGCGAGCGGAGAGGACGTTGGTCGCACACGCGTTCCCGGCGGCAGGCAGGCAGCCAGACACACAGGCAAGCAAGGCGGTGGCGATGGCGATGGCGCGCACGTCCGTTTTGGTGGTGACCGCTCTCCTGGTGCTCATGGTGGTAAGCAGCTCGTCAGCGTCGCCGTGGTTCGATCTCTTCACCAACTACCGCACGCGCTCCCAGTACCCGCAGAGGAGACCGCCCAATCCGGGCGGCAGTCGGTCCGGGAGGGACCGGTTCAAACAGATCTGCCGCACCATCAATCCGGACAGCTACGCTTTCCCGGGAAGAGCGCCGTTCCCCGCGGCGCCGGTCTGCCCCTACTGAGCTCCTGGTCAGACCGAGCAGCGGGGGAAGATTTGCGAGTGTCGTGGTGATTAATGAGTAAGGGACCGACGCGCCCGAAAGAAGTTATGTGACAGAATACTGTCGTTTACTAGTCAGCCATCCGTTGGGTGTATGTTAAACATAGACATTTTTGACTTTTGGTGTAATTTACGTAGTAAACATTTTTAAAGTTCTCAAAATTCGCCAATATTTTTGTTTGAGTTTAGGAACTTGTGAATTATTCGACACCATTTTATGCATTTCCAAAGACGTCAACATAATATGAAGTTGAAACAGGAAAAAGGTAATTTTATTCTCGTAAACAATACAGAATTGAAAAAAATTAAAATTTAGGTTTAAGTTATGAAATGAAATTTGTAAAATGATTCATCATGTGATGCAATGTTTAATTAATCCTAGTTTTACACCATACAATTACATGAGTTAAGATAAATTGCTGCAAAAAGATTATCATCAATTAGTGGTTGTGTCAATAGATATAATTTCTTGATTCATGCAGTAATTGTGGTTGAAGTGAAAATTAATATACAGTTTTGATTCCTGAGAAAGACCAAAAATATTCTTTTAGTTAAGTTTTTTAAATTTAACTTCTTTGCACCCTGAGATGTTTTCAATAAATTCTACATTTTTTAAGGCCATGTCTATGAATGTTAATGTACTTGATAAAAATAGCTAACAATAAATATAGTAATTTGAACAGACTGTTTTTGCTCAAAAACTTTTTTAAATTTCTTCTATAACAATTAACCCCCTACATCCCACAATTAAAAATGTTCTTGGATTTTGATCAAATTTCACAGGAGCATTACCGAAGAGCCCTTAATGACATTTTATATATTATTTTTGGAAGTGAGTTCAAATTCTTTGAAATATTTCACATATGATGTACATACGGTGGGAGGTAAGGGGTAAGAATTACTAATTTGATTCATGTAAGATACATCACACAGTGGAAAGTAAGGTGTTGAGTTGTTGAGTTTTAAATAGTTGTGGAGTGCCAATTGTCTCTTCGTACAGCTCTAAACCACAATTATCTCTGCTTTTGATCTGCAGGAAATCTTTAAGAAAAAATTCATGAAAATTAACAAATAATTTACAAAGTTACTAAATGTTCCAAATTACATGAAGTAGCTATTTACTTGCGGAAAGTAATTTCCGGTTTTCCCCTTCAGTTTGTACAGCCGTTAGCCACACAATAATAACTAACTTACAAAAAGCTATCTATTCTGAAAAAGGTTTTTAAATACTAAAAATGATGCCAAACATCACAACTGAACACAAGCACAGTAAAAGCCACTAAGCACTCTCACAGTTTGTCTATGCTACCAGCTTTCTGGACTCACCAATATGGCGGAGGTGGCTTCAAGTTTGTGACGTCATGCCATCTCCCTATATTCATAGTTCCATGTCTGCGCTCAAATTCCTGAACATTTTATTAATAATAATATTTATTGAGTCACATATACAATTTCAATCATGTGTGACAAGTTAGATATGATGTATTATGCAGGTGTGCATGTCTTCCTGGGCTCCAGATTTTAAGCTTTCTCTTACTACACACTATTATGAGTAAAGGTAAAAGCAGTATTTTAATATAAAAAATATTCACTTCTATGTGAAGGAACTGGAAGCGACATTCAATTTTGCTTTTGAACACACTGCTAACCATTATTAACCTTCCACTCCTCTCATATCTAGCAAAAGAGAACTCAAGAAGACTTGGGCAGAGTGAAGTTACATTTACTGTCCAGATATCAAAGCAAAAGGGAGCATTCTCAAAGCTATCTCAGCATTTACTCAAAGGATCAAGAGAAGTTGGACAAAATCCCTGATTGAGTTGGTCATTGATCTTACAATACTGATGAATTACAATACTTGTTACAAATGATAATCATGATAACAATAATAATAATAATAATAATAATAATAATAATAATAATAATAATAATAATAATAATAATAATTATAATAATGGTAATAACTACTAATAATAACAACAATAATATTCATTTAGAATAAAAGTGTCTCTGTTTTCCATGAGAATCTTCTTTGTGAACACCATCATTTCAAATATATACATGCATGGTAGTGGAAGAATCCTTTATTTATTGAACAAAGTTTTGCAAGACTCCTGCTTATGAGTGCTGGTCATTGTTCACAGTATTCTTTTTTGGATAGTAAATATGCGAGAGCTTTCGGGGGCATTTCCCCAAAATAATATTCCATACTTCAGGTGTGAGTGCACATTTGCAAAATACATTGTCCGAAGTGTCTCAATGTTGGAGCTTGACCTGAGGGTGTATAGGGTATAGCAAGATTTGGTGAGCTTCTTATTAAGATTTGAAATGTGAGCATTCCATTTTAGGCTTTCTTGGATTGTTAGACCGATGAAGATGGTTTCTTGAGATATCATTACAGGGTTATTATTTATGAGCAAATACTGTGAGAGTTTTGCTTTGTATTGGGGATTCATGAAATTTAGAGAGACTTTCTTGCTGGTTATGATGAGTTTGTGGTCTTGAAACCATTTTACTAGTGCATGCAAGGGTTTTTGAGTTTCTTTTCCTAATGATTGTTGTGTTTTTGCTTTGATGATTATGTTTGTATCATCTGCAAACAAAATTATTTTGTTATTTCTTAAAGCTGAAGGCATGTTATTTATGTATATAAGGAATAGTATTTGCCCCAGAATGGATCCTTTCAGGACTCCACAATTTATCATCTGAGGGCAGGAGTAATATGAGGAGATTTTGTTTTCTTTAATGTGCTGGAGGGTAACTATTTGGCTACAGTTTGATAAATATGATTTGATCCATTGGCCTGTAATGCCTCAGATCCTTAGCATTTCTAGTTTTGTTAAAAGTATATCATGATCCATTATGTCAAAGGCTCTTGACAAATCTAAGAAAAAAGGCCAATGGGAATTTCCCTCTGATTTAGTGCAACCAGTATGTCATTTAAAAAGGAGAAGATGGCTGTGTCTGTGAATCTATTACCCCTGAAGCCATGTTGTGCATTTGTGAGGACATTGTTTGCATTGAGAAAATGTTTGAGCCTATCATTGAAAAGCCTTTTCAGAACTTTTGAAAATCCTGATAGCAGGGAGATATGTCTGTAATTCATTGGATCATAACTATTGTCCTTCTTAAACAATGGTTTAATTTTTGCCATGTTGAGTACATCTGGTAATATGCCTCTTTTTAGAGAGTAATTGCAAATATGAGAGAGCATTTGCACTATACATGGAGCACGTGTTTGATAAGAAAATCAGGAATGTTGTCCAGGCCTGCTGAGAATTTATTCTCCATTTGTCCAATGATTTTAAAACTTTCAGAGGGGGTGGTTTCATATACAAATATGGAATTTATGATTTGTGTAACATTAGTGTGTGGTTGGTGTGTTTTATTGTTTAGGGAATGTTGAGAAATGAATTTTTTTTATCAATTTGTGGTGTTCATTGAATATGTCAGCAATTTCTTGTGGGTATTGTAAAGTTAATTTTTTGTTGAAGAGCTCTATATTTTTTCTGTTATTATTAGTTGGTGCTGTAGTCTTTTTAATAATGTCCCACAAAGCTTTTGTTTTGTTTTTGCATTTGCAATGTTTTTATCATTTGTCATAATTTTTGCTTGTTTGATTACTTTTTTTTAGGATCGAATTATATGTTTTGTAGTATGAAATTAAGTTGGGGTTACATTTGTTTTGTGCTAGTATTTATACAAGCATTTTCTTTCACATAACACTTTGGTAATCTATGGTTTGGTTTTTTCTATTTTGAATCTTTTTGAGGAAAATGTTTTTAAGGGAGTTTTTGAGGATTAAAGAAAAAGTTTAAGTTAAAGGTATTAAGATATTATATCCAAATTATTATATCCAAAATAACATATGAACACAATAGAATATTTTTAATGATTTTATATAATTACTTTTCATATCTATTCAAATTCATTTAAAAGTGATCCACCTTCTGCATTATCTTGGTATTTCAATTATTTTAATCATTCCAACCTGAAAAAGTTCATCTTTCAATTGTTTTATTTATTTCCCATTTTAAGAGAGTTTTTTACTACTTGAAGAAAGGAATTTAACAAATCTCGAAATACTTTAAACACACCAACTAAAAGATTTCAGAGAATCACAAAAAATTTTGAATTAAAAAAGTTAAATATTAAATTCCATGGTGGTACCAGATATCTTGTGGTACTCTATAATGTGAGTTAGGAAATAATCAACCACGACAATATTAGTTACAATATTTATTACATCCCAAAGTTAACTTTCAGGAAACACTTTTCCTATATTTCATGAGTCTATAAATGGAGAAAGAAAAAATGAGAAAATAACATAGTGTGGGAGCATAAAAGTAAAAATTGTAACAGAAGACAAGACAAAATGACTAAAAATCCAAACAGTAGTTAAAAAAATTTTTTTTTTTTAAGTATTTTCCAATGATCAAGAATTTTATAAGAACAACAACAAACCTCTACCCTCCTCTCATACATTTTTATTTTTATTTTTTGTTTTAAATGTTATAATAAACCAAAATTCCAATAGCCTAGTAAATTAAATTTGTAAAGGACTGACTTGTAACAAATAAAAATGATAAATTTTGCAAAAATGTTACATTTTTATGAGATATCTGTTTGTAGCTGTCTACCATAATAAGATTGAATATGTAAATAAATAATATTTTTTATTAACCCTCTGGAACAGGCAAAACAACACTGAGTTCTGCATGATCAGTTCTGCTGACACAAATGATGGTCCCTAGCATTTTGAACTCATTAGGAATTTGTGAACAGTTAAAAACCCTTGTTTTGGAATGTGTAATAAAAGAACTGAGTGTAATAAATAATACACTCTCATTATCTAAAATGTATTTTGAACATTTAAAAACATTAAGGGCACTGTCCAATTTAGGCACAATATTTTTTGATATTTCACATACTACTTCACTACTGCAAGAGGTTAATATGTTTAAGATAATTTTCTAATTAAATGTAGCCAAATTTGAGTTAGTATAAGAATCATTTGAACAATAATACCTTCATAAATAACATTATTGATAGTTACAATAAAAATCTTATCCCATTTTACAGAATATGCTGCAAAAATTATTCAGTCATCAAACACAATTCAGTACCATTCTGCTTATTTGCAGGTTTCAATGAGCGTAGTTTGTGTGAACATGGTGTAAACATAGACATGTGCTCGGATGTGCAATAACCAATCAGATTATGAGAGAAAATTGAAAATCTCGTACTGTAGTCTAAACTCAAGAAAACGGTGCCAATTTTTACTTTCTTGCATATGTATGTACACATATTTGGGGAAATATACATAATGTATAGAAAGTTATGTAATGCTGTGGAAAATCGATTTTGTTTTTTTATCGGAAATACACATTTTGAGGTCCCCTGATTCAGAAAAAGGGTTTTTTCTTCAAAATGTCTATCTGACTGTCTGTCACTTGAGAACAACACTAGCACCTGAAGTATGCATAGGATTTTTTTCCAAACTGAATACTCCCTGGCCTCACTTAAAGCTCTTTGATTTTGAATAACAATTCTTTAATTTTTGGGGGGTACTACTCAAAGCCGCTGGAACACTTTCAAAATTTTCTAAAAAAGGCACTAAATATTTTCTTGTAAGAATACAGTGAAATACACTAATAAAGATGGTACAGGCCTGATTTTCACAGTTAACTCTGAATTTTCAAAAATTGCAAAAGTTTGAAATTTTTTCGCCCTCTTTCTACAACTACAAAATTGAAGGTTTTTCCTTAAAATGAAATTTTTCTCCATAATTAGTTCTTTCATTAAGGTCATGTAGGGTTTTTTTAAAGTTTTAATTAAAAAAAATTTTTAAAAATTTGTGAGTGACATAATTGCATTTGTGAGTGAAAGTGCTTTAAATGACTTCCAAAGAATTTTGGAAAACTCAAAAGTTTTATAGGCAAAAGAACTTCGAATGCCACATTTACAGTAACACTAATTGCATTTGCTTAAAAACGAATCCAACTTTTTTAAAGAAAATATACCTTCTGTTGCACCACTAGTTGCCTTAAAAAAGAAGACAAGAGATCTATGTCAAAATTTATTCTAAAGAAAAAATTTTTTTTCATAAAGGATGCAAGTGCGCTCTTTATAAAACTTGGGATGGTAAATGAATTCATGCCCTGCACCTCCTTGGTCGCCATGACATTTTTTTCTATTTAAAATTCATGTCTGGCTATGAACTTTTATTTGATTTAAATGCAATGATACTGCTAACAGGGAAGTAGGAAGAATTTCCAGCAATATAACAATGAGAATGGGTTTTGAAAGTATTAACATTTTTCTGTGAAACACAAATATTATCAACATTATATTTACTATAGATGTTTCTGTCCGTCACATCTCGTCATAGTCTGTTGTCAAGAGGACCGCCAGGTAGCATCTCCGCGTACACGCCCTCTGCTACACACTCCTGCATCACTACCCAGCGGTCAGAATTGGAAAGGAATAAGGATAGGGGCATGGTGTAGGACACTTCACACGGGTTGGACTAGTCCTTGTGAAGCAGCCAAACTCCTTTTGTAGGAACAAATTTCACATGAGATTTGACAGGAATCGAACCCGGATCTCCTTGGTGAAAGTCTTAGGGTTGAAGTCCTGAAGGTTGTGAAATTTTTCAACATCAACTTCAATAGTTGCATTGAATTCAGGCTTTGCCTTTGCCTATATTCTAGAGAAGCCTATGTTTGTCAGACTACTTCCCCATGACCTTATTAATTTTGTTAGCATGTCTGTAAATATTACATGCTTGTTATATTATCTACCATGAAGCTAATTTTCATTTCTTTGAATTTGCCACATCTATTTCCAAATTTTATTAAAAAGATTATTTAAAATTCCTTTCAGAAAACGAGGCACATCAAACAGTTGAATTATTTCTGATTTGTCAATGGGCTATGTTAACCCTCAAAATTATGTTATTGTTTTTTCTGACAATTGTATAAATATAAAAATATATAAATTTCATATAGCAATAAAAAAATCTGTAAACAAATCAGTCATTGGGTTTGTTATAAAATTAATATTACAAAAATTCTGATGAGATGAAATAAATTTCAAAACAAACAAATTATGAATGTTATTTTTTTATTCACTAGAGGCAAATTATCAAACAATCCACAAAAATGCACAGAAAAATGAAACATGGAACAATAATATTAAAATTTGAATTTACAAACAAAATATTTACTTGGAGTATTGTTAGCATTTCTCTATTTTCTAGTTTCTTCCAACAGGGAATTCACAGCTATCACATTTGATGATCTCTGATCGCTTAAGTTGCTGCTAAGGATATATAATTTAATACAGTATTAGAAAACAAGTAATAATTCTTTTTTATAAACCCTTTCATATTGGGCAATTCATTTTTGAAAGTGAAAGTTATTTCTATTTCAATCATTTTAAATTTTTGTGCAATAAAACTAAAATAACATTTTCAATATTAATACACAAGCCAGCATGTGTTACCTCTCTAATGCATACCTTAATACATCAAATAAGCTGAGTTGTTGTTGTTTGGTTACAACAGAAACCAAATGAAACTGGTATTTTCCAGCTGGAGTTTATGCCCCTCAACACAAAAAACAAAGCTTGATTCACTAGTTTATTTGTCTGATTGATTCCTCAATCTTCCATTCCTATTGTAATATCCCTACAACCATCATAGTTCACTGTGGTTTGCAAGGAAATTTCATCCCACAATAGCAAACAAACTCTTTTAATGGCTGACATTTTTTTACAACTATCTCTTGGATGTTCCTTTGAAACCTGATTAAAACCAGTACTGTGTACTGTTTCAATTAAAAGAATTAATTTTTTTTACAGCAATGGATACAATTGTCAGGATTGTCAGGAATTTGTAATATTTTGTTTTTGACATTTTATACAACAGTGCCAGAATGTTATCTTCGCTGAAGCATTTTCCCAATAAAGTAAAACAAAACAATTTTAAATTAACTTATAAAACTATTTACACAGAAATTTAAATGCCGAGTATGACTGAAAACTGGAAACTGATACTTAATCTCATATTTGGAATAAACTTCTATTTCACATAAAGTTTAAAAATATAATTATAGTAATATGGGCATAAATTACACTTTAAAGAAAGAGACAAACATTAAATAATAAAAAATTATTACTGTTTTAGTAAATGCAAACTCATATTAATACACAACAACATGCTTTTATAAATTGTAGTTAATATGCACGCTTTGAATTTAATCCCGTATATATTTTTATATTCACTATAAATACGAATATATTTATTGAAACCAAATATGCATTATGAAAAATGTAAATAAGTATAGTAAAATGATTATAAAACATCCTTTCTTGTTAGTAGTACTACATTAATTCCGAAAATTACAGATTAAATGAAGTCATTATCTATTTGTGTTACATTCTGCTCTACTTTTTTACTGATTCTACTTCAACTAGTATGCTAATTCTATTACTATGTTACATCCACAAGTATGCTGCTTCTCTATTGAGGGCACGCCCATAAATTATGTAACTGAAATTTGGAGTATTTTGAATACTCCCTCTCCACACTGTAACACATCTGTAACACTCTATTGAAGCCCCCTCAATTATTACATAATGTTTCTGATAACATCCCCCATTTTGTAATTTGTGAATGACACCTTATATTCATTCCACTAATTTATTAACTTCAAATAATGTTGAAATTTACACACATTTGTTAATCTTTCACTATTTCTCAATTTCTTGAAAGACAGTTTAAGAGACATTCCCTCAGCACGTGAGGAGGAATCTTTAACAAAAGCCATATTTATTTCTAATGTAATAAAGTATACAAAATGACTGCATTATGTCATTACAGATTTTTAGACCTTTTTATAAATGTTAACGAATCCATGAACTATTAAAGTTACATTTTCCTGTAAATCAAATAATTAGATTTTTTGACAGACCTAAAAATGCAACATAGAAACAAAAACATTTAAAGAATGGGATTATCATCATGGTGTCTCGCATAAATTGAAGATTGGTGTTAAGCCTTACAAGACAGCTTTTAGCTCCTTCTGCACAATTTGTAGGTGAAATTACAAAGGGTATAGCCGAATAAGGCGGTGAAAAGTGCCCACAAACCAAATCGATAATCATGATGCTCATATGAAAGAGAATACAAAAAAATCAGCCTCCAAGGGCAATGTTGCAGAGATACGAGAAACGTGTTATGCATGTTTTATTTTTTTCTCAGCATCTATTGCATGTATCAGGCTAAAAAAATTTCAGAGACAGGGAAACATAGTTCAATTTGAAGGTATTTTTGTCAACGAATTTTGACTGCAAATTCGTACAGAAAAAAAATTGAAATTCATTTCAAAATCGGCAGATTTTCGGCGGAAAAAAATTCATTGGAGGGCTCTGGTGGCGAAAAAGTGCGTAAAACTAGTTGCTAAATGAAGAGAAAAAATCCTCTAACACGTGGTGTAGCCAGAATCCCTGTTTTGTAGGTCCTTGAAGCCGAAAAACCAATTGGGTGAGTAAAACGTCCGTCCGTCCGTCCGACTGCCCGTCTGTCCGTTCGTCCGTCCGTTCGTCCGTCCGTCTGTGAACACTACTGCGCCTAAACCACAAGTTCGATCTTTTCCAAATTGAAGAATTCTATGTCGATCTGGCACTTGTTGAAGCTTTGAAATGTTGAAAAACAGTCTTTAAAATTTGGGTGTACTCTACATGACGTCCCCCGGACATTTTCAAAATTTCCAAAAAACAACTCCAAATTTTTTCCTTAAATTTCTTGTAAGATAAGAGCAAAACACTCTTATGAAGGTGGCATAGGTCATAATTTCACGGCTAACTCTGAATTTTCTAAAATTGCAAAAGTTTGAATTTTTTCCGGCGTCTTCCTACTACTACAAAATTGAAGACATGGATTTTTCCTCCAAATGAAATTTGTTGTGCATAAATAGTTCTTTCGATTAGGTCATGTAGATTTTTTTGGAAATGTTAGTAGTTTTCGTGTAATAGTGCATGCAATATTTGCAATTTAAAAAATAACAAAAGCAAAATATTCTCAAAAACGGCTTCAAATTATTTCTTTACATTTTTGGTAAGGTTAGTGCCAAACGAACCCTATGCCGTGACAGAAACGTGATATTTCTGTAATCATTTGTTTTTTCAAAAATTTCGAAAATGAAATTTTTTTGTCTTGTCTCTCACCAGGGCCGAATTTAAGGGTGGGCAGTGTGGGCGGCTGACCACGGGCCCCCACCAAAAAGGGGCCTCCATTTGTGATGTCAATGTTTTAAAACGCAACATAAAATCAACTTCTTTAACTCATTAACGGTGCAGGCTTCACTCTTTACATTAGGGAGACGCAAAACAAAAGGCATAAAACACGTTAAAAAGAGAGAACACGATGACATTTCAGGGTCGTATGAAGTGGTTCCAGGATCACATTGAACTATAATTTATTTATTAATTCCTTTTTACTTTTTAATTTAATTTAAAAAAAAAAAAAGTAGTGTATTAATAAATTAAAATTTTTAAATTACTTGAAGTTGTTAACATTTACAAATATGGTTCTAGAATATATATAGGCTATAAATTTATTCAATACTTCATTAAAAATATAAAATTTGAAATAATTATAAATTTATTGGTGTCGATTTCTTCATTATATGTAGCAAGTTTTCGATTTTTTAGCATTCTTTGAAATAACATTACATCGTTAAATATTAATAATATAAATAGTATTCCGATATAAAACACACTGCTGTTGATATCTGAAGATGGCGAGCAACATTCCAAAACTCGAGTCTAATGTCAAAGTTTTCATAATAAATGTGCAAATAAGAAATTATCATCTATGCTGTATTTTGGAGCGACATATTGTACAGAGTAAACACAACAAGTAAATTGCTCCAAAACTACAAGCTCTATTTGAATACCGCAATTGCTGCTCTTTCATCGCCCAGAGTTTTCATCGAGAAAAAACGCGACAACTTTTCACACTATGAGGAATCAGGAAGTGAAAAAGCTGGGACTTCAGATTACGAGATCTCCAGGATACGTCACCGAAATGTTAATCCCACTGGACTACGGACATGCATCAGAAGTGGACCTTTCACAGTCTCAAAAATTTGAAGAAATAACCTTCCCGTGATTGACCAGTTTCAGCGTGGTTGGATGACCGGTTTTCTGTGTATGAATTGGTTTCTACACGTTTTAATTTTCTGGCTAGACTCGAGAAATTGTAGTCAGATCAAATTGATAGAAGATTGTTAAATCAGATTTACAAAGACGGTGTCGACGAAAATCTTCCCATTATTTAGTCTACCACATTCCATTATTTTGTCTCCCATTATTTAGAAAACTAAGCAATTCATTTTCTCTAATTTGAAAACTTCACGTACTAATTATTTCTTTTCTCTCTCTCTCTCTCTCTCTCTCTCTCTCTCTCTCTCTCTCTCTCTCTCGGTGAATATTTCCGCGTCCTCGGTTGCGGTATACCATCTAAAATCGCCATCTCTAACTCACGATTCTTTGTGGCCTTCATCACTTGAAGGTAGATCTGCCAGAATCACTTGCCAGATTCTGAGGATTTTCCACATCCCGACTTTTCGAATCGAATTTCGGAGTCATTACTCATTAAGCATTAGTCTAATTTGACGTTCTGTTTGGCTACGACAGCCTTTGTAACGATCCTATCAAACTCGCTGACCAATTCGATACGTGCCACTGGTAAACATGTGGGATGTTCATCAAGGTTGTACCCATATTTTTTCGCCAGTGAAGTCGTCCTGGGATACCAATCTCCAATCAACCATGTCTATTGTGGCCCCAGAATCGCGTAAAATTGAGGAGCATTTGCCATTTATGGTCCATGCGCTTAAATGAGGAGCCAATAATTTTTCGGTGCCTAATTCTCTAATATTATTATTTTTATGAATATTTTGCAGTTCTGGACAGTTCCGTTTAAAATGCCCTTCTTCTCTACAATTGAAACATTGACGTTCTTTTTGTTTTTTCAAACCCAGCATTTTCGGACGTATTATCTAGGTGTTTTATAAAGGTTTTCCTATCAAAATTTGAGGAATCAGACATTGAAGTATTGGCACTCTTAATAAAAAAATATTTTCTTTCTTATATGTGCCGGTACGATTGTTGTCATAATTATCAAGTTTCTCTGCCAACTCGGACGATGAACATAAATGTCCCCATTCGTCTGTAAAATGATCACGAATTTCTGGATTGACTCGCTTTTCATTTGATTTGTTACCATGAGATCTAGTTATCTTCTTATGTTTCGACTTTCAATCCACTCGCCCATTCGCGACAATAATTCTTTAACTCACGTGCGTAGATATTCCAAGCACTTCCGCAGCATTTTGATGCTTTCAAACATTAGCCTACATTTCTCGGGACTGAATTTAAACATTGCCAATAAAATTTTCTTTAATTCGTCGTAATCATTAGGATTACTAGAAGTTTGAAGAATTAGCTACGCGTTCACATCATTAGGCATTAAATTCACTAAATTGTTAACTTTTTCGTGTCGGCAAAGCGTGGCGTGCCCTTCAAACACACTTGAAAACCGGGTAATATCATCTCATTCGCTTTGGAATTTATCCATAATTTGATGAATGCGAGTATTGTTCCGATGACTGTCGTCACGTGAATTCGATCGTGTCTCTTGAATAAGACGCAACTTCTCGAGTTCAAATATTCTCTCTCTCTCTCTCTCTCTCTCTCTCTCTCTCTCTCTCTCTCCCCTTTTTCCTGGTTTTCTTTCCCTCTCCTCCCTTTCCGGCTTCTCTTTCCCTCTCCTTCTCATTTTCCGGCTTCTCTTTCCCTCTTCTCCTTTTCCGCGGCCTGTCTCGCCCTCTCTCTCTCTCTGTCTCTCTCTTTCTTTCTTTGGATTCTCTCTCCTTTTTCGGCCTCTACCACCCTTTCTACGAGCCTTTTTTCAAATTCCACTTCATAATTCTCACTCTCTGCGATTAATTTCTTAAGCGTGACTACCTTTGCATTCGATGGAACAGTTTCACCTAATTCCTCCGCTAAGGTAATAAGCAATTATTTTTTATTTTTTTTTATTTTACCTAGATAGGCCATCGCGACAGAAAAAATTGCCTGACTGACAAGTAAGGAATTGCGAATACTTACGTGGTTTCTTCGGCTTCTTCTTGAATATGTTGCAGTTCCGATAGGCCATCGCAACCTCCCTCCCCATGGTCGCTTGGTTTCCGGTTTTGACACCTGCCCGACTCGTCCCCTGCCTGCTCCCATGGTTTACCGGCCTTGATGCGGCTCCTTCGGTCTGGTCCAGTAGTCACCAGTATCGGCTGCTTCACCAGTTCACTATTCAATGACTGGCCGTCATTTCTGTCGTGGTTTTTGCTTTGCCGCACTCTCGCCTCAAGCAGTTGACGCTTTCCCCGTTGTCTGGTAGCGTCTCAAAGACGTCGTCAGTAGTATCCCCAAGATGAAATTCGGCACGACTTGCGGCAGAACTGAGAATGACCCCAAAAGTCTTGCCGAATTCCATTTTGGAGATACTACCTTCAGCCGCCACGTTAGAAAAATCCAAGTATAGGCTACTCTCCACTATTTAACCAAGGTTGAACCAGGTATGAACCGGCCCTGGAACAACAAACCAGAGAGTATGGGAACAAACCAAGGAGGTTATTATATATATATTGTGATGAACCCGACCTGCCGCATACGGCAACCCACGCATGTGAGCAATGCGCGTAGCACACGGTCTAGATACCACACAAAAGGAGGGGGTAAACACCGTCACACCGAAGTGTGTCGGTAATCAGATGACAGGAGTGCGCGTTAAATTTATAAATAAAGGGCGCCAAACGGGCACTTACCTGACACCTGGCACCGGCATATGAGCACCTCAGGGGTGAGCACTCTGTGAATGAGGGCATGCACTGGGTCCACTACTACTACTAAGTTATAATGACTACAAAGTCTTGTTCCTTTTTAAGTGTTAATCGCCTGAATGGCGAGAACACGTTTATTGCTAGTTAAAATGCATTTTGATCTGAAGGTTTCTTAAATTAAATTCTAATATTACTTTTACAATAGATGACTTTTTTTAATGTCTTTAAAATGAATACAAGAATAATGGTCGTTTTTTAATTTTTTTATTTTATGTCAAAAAATCAGTTAAAAACTGCATATGACGTGCTATGGGGAAAAGTGAATTGTGTGCACATTTTCAAAATTCTGTGATCCCTACACTAAGTCATATACTACTTAAATTTCGAATTTTTGAAAGGGAGAAAAAAAAACAAAAACTCCCATGTAATAAAATCTATTTTCAAGGATAAACAAGCAATAAATTTTGAATTTTGAAAGGGAAAAAAACAAAAAAACTCCCATGTAATAAAATCTATTTTCAAGGATAAATAAGCAATACATTTTGAATTTTGAAAGGGAGAAAAAAACAACAAAAAACTCCCATGTAATAAAATCTATTTTCAAGGATAAATAAGCAATAAATTTTGGCTCTTATTACTTCCTGCCGCGACAACATGGAAACGATAATTTGAATAATTGTATTTCCCACTGAATTCTAGAAGACGTGCACAGAAAATGAAGTTACATTTATGTCTAGAAGCAAAACAAGGGGTCAGGTCGTTGATTCTACCTCTTTCGATGATTGCACACCTGTGGTCGCCCTCAAATCAAACGCTGTCGCGTACCGCGTTGCAGCAAGGCGCAGCCAGCCGGAAGCAGCTGTACATTCGGCGCCAGCGTTCCTTCCCGTTCCAAAACTTCGCAGATCCGACGCTCGTAGTCAGGAAATGGTTGAAATGAGCCGCAATCGGTGGATAGCGGAAAGGGTCGTCAATACGCCACCCTATCCGTATCAGGTCAGCCTCGATAACTCGGCTGTACTATCGATCCTTACGGATCTACGCCGGCCCGTTGAAACGGAATAAATTCCAGTTTGTGATTTCAAACGGGGCGGCCTGCACTCCATTGGTCGGCCAACACTAATCGCTGGCTCCAATTCTCCTCAACACATCAGCCTGTTTGCTATGCCGTTCTCTCGCCTTCTATGTGTCTTCTCATAAGCATCCTACTCTGTTGAGCTTCCTGCTTCGCATCCCCACTCTCTTTTCTAACTTCGCACATCGCTCCTTCACGTGATCAGAATTTCAAATGCTGTTGGTAAAAATGTCAATTTCTAGAATATTCGACGCGAGTTGGAAGCTGATAGGGCATTTCCTAACTAACGTCATTTTCTGGGCGCCTGATTGGTGGTCTTTGTTGTGCGTGTGTTTTCGCCAGTACACCAGAGATGGACAAAGCAGTCCTTTCTGCTGTCTCCGCGACGTTTGTATGTGTCCTATGGGATTACGTAAACAGTAGCCGGGATCTCTGTAATGGGATGTTGCTAACCTCATATCTGATAAGAATATTGTTAAACTTGAGCCAGTCATGTGTATAACTGAGTGAGAAAACTAAAATTAATTCTGATTGTTCAAGTGAAATTCAATAAATTGCTATTTCAATAACGTTAAATATCATTTGTTGGATAGTTGTGTGATGAACATTTTTATTGTAAAGGGAAGCAATTCAGTTTTACATTGATAGCTTGTGAAAAAACATTTTTTTCTACTTAGATTCACTTTTTTAAATTTTTAAAAAAAGTGCTGAAATCTTACTTTCTTTAAATTCTTAATAGTAATTACTTAAATGACTTGATGTGTAAAGCAAATATATTTATTATTGCAAAAACCTTCAATCAAGACACACAATGCTATTTCTGTAATTAAACACCATAATCTAATTCCTTTCATTGTTTTTTTCCTTTTAACCTATTTACACTTGTTCTTAAAAGGTAAACAAATGAGTTTTACTAATAATTGTGCCATGTATTTATTATGTTTTTCCCATATTCCTAGCTCTTGTCATTTATGATTAAGAACCCTCTAGGTATCTATTCCTGTAAATTCAATGCATTTTGGATTTATTTAAGTAAAGAAAACATAGAACAACCCCTCGAATAAGGAGGCACACCTTATAAAGCTGTAAGTTAAACATTGAAGTAAGTAAATGCACTTAATTTTCAATATGGCTGTAAGAAAGGTCGCGAAAAATAATTTGATTTTGAACTCCCGCTTATGAATTGACAATAAGCGTGATTGGCACACACAAGTGGATGAGCCTCTTTTCCAGTGCTGCGCCTGCGCCTAACTCAGAGAGTATACTAATGGTATAAGTGCTCTGTGGCCTTGCCTAAGCAGGAAGCGATCAGAAGCGATGGCCGCAATTACACGTACGGACTTCGGAGCTGATATGTGCATTTGACCAGCAATGACGGAGTAGACTCGTATGTAAGTGGGTCTGCTGCAACCAAGATGCTGGAGATAAAGCTCTGTTTCATCCAAGAGCGCTCTAAGGGCCCTCTTGGTTTCATCTGTCTGCTCTATCGGCAGCACAGGGATGCCAAGTGTGGTTAACGTGCGCAGAACATGCTTGCATGAATCGCATATGAACACATTCGAGAGCATGGAATTTGTGCACCACGTTACTGTCCACCTTTTCCGGAGAATAAGGAATCGACCGAAGATATGATTTGTGAAGCTATTCCTGTGTGCTGATTAATTCTCTTCTAATCTTCGGTAAGCATTATATGCAAAATTAGTACGTTAATTTTGTTACTGTTAAATGTATTTTTTAAATTACATGATATTTGGCAACAAATTTCAGTGTTAGGTCATCATCAGTATTTTAATGTCTTTTCAATGCTCGAAAAGTGTTTGTCGTACTCTAGTTAAATTGAATTTCACCGGCTGGCAATTGTTCCAACAATTTCGTTCATGAAAATAGAAAATCGTTAGTTACTAACTCGAAATAACGTATTCTTTTGATTGTTCGAATTGATAAAGAGGGTGATTCTGTAGGAAGGACTACGTACCGAAGTTCCTTTCGCGAAAAGTTGATTGGAATACATTTTAACGTTTGAAACGAAAGTCTGTAGGTTCAACGATGATATTTAGATTTAGCAAAGTTAAGAAGCGCCGTTTGCTGATGCTGTCTTGTTTGAGACAGTTCCAATGGACTCGTTGAAGCTGACAACCACGCGAGAAATGTTTGACTTGAGAGTAAATAGCGACCCTTTTGAAGTCGCAAAGAGATAAATAGCAAAATAGATTTTAATTGACTAAACCATGAACATTTCAAAGGTACTTTGTAATTCTCCAGCTGAATTACCTGCTAGATATTCCAGTAATTCTAGCAAGGTTAAATGTAAATCGCATAAAAGGCGAAGAAAAACGAAAGAACATCAAAAACATAAGTTTAAACGGAAATATTCTTCAGGTTCTAGTTCATCTGAAGGTAACCAACAAGAGAAAGAAAATGTGAAGAATATGTTGTTTGCACCAGCATCAGATGAAACTGGTCATGATGGGACTTGTGGTCAGGAACGAGGAGTAAAATCAAATGAACCACATTTTATTAGTCTTGATAGGGAAGTTGCTGCGTGGAGGTTTGGTCCAGCCCGATATTGGTATGATGCATTGGGTGTTCCGGAAGATGGCAAAGGATTTGATTTTGGCATGAAGATAGGTAACCCAAATGATAATTTAGGAGAAGATTTCCCCGATGATGTTTATTTAATGGTGTCCCAATTGCATTGGGAAGATGAAGTAATATGGAATGGTGATGATGTTAAAGATTCGGTTATGCAGAGACTAAAATGCAAAAGTAACATTGCTGGGTGGGTACCATACAGTAATCATCGCACTGCCCCTAACCTATCTGGAAAAAATGTTGCACGTTATGTTGGAGAATCAACTTTTTCAGTCAACAAGCAAAATATTAATGCAAATAAACTTAACAGCAAACCGACAGATACCGATCCTTTGAATAAGCATGATCCAACAATTGCTGATAATCAAGAACATCCATGGTATTCAATTTTTCCTATAGAAAATGAAGAACTTGTTAAAGGTGTATGGGAAGATGAAGTTATTTGGGATCCGGAGAGCATGCCTTGTATTCCAGAACCAAAAATACCTACTTGGGATGCCAATGACCCTAACCTTAATTTTATGAATCCTGAAGAAGTCAATCCTCCCAAACGGCATGTGGATTCAACAAATTCATCCAAAGTTAAGATACTCCATCCTCATGTAAATAAATCAAAAATATTACTGGGAAAAGCAGGTGTAATTAAAGTGATGGAAGATGATGTTCCCCCCACTCCTCCTGAATCTCCCAATAGAGATCCATTTAATGTGTCTAATGATAAATATTACATGGCACGTTCTTCAGAATTAACATTGAGACTACAAATAAGTGGCAGCCACCTTATACGGCATGCTACTCCAGTGATGGAGCTGAGAACGCCATTTGTTCCTACATACATGGGACCCTTGCGCCTTCAAAATTTTCATCGTCCTATTCTTAAGAGGTTTTCGCATGGTCCTTTATCTCATTTGGGGCATCATTTTGTTCTGCCATTAGCAAAACATATTCAAAAGAAAGCAAAACGGAGAGTGAAAGAACGTGATGCAGCAGGTGGAGGAGAGATATTTTTTATGAGAACGGATAAAGATTTAAGTGGTCGGGATGGTGACATAATTCTTGTGGAGTTTTCTGAAGAGCATCCTCCCTTAATGAATCTTGTTGGAATGTGTTCAAGAATAAAGAATTATTACAAGAGAAAAGCTGACAAAGACCAAGCGTTGCCAGAATATCGCTATGGAGAACTTGTATTCGCTCACACTTCTCCTTTCTTGGGAACTTTGGAACAGGGGCAGTCTTTACAAGCCATCGAAAACAACATGTATCGGGCTCCAATTTATGAACACAATGTTCCTGCTACAGATTTTCTAATAATCAGAACAAGAAAGCAATATTATATACGAGAAATAAATGGTCTATTTGTGGCTGGTCAAGAATGTCCTTTGTATGAAGTCCCAAGTCCCAATTCAAAGAAGGCTGGGAACTTTATTAAGGATTTTCTGCAAGCTTTTATTTATCGTTTATTTTGGAAAAGTAATGACAGTCCTAGAAGAATAAAAATGGAGGATATACGTAAGGCCTTTCCCTCTCATTCTGAAAGCAGCATTCGAAAAAGATTAAAATTATGTGCTGACTTTAAAAGAACTGGAATGGATTCAAATTGGTGGGTTTTGAGGTCTGACTTTAGATTGCCCTCTGAAGAGGAACTTCAAGCTCTAGTTACGCCAGAGCAATGTTGTGCCTATTTTAGCATGCTGGCTGCTGAACAGAGATTAAAAGATGCAGGATATAGAGAAAATTTTTTGTTTGCTCCTCAAGACGATGAAGATGACAATGGTGAAGAAGAAATGCAACTTCGAATGGAAGATGAAGTAAAAGTTGCACCATGGAATACTACCAGAGCATTTATTCAAGCTGTTCAGGGAAAGTGTTTGTTGCAGTTAACTGGACCAGCAGATCCTACTGGTTGTGGGGAGGGATTTTCATATGTGCGAGAACCAAACAAACCCATTCAACACAAGGAAGAAAACAGAGCACAACCTAAGAAAACTGTGTCTGGAACTGATGCTGATTTACGCAGACTCTCCTTAACTAATGCAAGATCGCTTCTTAAAAAGCGGGGCTTAATTGGCGAAGATATAAAGAGGCTAACTCGGTGGGAGGTAATTGATGTGGTAAGAACCTTGTGCACAGAGATGGCAAAGGCTGGTGAGATAGAAATGACTAAATTTTCTCGTGGCAATAGATTTTCTATTGCTGAGCATCATGAACGATATAAGACAGAATGTCAGAGAATATTTGATTTACAAAATCAAATTCTTTCGTCCTCTGAAATTCTTTCTTCAGATGAAGCAGAAAGTTCCAACAATGAAAATTCTGACATTGAGGAGATGGGCAAAAATATAGAAAACATGTTGTCCAATAAGAAATCGAGCTGTCAATTGTCATTGGAAAGGGAAGAAGAGGAACGCAAAGAATTAAGGAGAATGTTAGTTGATGAAAAAAATGAAAATCAGCAGAACAAAGGCAAAAGAGATGATAAAGAAGACCAGTCTTGTCCAACTTCTAAAGCAGCTTTGTCAGGAAAGATTTTGAAGATATATCGGACATTTTGCAATGCAGAGGGTAAGGAGTACACAAGAATTGAATTTGTGCGGGATCCTGCTGTTGTTGAGTCATATGTTAAAATTAGGACAATGAAAGATGAAGCATTTATAAAACAATTTGCGACTTTAGATGAGCATCAGAAAGAAGAAATGAAACGTGAGAAACGTTGCATCCAAGAGCAACTTAGGAGAATTAAACGTATTCAGGAAAGAGAACAGATGATGAAAATTAAATCTGATGTCTTGTCAGATTTTGGCTTTCCAGAAGATAGTGTGTCCACATTTAACAGTAATTTTGCAGCTTCTACACCTTTGGAAAATACACCTGCAGAGTTGAAAGCTAAAGAATCTCCACATTCTTATATGCCAAAAAGGAAGAAACCCAAATTGAAACCAGATTTAAAATTAAAGTGTGGAGGATGTGGAAGTGTTGGTCATATGAAAACAAATAAAGCATGCCCTTTGTATCAGCCATCATGTGTACCACCTGTTAATGTTGCCATGACTGAGGAACAAGAGGAAGAAATGGAAAAAAGTTTAAATGATGATGAACACTTAATTAATATAGATGGAACAAAAGTAAAACTATCGTGGAAATTAATTAAACATGCTGAAGATATGAAACGATATACTTTGGTTTTGAAAGTGCCAAAAGATTTAGCTAATACACCGAAGAGAAGACGTTCTGTAAATGATATGCACTGTGATTACTTAACTCGGCAGCCCCAAACAGTCAACAGGCGGCGCACTGATCCAGCTGTGGTTATGTCATCCATTCTAGAAACAATACTCAATGAAATGAGAGATATGCCTGACATTCAGCCGTTTCTTTTTCCAGTTAATGTGAAAAATGTACCTGATTATTATTCATTTGTTACAAGGCCAATGGATTTGCAAACAATTCGTCAGAATATAAGGCAAAATAGGTACAGAAATAGGGAAGAATTTCTTGCTGATGTGAATCAAATTGTGGAAAATTCAACACTTTATAATGGTGCAAAGAGTTCTTTAACTGATGCTGCCAGACAATTGTTAACCTATTGTGTGGAGCGTATGAAAGAAAAAGAGGATAGATTGATACATTTGGAAAAAGCTCTCAATCCTTTGCTTGATGATGATCAAATTGCCCTTACATTTATTTTAAACAATGTGATGTGTAAATTGAAAGGTATGCCAGAATCTTCTCCATTTCTCAAACCTGCCAATAAAAAGATAATGAAGAATTACTATGATGTAGTAAAGGAACCAATGCACTTGGAAATGATTGCCAAAAATGTCACTGCTCACAAATATCAAAGACGGGAGGAATTTTTATCAGATGTCAATAAAATTCTTCAGAATAGCATTCTTTACAATGGTGAAACGGCTGAAAATACAGTGAAAGCCAGGGCATTGGTTAGTGTATGTCGTGCAGTGTTGGAAGAATATGCAGATAATCTCACAAAATTGGAGGCAAATATAATTTTGAACCAGCAGAATGCCTATGATACTGTGGAAATTGACTCTCCTCAAACAAATGAATATGGTGAGGAATGTTCTAACATTACAGAGACCAATGTTGGTCAAAAAGTTCAAATGGATAACGAGTTGGGAGAATCTTCTTGTGCTAATTCAGATGTGGGGAATGCTGAGAGAGATAAATGTAATGTTGGTGGTACTTCTCTCTGGGAAGATTTGAGATTTTCCAGTGATGATGAAGTGGAAAAAGAAATGGACTTACTTAGTGGTCCATTAAGTGAAGAAACTGTGCAAGACAAAGATTCAAATAACTGTTCACAAAATTCTGTGGCATCTGAAGAACAAGAACTCATGGATGTTAATTCACTTTCTGATTCTGATTCAGATGATTCTCTAAACAATGGTATAAATTCCCTTGAGAAAAAGGATGAACCCAAAAATAGACTGCAAGAAGACCTTGAATAGTAAATGAAGGCGGTAACATAATAAATGTAAACCTTATAATATGTACCTTATTAATAATAATGTAATTGTTCCTTGTGTACTCCCGATATTTTGAGAGAAGTTCTAAGAGTAATAGATAGGTGTTTTGTTTTTAGTTATTGTTTAAAAAAATGAACTAATAATTAAGTGTAGTTTGATGGTATTATAAAATCTGCAAATTCAGAATCAGGTTTTTAATTATTGAGGATTATTGTTGGATTATGGAAATAGTGAGTTGAAATAATGCTTCACTGTTTAACAGCTTGAAAAAATGTATTAGTGATTGTCTTTAGTTAATTTATTATGAAATCAAAATAAAAAAATGGAAAAAATTGATATTTTTAAAGTTGTGGAGTGCAGTTGTGCAAGTGTGTGGTTGATTGATAACTTTTCATTAATTTGCTTTTAAGATGTTTGTATTTGTAGCCAGTATTTGAGGCATGACCCTTTGAAATGTTTAGATAGATTTGATAACATAGATCACATACTATGTTAATCTTTTGTTCTTGAGATTCCGTTAACTCTGTTGTGGGAACAACAAATTCTCTTCAGTTAACTTTTGCTTGGGTTTAATTCTCTGTGGCGTTTACATAGATATTCTTCTTTTGGTTGTCCCCTGAAATATGGATATTATTCTTATTTTTACAGGCTATTTTGAGAATGCTGCAATAAATCATTGTTCAGGGTTGTGAAACTGAAAAATCTAAAATTTTCCGTTGAAAATTTAAAACTAGAAATGTCAGGAAAGTTGTCAAAGTTCTTCGAAAATTTTGTTTCCTAGTACATTCTGATGTAATATAACCCATTGCCCTGGGAGAGCCTTAAGAAATTCATTGCACAGGTTAGAGGGCATCTGTCAAAATGTGATGGAATTATATATTATTCATGATTAAAGTCTCAGGCTATCAAGCAATGGCTTTGGTTTCTCATAGGAATTTTTGGTTAATGAGCAGCTAGATCCTTTTATCCCATGTTTAGAACACTTTTAATGAATTAAATTGATCAGACTGTGGGGACTACATAGTAACTGAATTATGCATAATTCTGAGCCAGACATGAATCCAGAAAGTATTGTAGGATTTATTATGATGCAATAAGTTTGTATCAGAGTAAAATTACACAAGATATTGACTTTGGGGGGGAGGGGGCACTTCCATCCTCCACTCACACACTGTTCTGAGGTAGTGGAGACATGAGTGAGTGAATAGTGGAAGCTAGAGTGAATTACGAAGTGTTTGTTACATGTTTTGCAAGTGTAGTGCATTTAGCACAAGTTTGCAAAATGCACTACATAGAATGCAAAGAAATTGTATGATGAAGTTGATTAAAACTCGCTACATGATTCAATGGGTTTGCAGTGAGTCCAAACATAATTGGAAGATGCAGACAGCAATGTTGGTGTACTAGAAACTGGACAAAATGACAACACTTAAAATGATGGATACAATGGATGAATTGATTAGAGACCATTTGGATATTGATGATCTTTTTTTACGAATTCCATTTTCTTTAAATGCAGGCTACTAGCCATCAAGAATTAATGAACTGATGACATTGCATGTTTTCCAGTTTTTGCTTGCAGGAGGAAATATTGATAAAATAACCAAATATTAATAGAAATATCTTGAGTAAGAGTATAGAAAATAATTAAATTTTTCTGAATAATGTATTTAAACATTTGAGTCACGCACTGTCTTTGCAACAATTATTTTCTTTCTCTTTCTTTTATTTCATTCTCTTTTCTTTCTCTTCTTTTCTTTTTCTTCATTTTCTTTTCTTTTTTCTTCATTTTTTCTTTTCTTTCCTCTTCCTTTTCTTTCTTTTTCTTGTTTTTACATGTTCTGGATGTTTGTAATATTTATTTATACAGTTGGCAATTTATAGACACAAAACTGTAATAGTTCTACTTCTGAATAGAGATTTACACGTCGGGCCTGCATCCATCAGATTTAAGACCAAAAATGTTGCAGTTGTTAACATACAAAACAAGTTCATTGCAAGACACATTATAATGTGAGATAATCCATAACACTCACAGCAATCAAGGCAATTGGCAATTCTATTGTAATTATCCCCAAAAATGATTAATTGATAAATTGCAAACCTTTTTAGATAACAAGGGATTGTTGTGGATGATTATTTCCTCTCACATTATGGATTACTTCCTGATATTGCAACCACCATAGAATTTACACATTATAATTGCACAGAACTTACAAAATCAAGTGTTTGAATCCTCTAAGGGACAATATAGCCTTGGCAAATTAGACAAATCAAGTAAAAATTTCTTGGAGTTTTGAAACTTGATGTGTGTGTGTGTGTTTGTGTGTGTTTTTTTTTCAACACCAGGCAAATATTTGTGTGGTGCCATGGACCACGTGAGATCTTTCCTTTCTTTTCTTTGCCCTATCCTCACCTCTTACCTACACCAACTTACACTTACATGCACTTCACTTCCATACATATTGGGAGACCAGATTGGAGCTGAGAGCTTGGTTGGGAGACCAGATAAAACCCAGCTGGGACGGTGCCCTGGTGGTGGGAGGTATGGGGTTGGGAAAATCCCCACAGACCAGCGTGTAATTCAGCACTAAATGTCACCATCCAGCATGGGAAGATTACCAACGCCACCACCCTTGATAAAACATGTACTGCACATACGGGACTAATGGCCATGGTCATTGAGCGTTTCATGCCTCGAAACGTGAAATGATCAATCTCATACTCAGTGCATCACATTGCTGATGACACGGCTGACATCATGTAACATTAAGGCTCCAAGGAAGTGGCTGTCCTTCATTAAATATTTACTTATTGTACGTGTTATGGAACATATTTTTCAATATTCTTGGTATGTAAAGAACTGTACTGTGTATCCGTATGATATTTCTGTATTCGTTACAAAATTTAATTTCTTGTAGTATAATAGAGTATTTTATTCAGGGCATTCTTTATCAAAATGGCCAAAAAAATATCGATGTTTCGGAAATCATGCAAATAATATTTTCAGATTTAGCATGATAAAAAGGAAAGAAAAAAAATTGGTTTTATTGCAACTTTATTTTTATTTAAAAATAATTAATTTTTTAATGATTTTAATACATTTTCTGGGATTGCTGCTTAAAAAAAAATTCCAGGCTAAGACTATATATAAAGTTTCTTCTAATATTTTGTTAACACTATCTACTGATGGCAAGCAACAGAAAAATAGCATGACAAAAAATTTTCAAGGTAATAAGAGGGCATAAATGGGTAAATGTCTTTAAAAATTGATTGTGAAAATACGTCATTGTCCTTTATTTTCAAAAACCAAAATATTCCTAGATAGTTGATGCTTGTACTTTATACCTACAAAATTTCATCCTTGGTTATTGAAAGGATCCAGAACTACAAGCATTTTTATTTCAAAATTTGTGATGAAAAGTTGTTTTATGTGACAATATTATTTTTTATTTGGAAAATGATAGGTCTATTACAATTTTGTGCAAATTTTTGAACATTCATCTGGTACCTGAAGATACTTTACATTTTACGGCTATTTTCCCCTGGGCTGCTTGATCTGTAAGAAACACAAGTAATTTCTTTTTAGTTTTTTTTTTTTTTTATTAATAAAGAAATTACATTAGGAAAAAATATTTCTGAATGCATACCTTGTTGCTGGTTGGTTGGAGTATCTTGTAGGTAGAGATTTTTATTTAAATCTTCAAGAATTGCAACAGACACCATCCTGTTGCATGGAGGTTTTAATCAGCAAATCCTTCTCACCCTGGGGATGCAGGCATGGGAGGATCTGATACCTTTGATTGAGACAGCAATCCAAAATTTTTTGCCATGATTTTTGTGTTTGCTTGAATTTCTTCTTTTGCTGCAAAAGCAAACGAAATGTAAAGGAATTCCTATGACATTATCTTTAGCTCAAGAGTATGGCTGCAGAGGTGTCTGAATACAGCAATCGTCTAGAAGTTCGAGGCAGGCCATTGCTACTAGTCTTTTAACTTCCTGTTCAGCCCATTATTCTTTGAGGAGTTTTGAAAAAGCACCACTCAAATATCTTCAGGTAGAAGCTGGATGTTCAAAAATTTGCAAAAAATTGTAAGGAACCTATTGTTTTCCCAATAAAAAGTAATTTTGTCAGATACTAGCAACTCATTTAAACTGATTTTGAAATATAAAAATTTTAATTTTAAAAACCTTTCAAGAACCAAGGATGAAATTTTGCTTTACATCAGTAGATAAGTCTTAAGGGCAGAAGCATTTAAGCAGTACGTTCCAAATCATTTTCACAAGAAATTATTATACTTTGATATTCTTGAATTTTTCAATAAAAAATCTCAATGCAATCAAGCTAACTTGTCTTTTCAATTATAGATACATAAATTATCTGAAAATTAGAATTATGCAAGCAACAGTTTCCAAGTATAGTTGGGGAAACCAATTTGTAAATATTTTGTGAAAATAAACTTTGAAGACAACTAGGGAAGAGGTAATGCAGTTGATGTTAACGGAACACAAGCAAATGTGTTCTTTTGTAATTCTTTAATTGATGTGAAACTTACTTACAAGGGGATAAAATTGTGTGGAATTAATGTGTCATGATCATGTTGGGGGAAAATGAGAATCTTAAGTCTAGAATATTGTACCTACAGTCTTAACATAGGTGCAGGATGTCATTATGCAGTGCCTTGAAGATTCTTTTTTAAATACTAAATGCATTTTATTGATGTTAAATTACGCTTGAAGAAAGCTTGCATATAAAACATAATAATCAAAGACACCAATTTACCTAAAAGATGGAATATTATGCTTCGGATACAATAGTTAAATTGTTGAATGGCTAAGTTACATTGCAAGAATAAGTTTATAACATTTCTTTCTTTCATTTGCAGGCAAAGAATGAACATCTTGAAATAGAATCTGACATGACATAAATTTGAAATATTCAGAAACAATATAAATTAAAAAAATTTAATGTTAATATAATTGAAACATAAAACTGTTAGAATATGAGATAAACCTCACTGTTCACTGAGCATCCAAAAAGCCATTGAATGACATTAAAAATTACTTGCTGAGTCACTCAGTTAATAATTCCTACTCTAAATATTCATAGACAAACTGTGAAGTTATAAATAAAATTACTTACATACTAGTGTATATTTTAACAATTTCAACTACCCCAATCCTCATCTTGAAGAAATGCAATAAAAAATAATAGATTACATACAAATTACATGAATGTAATTTAGATGCAGTTATGTGGAATCCTATTTTACTTTTTGGAAGTGACTGGGCATTCGATAGAGCTATTTCTTATTTTACTAGTTGGAGAATGATACTGTTGATACCTGTCCCTTGTGTAGTGCAGAAGATTGTTCAGCAATATTTTCTCTCCAAGTTGGAGGCATTAGGGATATTGTTCTCATAGTTTCTATCACGCTCTTGTGGAGTAAAAAATGATGAAACTTCGCCATTTCTGCCATTCCAACAGAAAGAAAAAACAGAAATTGATTGTAGAATTCCATATTGAGTTCACTGGATATGTGATGACTAGGGCCCGGATAATTATGTACTAAAAATTGGACTAAAAATGTGTACATATATATACACATTTATATTACTGTATATTATAACACACACACACACACATATGTGTGTGTGTGTTATAATATACAGAAATATGTACTAACAAGTTAAAAATATGTAAAATTAATTATCTTTATATCAATTCTTTTTATTAACGCAAAGACCAAAATTAAATGTTATATTCCTCATAATCCTATTATTTAAAACGATCTCCATAACCAGAAACAAGTATTTGTTTCAAATATTTAGCAATTAAACTATTCCCATTATCTTGTAAGTGAGCCTTCTACTGACTAAACGAGCTTTCTATATCGCACGGAGTCACTAGTGCGTTTTTAAACTTGTGCATATCCTCTGTAGTCAATATCCAATGTGATGGAATTGTCCCCTCATAGCACTGCACTAACAGCTATCAGTGCAAATTGCAAATGGTTTCAAATGTGGGGTGTTCTCCAGAACTGAAGACCTTCTTGTTCACTAGGTTCTTTTTGATCCGTGAATAATAAAGGAACAGTTTTTAAAGAAGCGGCTAATGATTGGGCAATTTCAGGGCAGGCGGAAAGTTGCAGGGAACATTTAATTGTAATGCCTACTAAAAATTGGGCAATAATTTTTTTTTAAAAAATTAGTATAAGAATCAAACTGATATATAATTTGTATAAATAAAACAAAAAATTGGAAATCAATGAGTCAACCTGAGATCTAATCAGTTCTGCAATACAATGCATGTACAAGTCAAGTAATTTTGGATACATTACATGCAGGGCTTCTGCTTCCTTGCATATGTATGGTGCTGAATTAGTATCAGAAGGAAGATATTACTGTGCTTAACTCCACGAGACCACAAAAATTCCATTGTACGAGTAACAGTTTTGCAGTAGATTGATGGTTGCATTTGGGTAGCACTTCACTAGTTATCAAAATAGGCTGTCACTTTTTAACTATTCATTAAACCTATTCCAACATTTCCAATATAATTTCCTTGTTCGTCAGTTCATACCCGGATGGGACCATCGCCAATTTCCCATAAATGGAATCCATTATTTCCAAACAACGAATAAAATTCATTGATTCCACACAGTCTTTCTTATTGTAGATGTGGGTGGAATTGTTTCATATGAATATTTTTACAGAAATTCACGTAGCATTGGATTGCTTAATTTCTGTATGGGAATTGCTCAATACTTTGGTGATCACGCGAATCAATCAATAAGAACTGTTTTTGATTTTGGATATGTATCTTGGAAATTCATGTTTGAAGACACGACGTGAATGTATATTGAAAGGTTTGAAATCACTGAGCGTATGCCACATTTCTTTTATGTAACTGACAAACAAGTGTTTTCCTTATGTAGAAAAGTATTCAAATTCTTCTGTGAAGTGCTTCAGTCATACACTCATGGCAGAGAGATTTTGTCCTTCGGCATTTTTAAGTAAAATGTAGCATAAGTTGTAATAAGAATATAAACTGAATCCACAATGACGCAGTTCAATATTTCTCAGGGATATGGGAATAAAAACAATGTCAATTCAAATTTAACCAATTGACTTTTAGATCGTTTAAATTCCTCTTAAAATCTTTTTACGGTAGTGGTATTGCTAAACTGCTCTTAAAACTCGTTCTTGCCTGTGCTACATTCTCACTCAGTGTTACTATCGCCCCATAAGTTTTAATTCAAAAGCTTCAGTGCCGTGTCGTGATTTTACTTCAGAATTTGGGTCCGAAGAGATAATTTACAATGACGGAGGCTCGCGTGTGACAATCGAGGAAAGAAAAATGTCAACAGAAATTTCTGTGATGGGACGTGTGATTTCTGGTGACAGGTATCAAGGTCTAGGGAGACTCCTGAAAGATGCGTAGTTAGTGCGCGATATCGCCTGCTAAATGTATCATTTTCACAACCCAAACTTGCGTACTGTGCTTTGTGATACTCATGCTGAAAACTAACACACCAGAAGCTATGGATTGTGTCGTCACCTTGCCCTTTTATTTGCTATACAGTCAATATAACAAAAAGACTCATATCAACACGATGCAATAGCAGCATTTCAAAGAGGAGGCTAAAAAAATGTTTGACAATGCTGGATTGTTTGTCTGGGAGATTCTTTAACAACAAAGTATAAAAAAATTGTAGAAAATGGAAAAATTCAGTAATATGTAAAAATATGTGCTTTTGGGTAAAATAAGTAAATTTATGTACTTTTGGGTAAAATATGTACTAAAATGGCAACGTTTTCTGGCACTAACTGATACAAAACATGATTATATCGTTGATTTGACTTGATAAGAGTCACTTTAGAAAAAATATATCACATAATTATCTGGGCCCTAGTAATGACCAGTGTTTAGTTGTGGAATTAAAGAATGATGTTGTTACTAATCCAATAATTCGTTCCCAACCACTGGTGTCAACAGTGACTATGTTTTCATTGTTTCGATGTTACACCAGTGGGATAACAACACTATTGAACTCTGCCCCATCTCCTGTTTTGACAGAAGAGGAGCCAGGAGCTCAATTGTGGAATTCCTTATTGAGAGATCACTGTGTATGTAATTACCAGTGATTAGTTGTGGAATTAACAAATGATGTTTTTACTAATCCAATAATTCGTTCCCAACCACTGGAGTCAACAGTGACTGTTTTCATTGTTTCGATGTTACACCAGTGGGATAACAACACTATTGAACTCTGCCCCATCTCCTGTTTTGACAGAAGAAGAGCCAGGAGCTCAATTGTGGAATTCCTTATTGAGAGATCACTGTGTATGTAATGACCAGTGATTAGTTGTGGAATTAACAAATGTTATTGGTAAATTGTTATAAATACAAGAATTCATACTAATCCACTTGGTAACAACAGTGATGTTTCATTGTTTCTGTGTTACACCAGTGGGATAACAACACTATTGAACTCTGCCTCATCTCCTGTTCTGACAGAAGAGGAGCCCGGAGCTCAATGGTCGAATTCCTTTTTGAGAGATCGCTGTGTACGTAATGACCACTGATTAGTTGTGGAATTAACATGTGTCGGTAAATGGTTACTAATATAATTCATTCCACTCTACTTGGAATCCACAATGATTATGTTTTCATTGTGTGTGATTAGTGAATTGTTGAGGAATTAGCAGATGTAAAGAAGTGTAGCAGTTAATACAGTAAATCTTTCTATCCACTTGGAGTCAACAGTGGTGTCAGTGTCACCATATTGTGTTTACCAGGTGGGATAGTAACATTGTTGGACTCTGCTTTTTCTGCTGTTCTGGCGGAAGAAGAGCACGGGGCTCGACAATGGAATTCCTAGTAGAGAGTATTGCTGGGTGTGTACTGTCCAGTAATTAGTTGGGGAATGAACAGTTGTAAAGAAGTGTAGCCTTTAATGCAGGAAAACTTTTTATCCACTTGGAGTCAACAGTGGTGTCAGTGTCACCATTTTGTGTTAACCAGGTGGGATAGTAACATTGTTGGACTTTGCTTTTTCTGCTGTTCTGGCGGAAGAAGAGCATGGAGCTCAACAATGGAATTCCTAGTAGAGAGTATTGCTGGATGTGTACTGGTCAGTGATTAGTTTGGGAATGAACAGATATAAAGAAGTATAGCATTTAAGTCAGGAAAACTTTTTATCCACTTGGAGTCAACAGTGGTGTCAGTGTCACCATTTTGTGTTTACCAGGTGGGATAGAAACATTGTTGGACTTTGCTTTTTCTGCTGTTCTGGCGGAAGAAGAGCATGGAGCTCAACAATGGAATTCCTAGTAGAGAGTATTGCTGGATGTGTACTGTCCAGTGATTAGTTGGGGAATGAACAGTTGTAAAGAAGTGTACCATTTAATGCAGGAAAACTTTTTATCCACTTGGAGTCAACAGTGGTGTCAGTGTCACCATTTGTGTTTACCAGGTGGATAGTAACATTGTTGGACTTTGCTTTTTCTGCTGTTCTGGCGGAAGAAGAGCATGGAGCTCAACAATGGAATTCCTAGTAGAGAGTATTGCTGGATGTGTACTGGTCAGTGATTAGTTTGGGAATGAACAGATATAAAGAAGTATAGCATTTAAGTCAGGAAAACTTTTTATCCACTTGGAGTCAACAGTGGTGTCAGTGTCACCATTTTGTGTTTACCAGGTGGGATAGTAACATTGTTGGACTTTGCTTTTTCTGCTGTTCTGGCGGAAGAAGAGCATGGAGCTCAACAATGGAATTCCTAGTAGAGAGTATTGCTGGATGTGTACTGTCCAGTAATTTGTTGGGGAATGAACAGTTGTAAAGAAGTGTAGCCTTTAATGCAGGAAAACTTTTTATCCACTTGGAGTCAACAGTGGTGTCAGTGTCACCATTTTGTGTTTACCAGGTGGGATAGTTACATTGTTGGACTGCTTTTTCTGCTGTTCTGGCAGAAGAGGAGCTCAAGAGCTCTACAATGGAATTCCTAGTAGAGAGTATTGCTGGATGTGTACTGTCCAGTAATTAGTTGGGGAATGAACAGTTGTAAAGAAGTGTACCATTTAATGCAGGAAAACTTTTTATCCACTTGGAGTCAACAGTGGTGTCAGTGTCACCATTTTGTGTTTACCAGGTGGGATAGAAACATTGTTGGACTTTGCTTTTTCTGCTGTTCTGGCGGAAGAAGAGCATGGAGCTCAACAATGGAATTCCTAGTAGAGAGTATTGCTGGATGTGTACTGTCCAGTGATTAGTTGGGGAATGAACAGTTGTAAAGAAGTTTACCATTTAAGGCAGGAAAACTTTTTATCCACTTGGAGTCAACAGTGGTGTCAGTGTCACCATTTTGTGTTTACCAGGTGGGATAGTAACATTGTTGGACTTTGCTTTTTCTGCTGTTCTGGCGGAAGAAGAGCATGGAGCTCAACAATGGAATTCCTAGTAGAGAGTATTGCTGGATGTGTACTGTCCAGTGATTAGTTGGGGAATGAACAGTTGTAAAGAAGTTTACCATTTAAGGCAGGAAAACTTTTTATCCACTTGGAGTCAACAGTGGTGTCAGTGTCACCATTTTGTGTTTACCAGGTGGGATAGTAACATTGTTGGACTTTGCTTTTTCTGCTGTTCTGGCGGAAGAAGAGCATGGAGCTCAACAATGGAATTCCTAGTAGAGAGTATTGCTGGATGTGTACTGTCCAGTGATTAGTTGGGGAATGAACAGTTGTAAAGAAGTTTACCATTTAAGGCAGGAAAACTTTTTATCCACTTGGAGTCAACAGTGGTGTCAGTGTCACCATATTGTGTTTACCAGGTGGGATAGTAACATTGTTGGACTTTGCTTTTTCTGCTGTTCTGGCGGAAGAAGAGCATGGAGCTCAACAATGGAATTCCTAGTAGAGAGTATTGCTGGATGTGTACTGTCCAGTAATTAGTTGGGGAATGAACAGTTGTAAAGAAGTGTAGCCTTTAATGCAGGAAAACTTTTTATCCACTTGGAGTCAACAGTGGTGTCAGTGTCACCATTTTGTGTTTACCAGGTGGGATAGTAACATTGTTGGACTTTGCTTTTTCTGCTGTTCTGGCAGAAGAAGAGCACGGGGCTCGACAATGGAATTCCTAGTAGAGAGTATTGCTGGATGTGTACTGTCCAGTAATTAGTTGGGGAATGAACAGTTGTAAAGAAGTGTACCATTTAATGCAGGAAAACTTTTTATCCACTTGGAGTCAACAGTGGTGTCAGTGTCACCATTTTGTGTTTACCAGGTGGGATAGAAACATTGTTGGACTTTGCTTTTTCTGCTGTTCTGGCGGAAGAAGAGCATGGAGCTCAACAATGGAATTCCTAGTAGAGAGTATTGCTGGATGTGTACTGTCCAGTGATTAGTTGGGGAATGAACAGTTGTAAAGAAGTGTACCATTTAATGCAGGAAAACTTTTTATCCACTTGGAGTCAACAGTGGTGTCAGTGTCACCATTTTGTGTTTACCAGGTGGGATAGAAACATTGTTGGACTTTGCTTTTTCTGCTGTTCTGGCGGAAGAAGAGCATGGAGCTCAACAATGGAATTCCTAGTAGAGAGTATTGCTGGATGTGTACTGTCCAGTAATTAGTTGGGGAATGAACAGTTGTAAAGAAGTATAGCATTTAAGTCAGGAAAACTTTTTATCCACTTGGAGTCAACAGTGGTGTCAGTGTCACCATTTTGTGTTTACCAGGTGGGATAGTAACATTGTTGGACTTTGCTTTTTCTGCTGTTCTGGCAGAAGAGGAGCATGGAGCTCAACAATGGAATTCCTAGTAGAGAGTATTGCTGGATGTGTACTGTCCAGTGATTAGTTGGGGAATGAACAGTTGTAAAGAAGTGTAGCCTTTAATGCAGGAAAAACTTTTTATCCACTTGGAGTCAACAGTGGTGTCAGTGTCACCATTTTGTGTTTACCTGGTGGGATAGTAACATTGTTGGACTGCTTTTTCTGCTGTTCTGGCAGAAGAGCACAGTGCTCAACAATGGAATTCTTAATAGAGAATGTTGCTAGATATGTAGTGTCCAGTGGTTAGTTTATAGAATTAACAGATGGAGTTCCTTGACAGATGTTATCATGTCTTTATTACACAAGGATGCATTGACGAAGATGTACATGGCTTTTGCTGTAGTTATTTGGCAGAAATTGTCATCTCAGGAGATGAAGTCAATTTGGAGGAAGGTTATTGGTTGTTAGTTTTGGAGTTAAGAAGTTGCTCTTGAATATTGGAACTAAGAATTTTCTTCTCACTGTCTTGTTGAGCATATAAATTGTTAGTAATATGTTTGAACTCTTTCTTTTCTTCTGATACAAGGATTTTGATGATTGTGGCTGAAAAATTGCTAATGATTTTTCTGTATATTTGATGTTTATTGATAAACTGTAGGAATAAAGGATTTTAAAATTTTAGTGGCGACTCTTAAACTTCCAACTGCTCTAAGTTAAAATTGGTTTCTAAGGGATTTTTAGTTATAATATTGAAACCTTTTTGTCATTTTTTAACTTGATACATAGTTTGTTTTACTTTTATAGGAGCAAGTGAATTGTTGCTCTTCTGCATGGTTGCAGAATGAAACAATCTACAGTTTTTGTGAAAGTGTGTCAGGAACTTCTCTCGTCTGTTGCTAAAATTATCATTTACGTAAACTATTTTTCACGCTTTTTCCTTTCATTTCGGTTTTGTGAAATTGAAATTATGAATAGTGAATCTTGTCTTTTTAATTTTTTTTTATCAATTACTGTTCGAAGATATTCTAATTCAGACGTTGATTGTTAGTTTTTGAACATGTTGATATTAATAATAGACAGGACTATGATTTAAACGGAACAAATTTACTTAAATTTGTATATATGTGTGTGTGGCCAAATTTTGACAAAAAAATTGAATAAAAAATATTAAATTGTGAAAATAGTAATTTAATCAAATGTGAAATTTACAGAAATAGAATAGTTTAGGAACTTGGAATATTAGCTACAAAATCAGATTTAAGCAGGTCTTGTACTAAAATACACTGAGCATTATTGTGTTGCGGAAAGTAAGTTCAATAATCCTCTTTTGATAGTTGCACGTTACAATAGTTCAAATATTAAACTGCCCTTTTAATTCCTTAACACTGCCCCTCTATTGTCAAAAATGCTGCTTAACTTCAGGAGTAGTTATGGAGTTAATCCTGAATCTTGTGAAGCATTGGGGGATAAAGACCATATTTACAAGTAAACTCAATTTGCCATTTGAAATTTGACTACAGTAGAACAATAATAGTCCAAAATTAGTAATGAAAGATTATAGTATGGAATATATTCCAAATAAAAGGTAAAAATATGTAAAGATGTGAGAAATTTCCTGAAATATGTTTTGTATGGATAATCAAATAAGTTTCAAGTTACCTCAAAAAGCCTAATTCATGAATTCAAATATTTGATTGTAATGATTTGGGGAATGAAGAAAAATTTAATTACATACAAATCCTAGCCCTAATATGAACCGTAGAAGCAACTATGGCATGTTTCTTGCATTAAGGTCAAATTATATTTAATAAACTAGAATTAAGGCCCTTAATTGTAACTGCTACTGAAAGTACATTTTTGGTAATGGATCGTCAGTTTTAATAGTGAAAATTCTTTTTGTTATTTTCGAATACTTTACGTATCTTGTTTTTTTACATTCTCTCTGTTGCTCTATGTTTGTCTAGGGCAAATTTAATATTCCGATTGCTCATCTGCATGGTTTACAGAGTGAAACTAGTGGTGCTACAGAATGGCAGACTTTCTTGTACTAGTTAGTTTTCTTATTTCTTTTACCTGAGTTAGCTTTACATTCTTGCCAGATGCAAATATCGCCGCCCAAAATACATTTTTTCAGAATTTTCTCAATTTTTAATTTTAATGGTAGAACCAAAATATTACTTCAAGAATAGTATAGAACAATAAAACATCGACCTATAAGAATATTTTTGTTGAAAACTCTGGAGCAATTTTTACGAAAACAGTGTTTCTAAGCGTTACTGTAAATGTGAGATTTCGAAAAACTACATTAGTTATTTGAAGCTCTTCCACTCACAAATGTCATAATACCAGGAACGGTAGCTCAGTGTATCAACTGACTTCACTGCAGCGCCTCTGACCGGGAGGTCCTAGGTTTGAGTCCTGACGGCGACAGGATTTTTGACACCAGCGTTTCAGCCAGGTCGAATTCGGTCGCTGTCAGGAAGAGAATTCTAGCGGCCGGCTGCTCTGATCGCAAGTTTCACGTGGTTTCTCCGATCAACACCAGGCGAATGCCGGAGCAGTACCCTAACAAACTGGCCACACGCAACAACGTGCGCGATCTTTCCTTCCTCTTCCTTGTCCTATCCTCTCCCTTTATACACACACGCTTCCACTAACATGCACTATACTACCACATATTCCAGGAGACCGGTTGAGAGCTTGTCCAGGCTGGGGTGATGCCCCGCTGGTGGGAGAGTCCTGGTTAGGGGGAAATCCCGCTAGCCGACGGTAGGTTGGCGCCTTCCCCAGGGGGAAGATCAGAGACATGTTCCGAGGAGTAAACATGCACTACACTTACGGGACTAATTACCTAAGTTGTTGACATGCCCAGAATTACGAACCAACCAACCAACACAAATGTAATAATGAATATATCGCTGGAAATATACATATGAAACCCGAGAAAGAAAAAAAAATAATACATTTTTGTACAGCAAAATGAATTTAAGTCATCTTAAACGGTGCAATTGGCACTATCCATACAATAAGTTTGAAGATAAATTTGGAGCCATGTGGGAGAAAATGACGTTTTGAGTGTTTCTGAAAATGCAGAACTTTTAACTCCTTTTCAGGGAAGAGTTTTTAGTTTTCGAGAAGCTTTATAAGGCATGATTTAAAGCACATGTTCTAAAAAATACTAACACTACATACTGCTACTGTAAATATTAACAAAGTGAGTGGTTAGTAAAAAATATTGATTTTTAACATTTTTGTAATTTTTGAAAAACAAAAGAATCGAGCAATATGGCGTTTTCTCATCTCGTAGACTACATTTTTAGCAACATTCCGACAAAATGTTTAAAGAAAAAATTTGTAGCTGTTTTTGAGAAAATTGTGTTTTTGTAATTTTTTACATATTGCAAGCAATAGTGTGCGAAAAGTTTCGAAATAATGTACGTGACTTTATTGAAAGTGCCTATGCTACCTTTATAAGTGTATTGAACTCTTAGTATATCAAAAAATGGAAAGAAAAAAAATAGGGAATCATTTTTTAGAAAATTGATAGAATGTCTCTGCGGCTTCATGTAAAGTATGCCCAAATTTTGAAGAAGGTTTTTCAAAATCGCAGCGCCTTGAGTTGAAGCAGATCGTCAGGGGAATATCCAGTTTGGAAAAAGTCCTTTATCTGGTTTTGGCACTAATGGTGTTCAGACAGAAGGACGGATGTTTCGCCGTAGATTGATTTTTCGTATCAAGGACCCAAAGAACATGGATTATGGCTACACCACGTGTTGGAGAATTTTTTCTAAATGTAGCAACTGGAGTTATTCTCTTTTTTTGTTTGCCAGGGCCCTGTAATATGAGTTTTTCTGCCGAAAGTTCGCCATTTTTTCACGCAGCATTACCGAACTTTCTCTGCCACGGTAGCAAAATTGTAGGAAGACCCCAAAAAACTGTGAACGTTTGCAATTTTCGAAAAATCAGATATTTCAACGGACATTAGACCTGCAACATTGTGACAGTGTAAAACACGCTTAAGCGTCTTGCACTATCTGAAGACAAATATTAATAAAAAATTTGCAACCATTTTTAAGAAAATTTGAAATAGTGATTGAGGTTTTATGTAAAGTTGCCCCAAAAATTAATGTATCCATTTCAAACTTAGAGCCTTCAATTCATTGAAATAGATAGGAGAATACCAATTTTGGAAAAATCTACTGAATGGTGCTAGTTTTGACAACAAACGAAGTGTTGTTTTGACGTCAGTTGATTTATCGGCATCAAGGACCACAAAAACCTGGATTATGACTACGTGTCATCTTTGACGAAATAATTTATTGTGTATAGGAATAAGATGTTTCCACATTTTCGTTACCAGACCCTGGTAATAAGTTTTTCTATCGGAAATTCACTGTTTTCCGGTACACGATGGCAATACCTTACCTTCTTAGGAAGTAAGAGCTAGAGAGTAAAAATTCATGAAGGTAGTAATAGGTTTTTTCTTTCTTTTTTAAATATCGAGAAAAAGGATGACAATCTGCAATTGAACCTGGTCAATTTTGCCCTGTGATGCAATGACTTACATCTGTACAACATGTACTATTAGTGTTCGTTATAAAACCAGTGATGCTACGACAGCACATACTTTCTTGTGTTAAGAGAAACAGCTACATAATATTGCAATATTACATTTTCTGCTCTACTAACTTGTCAGCTATTATTTGAAAACGTTCAATTCAACCGAGAATTGAGCAAGGCACTGTCACCAGTGCAGTGTTGTCAAACGATGTACATACGCATGGGTAATATCAATACAGTAATTAGAATATATGGAATTGACATCAAAGTAATTATGAAAATTCCGGCTGCTCACTCATGAGTTACCTTTTGTTGTAATTTTAAAATTTTCACGTATATTTTACATCATAAATACATTCAAATCAAGTAATCACAATGCCTACTGTTCATTTTAATAAAGATAACCTTATTGGAATATGTAGTCGTCAAAATGACTGCATCAGCTGTTCTAGTGTTAATTTATTACAGTCTTTTTGTATATTGACACCGCCCCAAACGAAGTGCAGAAAAATAAATTTAAGATAGTATGTTTGTTAAATCGTCCACGGTGAAGTACTCCCAAAAATACTTAAAAAAGAAAGTAAAATCTCTCTTCAAGACAATTAGAACAATTTCGCTCTTATGGGCCAAATTTTTTTATAAAATGAGTTTAAATTAGTACAGGTTCTTATAGAAAAACTTTTACGGGATAGTTTTTTTAAGTTATTGAAGTAATGCGGTTAATGTATGTTTTTCTTTTATTCAATACAGAGTAAATGTTTTAAGGGATAAGTTGATATTAAATGGTGTATAATGTACCTCACTGGGCATTCAGAGGAGTAATTTATAAAAAACTGCTGCGAAATTTATCGCACACAGAAGTACTGTCTCTCGGCTTAGGAGTTTCCTTACAAATCATGCTGTTGTGAGCATTGGTTATCTTAGGGCACAAGAGAAAACTGCAACAAAAAATGCGGATTATCAAATAGGTTTCAAATCGTTTCTGAAAGGTTTCTTTGGAAACACCAGATTGACTAAATAAAACAGCTGTATCTTATCACCGCCAGTATCTCGGTGTTCGACAACAATTAGCTTCTCAAATATTGATGCAGCATTGTTGCGAAATTTCTATTAAGCTTTGCGGATTGCTTAAAAAGAAATATATCAATACGTTAAGAATACAAATCGAATAAAAAGTAAAAAAGCAAGAAAGTAAAATAGAATTAATATCGACATTTTCATTAGTCAATTATAATTAAATTCAAGTTAAATATTTTTCAGATCATTCATTCATTTTTCTCATGACCCGTAGATGGTGTTAAACCTGTATGTTTCATTAATTGCAAGCAGATATTACACAAAAACTACTCGTTTCTTTAAAAAAATTGTACATATCTTTTTTAAAGAGCTGATTTTGTTGAACAGACTTTATCTGACGCAAAAATCTCTATCTACAATTTTGTAGTTTTGAAATTTTGTTTGCAAATTTGAAAAACGAGAAATACCCGAAAATAATACTAGCCAATACTATTTCTTACCATCTCTTATTACATATGTGGAAAAAATTTAAAGAAAATATTTGAAACTGTTTTTAAGATTTTTTTTTTTTTTTTTTTTTTTTTTTGTAAATTTTATTCGCAAATTTCGAAAAATCAGATATGTCAACAAAAACGAGACCTGTGCCATTTTCTTAAATTCTCTTTGCACTATCCAACAACAAAATTTAATTAAAAAATTTGGAGTCTTTTTTATTTTTAATTTTAAAAATATCAGAGGAGCTTCATGTAAAAGTATCCCTGAAAATTAAAATATTGGTTTCAAATTCCAGGAGCCGCGACCTCTGCCAAAACGATTGTGAATATAATCTTTGGAGAAAATTGGCTGAACGGTATATGCGCAAGCGTTTTGAACGGACGGACGACATTTTGCTGACAATCGATTTTGCAATATGAAGAATTCACAATACATGGATTCTGGCGACACCACTGTTAGAAGAATGTTATTCCTATTTTTAACAACTGGACTTATCTACTTTTTCGTTACCAGGGCCTGGCAATTAGAGTTCTTGTGTCGAAAATTCACGGTTTTCCTGCGCTCAATTACAATACTTTTTCTTATGTAAGTAAGTGCAAGAAAGTAAAAATTGTCTTATTAAATAGGTGACATCTGCCCTTTTAGATCTGGTCATTATTATTGAAAACATTTTTGAGACAAAAAAATTTAGTCCTACTTGAGAGTACTGAGTATAATCCTACTTGAGTATAATCATTATTTCCAAAATTCTCGGGTTATATCACACGCTTACTACAGTTGAATCATTCTGGTGAATTTTGATTTCTATGAATTAATGTTGATTACTTTGAAAATAAATTCTGAAAATTTCCCCTTTTTCATTTTGAGGTTAAAAATGATCTTAGTTTTGTTTGTTAAATATCGTGCTTGAGAATGGAGCTATTACATTCCAAATTTATGTTCAAGGAATTTCATAATTATTATTTATTTATTATATATTTATTTATTAAATGTATTTGCGTTGAATGCATGTGTCTCATTTCAAAGAAAACCAACTTTTTAACGTCTAGGATGTAGTATATGCTAAAATAATTAAACTTGTTTCATTTTCGCTTTTCCATTAATATGCAGGTGTGAAATAACTTTTAACCAATTCGAAGATGATTGGTCATTTTTGTCATGATTCTAGAAATAATGACCCAATGATGGTAATACCAAGAAATTGGGTTAGTAGGGAGGTTGCCTGTGTTAATTGATATTCTTGATTTGTTAGCCAGATGTTACTATATGTTCTTGTTGAGAAATGTCCATGGGATCCTGCTAATTGGGCTTACTGTTGGCTTGGAATGAGAATTTTATTATCTTTGTGTACTTGATGTAAGAAAATAGTTACTAATTCTCCTTGTATGCTATTTATTTTACTTTAACACTATTTAGTTTAGGAATGTTTGCACATAATTTTTAGTTTGAGAACATTTTTATTTCTTACAGCTACTCTGTTAGAGCAACAGAAGATTTTAATGAGCAGCCCCTGATGTAGAAGCTGTGAAATTTGAGAGAAAAGACTAGGAAAATGTACTACCTTGTGGAGCTGCAGCCTGTAGCTGGTAAAGATTGAGTTTGTCTGGTCAAATATCTTATAAACGAAAATGTCTTACTCTTTAAGTTACAATGATGTTAATAATTTATAAATGAAGAGTAAGCATAAAGAAAATTTATTCATAAATAATACAAAATGAATAAACTAGTTATTTAAAATTTACTTTAAATATGTGTAAATGATTCTAACAACATTTTACAAAATAATGTAACAAATTAAAGTTTAAATACGATAATTTTGAGGAACTTACAATCGACATATGTGAACTAGGAGATTCTTGTAATATAGGTTAATTGAAGCAGATGGGACAGAGATTTGGTTCACAAGATAAAAGTTTTCCATTTCATAAAAATTTAAATGCAAGAAGATTCAATATTGTTTTAATTATGATTCCAAAATTGTTATACATGGAACTTGAAGGCTTTAGAGATGTGTTGAAGGGTGATGGTGAAATAGCAAAATTAAAAATGGATTATTAAATATTAAGAAGCTAATAATTTACATTGCTAATTATTGTTGGTAAAGGAGTAAAATTGCTAAAGGAGGTAAATTAATTTAATTGATCCTTAAAAAGTTAATATGAAAACAGCAAATTTTTTTAATACTTGAATTTCTAAATGTGTTTTCTTGGTATCTCCAACAATATCCTCTCTAACACATCTCAGAGCTGTGTATTGTACAAAGAAATTCGTAGAATATATATCAGGCTGTTGATTTAGAAACATTGATTTAAATGAAGAGGAATATTGAAGATGCAGTATTGTGTTTATGTAACTGAAATGGAAATAGTGTGCTCTGGTACATTTGGATACCACTCAGAATATTGGGACATCATTCAGAATAAAGGTGTGAATCAGTTCACATCCTAACCAGGGATGCTGAGGAGCCTTTTGCGTGTTCTCTTTCTCGTGCAATCTTATATTCTCTTGCTCTCCATTTCATATGCCACGTATGTCGGCCTGGAATTGCGTGTGTTTTCGCACTGTAAGTCTTTTATGTTGGTTTGTGTTGTCTACTGATATGAACAATTTCTACAACACATCGCAAAAATATATAATGCAAATGAATAATTTATTTTTTAAATGTCTGTTTATTTACTATTCCCTTTAAAAAGAAATTATCTTAAAAGTGAGTGTTCCCTTTAAAAAGAATTCTCTTAAGTGAGTTTTCCCTTTAAAAGGAATTCTCTTAAGTGTGTGTTCCCTTTAAAAGGAATTCTCTTAAGTGTGTGTTCCCTTTAAAAGGAATTCTCTTAAAAGTCAGATGAATTATAAAACAGCGAGAGCAGAGGCGTGAACCAGGCCGCAAGAGGCGGGAAGCCATTGCAAATGCAGCATGTTGGGTCCGTTGGGTAGCAACGCACGGTGGTCTTAACGGGGCCAAAACGCTTGCATAGGCTCCAAAGTTTAATTTTTGAAAAATAATATTTATTTTATTTTTTTTATTTTATTTTATTAATCAAATTGACAACAGGCATTATGCCCTATACATTGATACAGAACACCATTCACTCAACAGCAATATCTGAAATTATAATAATCATAATGTTCAATAACTATAACTTAAAAAAATTAATTCATGTAATTATGTTTGTCAACAAATCAACAGTATAACAATTATCGTTTCTATTTGAACTCTAATATAACTCATCTTGCTTTAATTTTGAAATTGCTAAATTTAGAAATAAAATCATTTTCAATTATGAATGAATTTGCCATTCTGGCAATAGTTGAGTTGGACATTGAATTAGATCTACAATTGAATTCTTTCAATAAAGGTGCGTGCCTGACATTGAATAGGTTTTCGTAGGATATAAACAATTCTTTAATTGATGGACAATTTATCGATCCTTTCAAAAGTTTGTACGTAAATATCACATCATGTAGACTACGTGTAGATTTCAAAGTGGGGATTTTTAACATTTCTGAGATTTGAGTATAGTTATGAATAATCATAGGATTAGGTATATTTATCTTAAAAGCCACATAAGAAAATAATTTATGTTGAATTGTTTCTGACCTGTTGGTTATATAAGATGCGTTTGGTGACCAAATTTGTGAGCAGTACATTAATTTTGATTTTACTAAAGAATTATAATGTAGCAAATATATTTGGAGATTTGAATTTGGCAGTTTGTCTTTTTATAAAACCAAGTGTTTTTAATCCTTCGCTTATTATGTTATCAATGTGTAATTTGAAATTTGTTTCTGTCAATTATAACTCCCAAGTCTTTAATATGTGTGACTGTCTGTAATGTCTGAGTTCCCTCCGGCTTCTGGTATATCATAAAATATCAGATTCCAGGATTTTGTTTCATGCCATGCCAGCTCATCCAAATTATCAGATGGGGTGGATATACCATCAGGTGTGTCAAAAGTTAAATTTAAATTCAAGATTGATTGTTCTAAATTTGCAAGTTTTATATTGATATCAACAATTTTTTCTTCAGTCTTTTTCATGAATTATTTAATTTCTGCTGAAAATTCGATTACTTTATTTAACTTTACTTGCATTTTATTGACTTGGCGGGTTAATATAGATACATTTTGTAAGCCCAATTTACATTCCGAACACAAAAACGTAAGTGTACGCTCTGATTTTAATTTCATTGCCCGTTGTTCTGTCGTACTAATTTGAAATGAACACTTTTCTAATGAACAGTATCATTACAACTTTCATAATTATTGATAAATAACAATTCTAGAAACTTGAAATTACTAGAAACCAGGAGAAATAATAATTTTTATCAATGCTTACATCCATATGACACCCTTAAAGCCTGGCATTTCAGGCGAGGAAATATTCAACCACTCAAGCAGTGAAAATACACATCTTTCATCATCACATTTTTCCTAATCAGCTTTTCAACTTCCAGAAATTATTTCTTTCATATACCCCTAAATATATTAAAGCTTTTGCAGTGTCAGTTATTTTTATTTTTCATTTAATTAAGCCTTAGTAATTAAGGTGTGCAAAAACTGCTTATTCTATTAACTAAGTAAATTTTTAACGGCTATTACAATAATACATGAAAACACACCCTCGAAATTAATATTATTAAGTGAATGTTATTGAACATTGTTCCATTGAATCAGCTGTCTGGTCTGCCCCTCTCAAAATGATGACTTTTTAAAGTTAACATTACATGTTTGGGAAGATGGTCAGTACCCTAGGACATAACGCAGAGAGCATTTACTTCTTGAAAATCTTCTCAACTTTTGGATTTATATTAACGGCATAACATTCTCAATTTCTTTTCAAAAAAAATTATTCTTTCAATGTGTCAAATTTCTTTGTTTCATTTAATTTAAACCTATGAAATTTAGATCTTCTGAACTGAAACATGCATTAAGCGTACTTTGACAACAATAACATTAAAATATCTAAACACATCTCTGTGAAGTTAATGTTATTAAGTGAACATTTGTAAATATTTTTGTGTAGACCACAACCGCATGGGCCAACCCCTTCCAAAATGGTATTGATTTAAAGTTAACATGACAAGGTTGAATAATGCATGATATTCATTAATTAAATAATCTTTAATGGACAATTATGCAAAAACAATTAAAAATACTTCCTTAAAATTAATAACCGTTATTAAACGGCAATTTGTTAGTGGTTTTTTCGTTAACAACTGCCTGGGCTGGCTTCTTTGAAAATGGCGACCGTTTATAGTTTACATGAAGTTTGAAAGAAGGGTCATTTTCATTAAGTTATCTTGGATACGATATTACATAAAAACAACTAAAAACCCTGCCATGAAATTCTTAAATGTTGTTATGTGGACATTCGTTGATGTTTTTTCGTTATCAGCCGCCTCAGCTTGCCTTTTTTAAAATGGCGACCATTAAAAGTTTACATAACGAGGTTTGAAAGATTGCGCCTTTTTCAAAATAAGTGATCTTTCACAGGCAATTACTTAAAAACACTTGTGTGAAATTAATAACTGTTATTAAGTGGTCTTTTGTTAATGTTTTTTCGTTAGCAACAGCCGCCTCGGCCTGCCTCCTGAAAATGGCGCCCATTATAAGTTTAGTTTAAAGAAATTACACAGAAGCAAGTAAAAACACTTTAATGAAATAAATAAATTCAATTGTTTTGGGGACGTTTTTTGTTTTGTAAACAGCCGCCTCGGCCTGCCTATTTGAAAATGGCGAACGTTTAAACTTTATTTGACAAGCGTTGAAAGGAAGTGCTATTTCTATTAGAGCACGAATGTGTGTACGAAAATAACATCTTCTAGGGCGCGACCGCTCCCAAGAGGCTCCGGCAAGCGACTGACGGAGGCCCAACCGATCACCTAGCCGCCGTTGCGTGGGGACGCGCAACGGCGGCCTGTGATTGGTCAGGGGTCCGCCGATCCGCCGGAGGCCAGTCGGGACGGAGCGTCCGCTTTATTTTGACAAGATGGTACAAAGAAAACCTTAAAATTACAGAAGTTATAAACAAGGTGTGCTAATACACATAAGTACGAGTTGTCCAGGTGACATACCCGTCGGGTAAGATTAAACAATACTGCAATGTTATCAACATACAGATATGTACAGAAAGGGTAAAAATCGAACAGGGCGCCCAGCGCGGCGAAGAACTCTGCTTCGAATATTTGCGCCCCGGGCGGCGCCTGCCATACTCTGGTAGTTTCGCCGTGCGCCCACGCACAGGTTGTGGGGGTTGCGTCCGCGTGGACGATCCGTGGAGACGGGTGCTCCGGAGCTGGTGGACCCCGATCCAGGTGGTGGAGTCTGCGTATCCATGGGACCGCCAGTCGAGGCCAGCGCCGGATGATCCGGGAGAGCGGGAAGGTGGCGGTGGAGGCAATAGTCAGCCACCCAACCATGACCGCAAATGAGCGGGCGAATCGGGGGGCTGAGGAGCCATTTCTCCGGCACGGCGCGCAGGTAGGCTGGATCGGCGCGTAGCACTTTGTGTTGTAAGTCGATGTGCACGCCCAGAAATTTCACACACTGCGTGGGCTGTAGCACCGACTTTTTAATGTTCACGTTAAAACCGGCTTGTAATAGCTGGTTAATGTCACTAAGTAATTCTGAGGGTTCATTTGTGAGTAACAACAGGTCGTCATAGTAAACAAATGTGCGCGACTTGTTGAGAGAGGTTTAGGTCCCCCGCCTCTTTTACAATATTTCCCACCCGGGCCACTGCCAGCTTGTCCAGTGTCTTGCCCAGGATGGGAAGCAGGCATATTGGTCTACACGCCTTTGCCTCGTCTGGTCCTCTGTCGTTGTCTTTCCTCAACAACACAATCCGGGCGACCTTCCAGGTCTTTGGAAATTGTCCTGAATGCAGGCACTGGTTGTACAGATCTAACAGTTCCCCTCGAATGAGGGGTAAGGCTTTCTTTAGCCATCTCTGGGTGGATCGCGTCCACACCGGGAGCTTTGCCCGCTTTGAGCGTCGCTACCACAGCCTCCAGTTCTTCGAAGTTGAAGTCAGCTGTTCCATCCTCCAGGTCCTCCGTGTTTTCCATTTGCTGCCTGAAGTCCGCATGTACTGCGTATTCTCCTTCCGTGGTGCCTGGGGGAAGCAGGTTGCCCATCAGCACCCGCGCGGTCTCCTCCCACGTGCCCGTATGCGCTTACCCTGTACGTATAGAGGAGAGGGCCTCCGCGATTCTTTGTTTACCTGAGGCTATCTTATAAGGGATGCCCCAGGGGTCGTTCTCCGTTACTCTGGAAACGTATTCGTCCCACGACCGTTGCTTTTTCCAAGTTTCTCTTTGCTGCGGTATACTCCGCGCCAGCGGGTCTCCACCTCTGGGAGCCGCCTTTTTCTGCTTCTCCTGTACGCCTTTCGGGCACGTCTCTTGAATGCAGCACCGTGAGCATGAGCACCGTGAGCTCCCCACTCCACCAGGGCACGGTCTTCCTCCGGGGCGGGCCGTGTGGGATGCTGCCCTTCGCCGCATCGAAGATGGACGCGGTGAGATGGTGGACTTTCCCGTCAATGTCGAGTTCCTGCCAGTCATTTCTAGTCTGGATCATGCGAGCAGCTAGCCTCTCGGCGAACAAGTCCCAGCGGGCGCTCCCCACCTTGAATTTAGTATGTGAAATTCCTATCTCTGGAGTGATCCCGTCCTGTTGGGGCTCCAGGTGGTAGGCGAGGAAAATCGCTCGGTGGTCACTGAGTACTGCCCCGTCAACGACCCGCCACCCCGATATACGGGGGATGGCGGCGTCGTTGACGAGTGTCAGGTCTATATTCGTGCACACCTCCCTTCCTCCCAGGGACCGCACAAAGGTGGCCGGCTGGTTGGGCTCGTTAACAATGTGTAGGCCTTGCCTCAAAATAAGCTCTTCTACTTCCTCTCCTCGCTCGTCCGTTGACTCGCCATGCCAGAGGCGTCAGTGGCGTCAAGTGCCTTGTCAAGTATGTCGAGTTTGTCTGCTAGGGCCTCACTGGGTGACCAATACGCCGAAGCTGCGATCAAGGGCTTTGCGTCTCGCACACGGATTTCTGTGAAGACTCGATTAGAGTTTGACGTGTGGGTCAAATGTAAGACCCTTAAATTTTGGCTGTTTACCAGGACCGCCGCGCGGGCGGGCGAGTTGGCCGAAATGGTTTGTAGCGCCTTTATGAAGGTGGAGATACCCGCTACACGGTTGTTAACCGTGTAGGGCTCCTGAAGTAGCACCAAGTCTGGGGGTGCATCTAATTTTAAGAGCTTTTCTAAGATCGCCATACCCGCGCGTGATCTTCTGGCAGTGTCAGCGGTCTGTGCGTGCCAGCTCGGCCTCCACGGCTCTGACGTACTCCGGGCATTTGGGGCTGTTCGCGTCGTGTTTAGTATCGCTCCTTTTTGCTTTGGTGCAGTTTATGCACTGCTGCGCCTCGTGGGCTCCTGCGCATTTGTGACACGACACCTCGTTCTTAGAGTGCCGCCGAGTGTGCCCGAACGCATTGCACTTAAAGCAGCGCGTCGTGACACTGTAATTCTCGGCAGTGTATGCCACCCAATGGCCGAACAGGCTCCCCTCCGCCCGGGCGGCACGCCAGACCCGCGGAGAGACCTGGAGCACCCAACTCCGGTGCGATCGCCTCCGCCCTTTCTCACCCCATCCTGAACAGTACCTTCAACTCCCCTTTCTCAAGGGTCCTGTTGAAGGTTTTGACACTAATTTCATCAAGTAACTCCTCCTCTTTCTTGTGCGCGGGAATCCCGTGTAGCACGAGCTTGGGTCACTTAAGCTGCCTCTCGTGTACTTGGACAAGTTTGGATTTTTCCACACATTTCTTTAATTTTGAGACCCCCTCGGGGGTCGCCACATTAACAAAATACAGACCATTACTGTACGATGTCCGTAGGACGCGGACTCTTTTTGAGCCAGTTTCTGCCCTTCTTGTTCCGCCTCAGTTTTGCCGCGGATTGTCTTCCCCTCTTTTGCCTTTATAACAACAGTATTGTTGTGCGGGCTTGTTACTGCTTGCGGTTTCTTTCTTTCTTTTGATGATCTCACCTGCCGTTGGGCGCTCGGCAAGAGCTGCCGCCCTCGCGGCGTATGTCTGTCTGCCTGCCTGCGCAGGATGCCGCCACCTCCTCGGCCGCTTGCACCACCGGACGGCCTTCTCCATTGCACAGGCCTGTGCTTGAGCCATTTCTTCGAGGGCCTGACGTAGAGGCGCAACAGTGCGCTTCACCGTCTCCTCGATTTTTGTCACTAGTTGGGTTCTAGTGTACTTCTGATTCACCTCAATAGCCTCCTCAATGAGGTCCACGTTCCTCTCCTGGTCTGCGTATAGACGAGCTTTTCCAGCCAGTTTCTTAACAGTTCTCTTAAGGTCTTTGAGCAGCAACTGCTGGGACGTCACCTCCTTTTTGAGGGTTGATGGTGACCTCATGGCCAACATCCCCTCTAGTTCCTTTTCTATCTGGACCAGGAGCTCCATACCGGCTTCCTCTTCAGGAGTCGGGGGAAGGACCCTGGCCGTCTCACCTCTTAGCCGGCCGGAGTGCTGCTCTCCGCGAGCCGACGTGGCTGGGGTGGTACCACGTTGCCTAGCGGGTACCGGCGGCGCCGGGTCCATTTCGCTGTCTGTGGAGGCAATTCTCCGTCTCTGCGAAGTCGCATGGTGGCGCTCAGCGGGCCCGGTCGTCGCATTTTGTCCCCGGGAAAGGAACGTCACTTAGCCCGGGTCCAATCGAGGAGCACGTACAATTCGCACAAGAGCTCAGATAATCGCTAAACACACTGTGGCACTCGGGCCTCGAGAACGGAATATGAGAAGACCGTTTTCAATAAAACCATGGGCTGTGCCAGCACGAGCAATAATAACTCGTCCACCCTTTCCGGTTGGTGCAGTGGCAGTGCCAGCTACTGAATCATCTGTCCACGCTGTACTAATAGTATGGCCAGCATTAACCCAGGTTTCATCCAGCCACACAATTTCATCAAAATCTTGGGCACAAATGTCTCTCAAGAAACGCGAGCGCCACGCCACAATGTCATTCCTTTCCATAAGCACCTTGCGTTTGTTAAACTTTTGGTATTTAAATCCTAGCTCGTGCACAACTTTGCAGAGCGAAGCTATACTACCACTAAATAATTCTGCATCTCGTAATGAAACACATAGTTTTTGCAAGGTTGAATACTCTTTCCTTGAATAATAGGCGTAAATACGCCTCCGCACAGCATCCTTCTGAAAAGTGTCCAGGTTTGTGACTCGCCTTTCAACGATTTTCTTCTTACCTGGCGTCTCCAGATGAGAAGGGCCAGCTTCTTTCGCATCCTGCTTCTGTTTACCAATGTTAATGACTGTGTTCTCATGAATCTTGAGAGCATCAGCTCTGCGCTTTACTACCTTTGAAACAGGTAATAAGGACCCACCATTGTTTTTCTCCTTTTCAAAATAGTCGCGAACATTTACACAATACTCGCGAGTCTGGCCTTTCAGAGGAACTCCCCGGCCGGATTTTCTTCTTTTCTGTACAGAATGAATCCTCGGACGGCCTCAGCCGCGTTTGTCACTTCTGACTTGTCAAATTAATGACAGCACTAACAAAACACCAATAACAATAACAAGGAGAAAAAAAATACAATAACAACAAATTAACAGAACACGCATCTCTGAATTCCCGCTCTCACAATTCACTTGGACACTGTGAGCCCAACACACGTCGACGCTCACCCGATAAACTGCAGCACTCCGGATACGCAATTCATTTCGCAGTTCGAACGTGACAATCGGGCAAATGGCGATACTTCTGATTCGCTGTTGCTTACGTTACAGAGCTGACGTCACCATGTTACCGGGAACTGTCAACCACATTCTTCTTTTATTCGGATAAATAGTACGTTGTACTCGTAAAATGGAAAAATCACCTCATGATTGCGAAGAGGACATGTTTGGGTAGTCTATGGAGAGATCCGGAAACACTATCTCGCGTGAACAATAACAATTTGAGTTCCACGTAACTAAGTGCTTTACGAAAACTGAAACCAGATTTGAAAAGATACAAATACCTGTTATAAATACTTAATTTGTTTAGTGTTCACGTTGGTTTGAGATTTTCGGTTGCATACTTCGACATGGTAGTGCAATTGTGTTTTCTAGTCTTTCTAGGCGTTTGTGAAAAGTGCATTGGGAGAAACATTGGATTTTTCAGTGATTTTTTATTCCTCTGACCTACACGGTAACCGAAATACATTTGCTTTCTTAGTGAAGAAATGTTTTCTGTATAGGTGTGACTTTCAGATCCAGCATTTTATTTGCTACAGAATCTGAATTTTAGAACAATTTAAAGTGTTCATTATTTAACTGTTGCAGAGAGTTTCTAATTGATCCTAGAGATTTCATACTTTCTTCGGTCACTTTTTCTTTTATTTCCAACCAAAGAGTGTTGAGAGAAAAGTATGTGAGAAAATCTGGGATGAATGAGGTATCAAACCACAATAAAGACTAAATAATTTTACTTCAACATAAAATTAGGCCATACACGTGTTTCAGGAGCGTTCTCCCATCATCAGTGGCTCTATAATATATAAAATGACATAAACAAATAAACATATGAAAAAAATATCTACAATGAAGCGCAAATTTACTAAATAAAATTATTTCAACAAGAACTTACCCAGTTAACACAGATTAAACACTTATAAAACCATTTCGAAATTGTCCTCATATGACACCATCTTGTGCATCGTACGATGTACGAGGGCAGACTGAGGGAAGAGGAAGGAGGAAAACTAAGGATGAGTAAGTTAGTCAATGAATAAATTTATGATGGGGCTGGATCTAAATTGGGATTGCTCATTTAGGCATATTAGGTTGGGATTTTTGTCTAATTTTAAGATTTCTAAATTTTCTAAAATATTTAATATGTTGCCTTTATTTTCGAAATGTAGAATTTTGAAATTATTATCAGGGTCGAAAGTGTGGTTGTTTTGAATAAGGTGGTTGGCAAAAGTGGAGTGCTCTTGTTTAAGTTTCCATGATCTTAAATGTTCATGAAGCCTACATGAAAACTTTCTACCTGTTTGTCCCACATATGCTGAATTACAACTATTACATTTTAATAAATAAACTCCACTTTTTTCTCTTAAGGGTATGGGGGATTTGTTCTTGGGAAATACATTTTGTAGGGTGTTGAGAGTTTTATAAGAAACTTTTATGTTGGCTTTATTAAATATTCTACCTATTTTTTGGATATGGGACCTAAAAAAAGATTTTGTGGGAAGGCCTTTTTGAATATAAGTTTAGTTTCTTTTCCTTTGATAAGTTTTTTGATGATGGAGGGGTTATAAGTATGTGAGAATTGCAGAGAATTGCTTTTCCAAAAATGTACATATGTTAGTGAATTTGATTATCACTAGTGATCTCCTAGGGGAATATACTCGAAGGTCCACGAATTGAAATGAAATGTTACAAATTGAAGTGTATTGGGAGAGGGGTGGCTCACATCTCAGTAATGCCATTCAACAGCGACATTCTCATCTTGCACACTTTTCCCACTGTACAGTTCAAAATTATACACAAGCCCTTTCACATCTCACAGTACAAACATTTTATATCCCCATTTTTTTGGTTTCTTAGGATTGTACTGTTTTAGTACATGGCGCCTCTTAAATGGGATGATCTGTTTATCAAGCCTAAAACACTCAGATTTGGGAAGAACATTGCATGTACGCGTAGGCTTCCGCGGCTCGAGTCGATGACTTCTTCGCTGTCCGGGTGACGCCGCGTAGTGGCCTCTCAGCCCACTACGCGGCGTCACCCGGACAGCGAAGAAGAAGTCAAGAACATTGCAGTTGGACACAACCTGATTCATCAACACTCTAATTTTGTATAATGGATCGTAACCCGGTTCTCCCTTTAGCAACATTTTTAAATTATCAGAAAATGAATATTTAATTTGTTCAAAGTGATTAACCACTCATGATCGTAACTCGGTTCTCCCTTTAGCAACATTTTTAAATTATCAGAAAAATGAATATTAGATTTAATTTGTTCAGAGTGATTAACACTCATCCGATCTGCTACTATTGGGATTCTGGTTTCCGCGTTCCAGTAATCTCATGTACACGGTAACCAAATGATCGACATGAAATACACCATGCGTATCCACACTTCAAGTTCATCTCTGTCTAATTTTAGTAATTTGTTTGGATTTTTTTGTGCAGCGAGCCTATTTGATTCCTCTACAATAACATCAAGAATTTCATTACCAATAAACTTTCTGAAATATTCAATTGGTGAAAATTCGTGGGTAGAATTTAGAGGTGTCCCTGCCCATTGCACACTACTCATTTCCTTTCCACTTTTCTTCCAATTGTACACCACATTTTTCTTTTGTTGTGTTTTTACTGGTGGTGCCTGAATTACTTCATTATTTTGCATTTCACAATTTTTATCATCATCATCATCACTATCACTTTCTGGAATTATAAGGGTGCCATTTGTTCAAACAGACACTGTTGGTATGTTTTCTTCTGAATCAGGGGCGGGTATGTTGTCTTCGACATCAGTGCTTTCCAGTTCTGAATGATCATTGTCTTCAGGGATGTTTCTAACCACATAATTTCTATTTCCATAGAAGGTATTAGTTGGAATGGATACCATGTCTGAAAAATAAATAAAATAATATAAAAGTTCTTGTGAAAACAGGTTATGTTTGCATTCACCTACGCATGATGTTAACATATGTTAACAAACCGAAAATATTTATTTAATTTGTTTTATCGATCTATAAATCAAAGATAAATATTTCAGTGCATTAATAATGTGTCGTATTACATACCTCATAAAATATACTTCATCCACTTGCTTTGAAATTGCAAAATTGAATCACCAAATAACACGTTGCAACCAACCACGATGCTTACTCAAGCTCCATATGTATTTTCGGTCTTCAGTTGTTTCTGCCAACCAAATGGAACTAAAATGTGTGTCAGAACATGCAGCCAACTTACCTGCATTGCTGTATGGCCACAACATGCACAAACAAGCTGTTTTATTTAAATAGTGAATAAATATACAGTTTGTTGCCAGATGGCAACGGTATGCAATAGAGGGTTAAAGAAAATAACAGCAGGAATTTTTATTCCCCTAGCGTTAGCAGCGTATCGAATTCCCCTAGCGTTAGCAGCGTATCTAGATCTGCTTCTTCAAGTTGGATCTGAGGCCGCTTGTACGCGGAAACTAGCGCAATAGTTCCGCGCGGCGTTCCGATCTCAATTGAAGTTGCTTCTATTGCGGCGAGAGGCGGATTGACCAGGGGCGTATGTGGGATATTACGTTTTATTGCTATTAGAGTGCCACCGCCGCGGTGGGGGCCTGAACGATCCTGTCGGTGAATGAAAAAATTTTCAAGTGTGAATTTGTCATTAAGGAGAAGATGGGTTTCCTGAATGAGAAGGGCGTTGGGGGAGTAATCTTTAATGAACTGTAGAATTTCGGGCTTCTTTTTGTTCAGGCCCCCGTTTGCGTTCCACGAGACAATTTTGAATAAATGAGGCCGAAAGTTTGTTTGGTTTATGCTCATTGGAACGCGGAGGAGAGCAGGGGGATGATGGCTATGGCTTTCGAGAGAATGTTGCCAGGGCCTTTTAGTATTTCGATTGCTTGTCGAGCAAGCGATAGCAGCGCTCGTACGTCCACTCCCTGCAGAAGCTGCAGGAGCTCTGAGATTTCTCCCAGGCCTGCGAGAGAGGAGAGCGAGGATGACGTCGCTGGTGGGGGCGCTGCCATTGGTCTGCCGGCAGCGGCGTCGACGAATGCGGTACCGGGGCGGGGCGTGCAGGACGGCGTGGGCAAGCACTGGGGCGCTGCGAGTCACTAAGTTTGGGCGGGGCAAAGCAAAGGCATTCGCTTGGTGGGCGACGGTACGGGCTTGGCGTGCCCTGGCGTCTTTGTACGCGAGCAAGGCGGAGCATTCAGCGTAGCTCGCTACGTGCGCTTCGCCACAGTTGGCGCAGCGCGGTTGTGCTGGTCGTACACAGTTCTCAAGATTGTGCGCACCGCCGCAGTAGAGGCATACCGCATTTCTGCGGCAGCCGTTCTGCGTGTGCCCCCAAAGTTGACAGCGCTTACAGTGGGGTACGCGGTCTCTCCCCCTATATTCTTCCCATCGGATGGTCTGTTGCTGGAGCGTTGCAATCTGTTTAGTTAGGTTTATTTGGGCGTGGTTTAGTTCTATCACATACAGCCCCATTGAAATAAAGGTTTTTGCCCCCGTTTCCCGGCAGCAAGCTCTCTTGATCTCGCTGATGTGATGGACTGTGACGCCGTGGGATTCAATTTCGGCTTGAAGAGCTGCTAAATCTTCGCCATCGCGAAGGCCGCGAATGATTAGTCAGTGTCTCCTTTCCTCAGTCGCGCGCCTAAAGAAAAATTGCGCATGCTGCTTATAAGCATGCATGCGCGTTAATTGGGTTATTATGGCTGCGTGATCCCTTACGCAACCAGGTTTCAATGTAAAAAACTCCCGTGAGGGGAGGCCGCGGAGGGGCATCGTTAGGTGGGGGCGGAGGGCGCTCATTAGTGCTGTAGCATCGATGGGCTGCTCGATACAGATTTCGCCCACGGCTTCGTGGGCGGGGTGGGGGGGAGTGGTCGGCTGAGGGCCGTTGGCGGCTGGCGCCTGCTGCGTGGCGGGCGTAGCGGCGACCACGCGGTGCGCAAGAACCTGGTACCCATTGTTCGTCGGAACCGCTTGCGGTTGCATGGTCGTGTGTTGGTCGCGGGGGCGGAAGATGCGCGTGGAAAGTTGCCATCCCTCGGATTCAGATTCAGAGTTCGAATTTTCGTTCGAATTTTCTTTTCCGGGTGCAGTGGTGGCATTGGGCGATGCTGAAACGCTTTCTGTTGATTGCGGGGAGCCCGGAACCTCACTTCCCTCGCTCGTTGTGATGGAACGTCGCGTAGTTTCGGATACCCGGTTTCTGTCCGATTTCGGCGTTTGGGGGCCTGACTGGTCTGGGGGGGGTGGCTCAAGATGTGAGGAGATGATGTCGGCAGCTGCGTGGGCGGTGCCGTCAGTTCTGCGCTGCTGGCGCAGGGCGGCTTGCTCCTCGGCTTTCTCCACGGCTTCCACTCTCTTTAGTTGCTGTATTTCCTTCTGGATGACCGGATCTAACACTCTTTTAATTGCACACGTGTGCGACAGATTGTCATCCAGGTACTGACAGGCCCTACAGCGGTTCCTCCGCGGCACCGAGGATGACCTGTTTAGTCCCCGCAACGCCCGAGCGCGCGAGTACCGGGCTAGCTTCGATGCTGCTCAGGAGGGCTTCGTCCTTTTGCATTTAGTTTTTATTTCGCATGCCTTACGGTGCAGAAAAAAATCACTAATTATCTAAACTAACAACTATATCTTATAATGAAAACCTAAAATTATGACGAGTGCGTTTCTACTACCGACGCGTGGTGCGCGGCTCGGGTCTGCGCATCAAGGCGTAGCCAGCGCGTCAAACGGCGCGGCACGTGCCGTTCCTCGGAACCTCGGCGCGGAGGGAGCTGGCGCTCAGAGATGTTTCATCAAAGACGCTTCGTTTCATCATAAGGATGTTCGGGTGCGTTCTGAGATGAGTTTTGCTGTGAGTCCGTTGCAACGGTAGTTCCTTGCATGAGCAAGGTGAGGTACAGTGCATGTGGGACAGAAGCTGTAAAGAGAGAATACATTGGTAAAGTAAAGGTTAGACAATTGGATTTTATATTTACAATATTGTGATCGCTGCGTTCTGTACTATTGGAACAGCGGGACTTATATCTATATTTACAGTGTCTTAGTATCTATTTACGTATTGCGCTGACTTGTAAAGTTTCTATGGTTCTTGTTCTTTGCTTCATAAGCCGATGGCTGTCGCTATGTATCACTGCACTTCTGATTTTCTTTTCTTAAGCTCGTTGTTCTTGTGAGGGCCCCGTCTCTTCATTTACGCTGATGTGTTGCGAGTACATGTCGCGAGAGTGTCGGATTGCGGCGGCAATGAGGCACTTACGTAGAGTGTTTATGTAGGCCTTGTTCGCCAGGACTTTTAGCTCCGTATCATTGTCTTTGTGCCACGCTCCCAGCGCGCCGACAATGATGGGGATGACCCGAGCCGATTGGACGAGCGTTCTCGCGTGGTCAACGGTTGGTGCGTATTTACTGATTTTCTCTGCTCGTGCTTTTTGCAGGGCGTCGCGGGTGCCTTCAAGGGGCATGCCACGTCCACTATCAGTAGCTCGGTAGCCGTTCTGTTTTCCAGCACAAGATCAGGCTTAAGTCCGTGCGGCCCCCAGATTTGATTTTCGGCCACAACTGTCCAGCCATTGTGGACGGCGGCAGCCTTAACGTGAGCTACGATCTCGTTGTGTCGCCTGGTAACCGCAGGCATTTGGCAGTGATTTATAACGTGTGCTAGTGTCTCTCTTTTTGGTGGGCCGTCCCTGTTACCATTACGACGGCACGCCTCATCATCCACACTGCGTCGGCGCCACGGGCCTTCGTGTTGGTAGAGGTACTAAAACTTCAGTGCCTGCTTGGTTTTTGGGGGGATGTTCGTGTTGGTTTCTCGGGTGCCTCTCTTCCTCGTGTGCTTCGTTCGAGGGTCCCTGTCCTGGTGCCCTGTCCGGTGAGGGTGGGCGGTGGGCCTGCTGCTTTCCTTTTGTACATCCGTTTGCTGTGGGTCACCTGCGTTAATTGCATTTATTGTGTTTGTTCCTTGCGTCCTTTTTTCCTTGCGCTTCTTCTTGGCCGCTCTTTTTGTCGTGTGGTTGGTGGAGTTGCCGGCGTTATTATTATTATTAGTTGTGGGGCCCGCCTGTGTTTGAGTGTGTCTGAGTAGTCACGTGCAAGGATCTGAGGATACGTGGGCATCTTCTATGTGTTTGAGTCCCCGTACCGTCTGTTGCAGCCAAGGCATGTCATGGAGACCGTGAGGTTGGGGCTCCATTTATGCGCTTGGTGCATGTGTTGCGCGATCTTTTCTTTTAGGTGTGCCGGGTCTGTTTCCCTGATCTGGTGCATGCAGCACGGGCATTCAATACTAGACGGATAGGGAAAGACTATCAGTATATGGTTTGCCCCTACCACTCGAGGCGCGAGGCCACAGATGCAGTGGTACGCGTGGACCGCGCGGCTTTAATATGGTGGACTGGTCCGCCATGTCCGCACCGCACTCGGGAGGTTGCACCTTTCTACTGGTGAGCGCGGTGGTGCTGAGGAGGCTCGACGGGCCCGTTTGTCCATTGTCTCCCTCGCGGTGGCGGGAGGGACATTGTGGTCTTCGGTTTCCAGGGGTTGAGCGGAGACCTTTGGTAGAGTGCGATCGGGGCTTCCGGTCATAGGCGTAGTGTGTGGGGGGCATTGTATTGATGCATCTATCCCGTTATCACTAATGATTCGCTGTCGGTGGGTTCATTTGAGCCTTCGACTTGTTGCTCCGGGATTGCATTTGTTGCTGGGGGCGCGTTACTCATACCATCGCTTGTGGGGGTGGCTGAGGGCCCTTCTGCCGGTTCCTCCGTTTCTCCTAAGATGTCTCGCAGAATGTCTGATAGTGAGAACGGGCTTTCTGGTCTCGGGGGGTAGGGGGAGCGTTGCGTCACTGTCGCTGCTTCTTCTAGCTCCCTTGCTGGGAGTGTCGCCTGTGCCTGACCTGCAGATTGGGGGCATGCGACCTCATGGTAGGGGGCCGCTACAGGGGGGGGTGTCGTTGCTATCGGTCGTCGGTATGGCGTCTTCAGATTCTGGGCCCACCCACGCGGAGAGCGCTGCTCGTGCTGCGCGTCCCGCGGACTGCACCGCTGCGACAATGGGGCTGGTCCTTTGGGCCTGGCTGCCTGCTTCTCGAGGGCGGCGGACGGGGGTGGCGTCCATCACCGACGGCGACGGGTAAAGCGTTGTGCGGGTCTCTCTAACCATGGGGATGGTGGGCACCCGCGGGGGGGGAGGAGAGGGGCGACGCGGCTATGTGGCGCTTGATGTGTGGCATTTTTGAGATTGGTAGTAGAGTGGCATTTCGAGATTGGCATAGAAGATCTTAGTCAGTTTGTCCTTATTTAATATATTATAATTAAAGTGATACAATGGTTAAGATAGTAGCGTGGCATTTCGAGATTGGCATAGAAAATCTCAGTCAGTTTGTCCTTGTTTATTATATTATACTTCAAGTGATACAATGATTTTTGATATGATTCTGGTTATTATTTTATTAACAGTTAGAATAGTATGTTTATAGACAGCTCCCTATTTTTTTTGTATGTGTATTAACGCTAGTGATAGAAATACTTATTATCTAGCATGTGCATTGCCTACACTAACCTAACTACACTAACACTAACACATCTTACTTGCCACTATCACTGTTTAGAATGCCTGCCACACGCCACAGTGCCACCGCGCCGCCACTCACCCCGGCCCCGCGGGGGCCGGTTTATTTACTCACTCATAATTGGTATAATAGTCCACGGATAAAGTTGCCTTCATTTGTAGCAGTCCACGGGCACAAGATCCCCACGTGTGCCAAGTTTCAACGCCGTTGAAGCACTATAAACCACTAAAACTGCACTTAGAAGCGGAGCGTCGCCAACACGCGACCGGCCGCCATGACACTACACTTTGATCTCTCACTCACGCGAGACGCGCCCTAAACGATCGGTGTGGGGGCGGAAAGAGCGAAAGATGCTGCGACTTCAACGCCCACGCACGAACACGATAAGAGGAATACACAAGAACACACGCTTTCTTGTTTACAAAACAAGTCACAGAATAAGAGAACAGCGCCAAAAACATGTTGGCATGCCTGCAGACCGTTTTCTATCTATCATGGAACTTCTACATCTCCAAAATTCTGAAGACAAACTGAAAAATAAGCATATAATAACAATCCTGACTGCAAGAAAGGGGCGTGGCAAGTGAGGAGCGTCGAGGCATTTAAATATTAAAAGCCGCTTAGAGTGAAGTTACGACCATCAAATTTCGCAGAGACGTTATTCGAAGTCTATTTTTTAATGTATATTTTGCAAAATGTGATTTTTCGCCAGTTTCATGCATGTGTCCCCTTAAAGTTCCACCTTCATTTAACCCCAAAACTTTGCAACTTACTTTGTGTCTTTTACCAGCAATAAAATTTGTAGGCAGCTCTTTCTTGTTTTCATTGTAGTGTAAACAAGTGATTACTTATTCGTCTTTAGTTCTTGGACAAGTGGTGCACTTGTGAACCAATTTTCAGCCACTATGTTTCTTCCAATTTCGTGAAGGTGCTCCGAAAAACTCATAACTACACTCACTCAAAAAAATATTAAAAATATAAAAAAAATTAAACTTATGATTTTACCATATTTTCTTTTATTTAGAAGAGAATATTAAACTTGTCGTAATTTTGGTGATAAATAATGAAAGATGTGCATTTTATAGGTTAGAAAAATATGCAAGTTTAATTTTCATATTAAAAATAATTAAATTACAATTAATTTGAAGAAATCTTACTTCTTCGGAACGTCAAAAAAATATTCGGACACATAATATAAACCCATTAATAACACTAAATAAAACAAAAAATAAATACATCAATAACTTTTAGGGAGTCCTTTCATTATCAAAACTTCATTCAACCTCTTTGGCATGCTGTCTAAGAGTTTTCTGGTGTACTCTGCAGAAATTTTATGCCATTCTTCTCGCAGTCTCACTTTTAATTGTTCTTTGTTGGCAATGGGCTCCTTTCTCACTTCACTGTCCAACTTTTGCCAAAATTTTCAATGGTATTGATGTCTGGGGATTGTGGGGGAGGGTGAAGAACTTTAGGACAGTTGTATAAGAGCCACATTTGAGCCAATTGGTACATGTGTTTTGGATCATTGTCCTGATAAAAAATAAAATTGTGACCTATACCTAGCTTCTCAGCACTTTTCTTAAGGCTGTTCTTGAACACTTGAAGATATTTGTATTTGTCCATTTATATCTTCAAGGGTGTTTTCTGGTAAAAAATGAAATTTAGTGATATTTTAAGATTTTGCACTAAAATTTTTACTGAATAATAAACACTATATACATAAGTAACACACACAATTTTGTTTCGATTGGTCGCATACTTTTTGAAAAAATGCTATTTAATTATTTTTTTACTTTTTAAAAAAACTGGTCCTAAGTACCCAATAATTTTTTTTGCACTTCCATATTTTGTCGTTCTCTTCCTTAGACACCTGCAAAGAAAAATTACACATTGCCAATTATATTTCTACATTATAGTTTCAGAAAAAAAAAATTTTGGATGTCAAAAATTGTTGCATTTAGTGCACGTACCCACCATCATGCAATTTTGGAAAATGTGTATGATCTAAAAGCTGGTTAATATGTATTTTTTAAAGCTCAATATCTGTTGAATATGATCAGTAAATTTTATTTTTCTAAGTTAAAAACTGAGTACACAGGAGCATTTAGAAATCACATTATTGAGATGAAAATGATGTGAGAAATTGGAATTTAAAGTTTGACAGGAATTCTGTGAACTCTTTACCTCAGAAACCACCTGGACTGTATGTGGGCCCCTCTGTTGTAATCTTTTTTTCCTGAGAAGATTTCAGAAGTCTTGCTTTCTTCCTTGCAGCTTTACATACTGATTTTTCAGACTGGATGCTGCGTTTCTTTCTCTGTGTGTCCCGTTCAATGCAGAGCTTTTGTGTTGCTTGGCATGCTTTCACCCCTGACACTGTCTCTTTGATGCAGTGAGATGCCTCACATCCCATATTGAATTCACATATTCCTCTCGTTACAAAAGCCACTAATTTATTTTTAGAAACATAAATATTTTTTGAGCATTTTGCCTAAATCACACTATGCAAACTTTCGCTAGCATTTTGAGTCTTACCCCTAGTGCACCTTTCTAAAATCTCACTGCTTGCCAGTCTTCTGTACACAGGCACTATTTTGACAACAACATCTGGTGACAGTATTCTTTTCATTTTGGACTTGTGACAAGGAACTGGTTCACCTTTAGCAATCGCCCTGTTGTAGAAACACCAGGACGATTCACCACCTGGGCATTTTAAGTGTTGCGGCTTGTCATCTGTAGACATGCAGTGGTACAATGTTGCAAACACTGCAGTCTTCATCTGCTCAACATTAGGGATATTATTTTTATAGCATTTGTATAATAATTCCCTAATTTCACAATTGTTTCTTCTTTCAAACTACCTGCCTTTTTACCCCCAAGTGTGACGCCCTTCACCTTCCATTCTTTCACAATGTTCCTGAGTCCTGTACCTAATATTTTGGCAATGAGATTCAGACACTCTTCCTTCACAATTACAGTATCTGAACCATAAACATTTAAATTCAGAAGGCTTTTATGGGTTTGGGCATCACCGTTGGATATTATAGTGGTGTATTTCGTTTTCCACAACTGCTCTGAACGTTTCCAAAGAATTTCAGCTGCAGCTGACTCCATGGCATTAGTAGAACCTTCAAAATTACTGTCACATAATCCACTTTTTTTATGTTCTTCAGCCCACTGTGTATATGTGCGGGGCTGTTTTCACCCAGTCTTTTTGCAGTTTGATTGCATGTGAAACAATATAGAGACAGAACTTCAAAGTCTATTACTAAGCCTGTCAAAACATCTATCACCACTCCTAATCCATATAAAGAAGAATGACCTCTTTTTTGCCATGTACCATCATACGATACAGCAATTTCTAAGATTTCTTTCCCTGCACATTCTGGATTTTCTTCCTCATGGGCTTTTCGTACAGCTTCATGAGTCATTTTCAAACAATACTCTCCAATAAATTGATCATCTTTCAACACATTATTTAAGTGATCATAGTAACTTGCTGAACTCAAGCAATTCATACCCATTGTCAGGCAAAATCTAGATATGCCAGCATATCCTTTCCCAATACTTAAAAAGCTGTCAATCATTGATTTATTCACATCAAATGATGGACGTGATGAATTAGAATAAGATATTTTGCTGCTGGTTGAAATTTTTTCACGAAAATTCTCACATGCAGAACATCTTACAATGACAGTAGCTGCAAATCCTTTCATATCTTCTACTTCAGCTGTCAGTGTGATTTCATTACACAAACTGCATTTTGATCCTTTCACTATATCTTGCCAAATATCGTTTCGCACTATCATGTAATCAGCTGATACATTTGACTGATCTGTGAAAGATAAATCAATGAAAACTTCCTTTCTGTAGCAGCAGAAGAGTCGTCACATACAATCGATGAAGAAAGAAAATTGTCAGCAGAGGAAGTAGAAGATTCCTCTGTGTTTGGTGTGTTCATAGCACTGCCCATGTCACTTTTTTCTTCAACTTCAATTCCACATTTTTCTTACCCTCCAAAGATTTCTTAGATGGCCTTTTCTTACTTGGTTTGTTGCTGAATCCCCTCATAATGGCAATGTTTTCAAGTATAAATCACCTCCAATATAATAGTTCACAGGCGTCAAGCAAGATTCCCTAACCTAATCTACCCACAATTTTAGGCAAACGAATACACTCACTAACTGTAAATTTCTACACCTAACTATAACTAAGATAACTATAACTCAACTAATAAAATACTTAACACTAAAAACGACAGGCAATTTGTTAAAAACTCAAAAACAAAACGACTCAGAAAAATAACAGCTCTAGAAATTCACTTTGCTCAGATACAAGTATCAGGTCTGCCACCATGTACATGTGTATCTCCAAGTTCCCAAATATTGGTACGACGCGGTAACGAAAAATCGCGCCAAATACAAACGTCTTACGGTAAAAAAAACATAAACTTTTTACAATGAAACACTCCGAAAAAGGGGGCGTGGCATAGGATGCAGTCAGGGCTTTAAACGCGCGCAGCGGCCATTTAAATCTAGATATCGGAAATCCAAAGATAGGTGCGGAATTCTGAACTTTTTCTCTTAATTATAGACACAAAAACCAAAAAATTATTTTTTCGCCAATTTCCCGATATTTTCACCAGAGAACCCCGTATCAGGGGGCCGTTGCGCAGGGGACGCGCAACGGCCGCTCCTCATTGGCTGGGGTATCGTGATTCGCCGGAGGCCAGCGTGACCAGGGGCCCGCTTTATTGCTAGCAGAAGGTATCCATACAACGTTGAATTTACAATTAGTGTATACCACATGGGCTAACAGTCATAAGTACAAATTTGACGAGTGACATACTCGTCGCAAAAGATTAAAATAAACAGCTAAATCTATGTACAGTTGAACATAATAAGCCTGAAAATAAAGCAAAGCAAATAGGGCTGCTTCCATTTCGGTGCAGAAAATGTCAGGACCGAAGAGCGGGGCCCAGGTGTGACGTCCTCTGTGACGAAAGCGCACTGGTATGGAGTAGCATCTGAGTGCGCGGAGATGTGGGGGGAGTCCCACGGCGTCGGGAGTCGTCGGCACCGGTCGTAGGCGCTTGATGAAAGGCGCGGCAAGTGGGGGATCCGCACGGACGATGCGGGCGAGCGGGAAGCTCGCATTGGCTCTCTTGCAACTGTGTTTGCCTTTCTCCACACCAATGTTCTTCCGTCAGGTCCAAACACATTGAATTTACTTTCGTCCGAAACAATAACTCTATTCCACCATTCAATGTCCTTGTTTACATGTTCCTCAGTGAACTCCCGCCTCTTCCTCTTGTTTATCTTATTTATGAAAGGCTTTCTTCTAGCCACGCGGCCATGAAATTCTGCTTTTCGTAGAATCACTCTAATAGTTTCTGGATGTACTTCCTTCCCCAGTTCTTTTCTCACCTCTGCAGAAATCTTTGGTGTACTTAATTTCGGATTCTTTTTAACTTTCCTGACGACAAAGATCTCTTCTCGACGGGAAAGTTTATGGGGACGTCCACTTTGGCTGTGAGCGATCTTCTTTTCTAAATCGCTTGGTTATATCATACACTGTGCTCTTCTTCATATTTAGAATTTTTGCAATTTCACGGCAGCTCTTGTATTTTGCATTATGAAATATCACTAACTGTCGCAGTTCAAAAGAGCTGTTTTTGCCTTTGCGTGGCATTCTTTCAACGTTCTTCAAGGAGAGACACTAATAGACTGATTTTGGACAGCGCTTCGATTGACTGTTACGACCGTCCTTGATTCAACCGTAGGAAGAGTTTCTACGTCCGTTTTCGCCCAATAGTTTGTTGACAAAAATGATGAATGTACAACTGTCCTAATATTTGGTGTGCAATTTCCGTTATTGGAAGTTCTAATGCAAATTTATTATTGATGTAAAAGCGGAAAAAATGCATTTTGCAGTGTACGAGTATTTAAAGCTAAAAGAATATTAAAATTATTACTGGCATAATATTTTATGGTTTTAACAGCCTCAGAGCGTGTGAAACGTGAGTAAGCTGAATACTGTCCGAATATTTTTTTGAGTGAGTACATCGAAAGGGAAGTTATTCAAAGAAAATAGTCCCCTGCCATGTCTCCCCACATACAAGCGATTTCCCCATGTTTGTATTGCCGATGATGACGAATCCGTTTTCCCCCTCAAAGTATCGAGATTAGATCGGAATGGAATGAGCGTAGAACTTTGAAGGTTCGATGTGTTGCAATAGCGGGCAGACATGACTCAGGTATCGGAATGAAAAATAACTAGAGTAGGACTGAAGTGTGGTTTTCGCTTTGGATTGCCCACAAAGATTATTCGGCAAGGACAGTAACGCGCGACAGCGCTCTCATGCAAAGAATGGTACGTTTCGTTGCTTCTGTAAGAAACGATCTCAACAGTACGTCTTTTTTCTTCCTTCGTACCCTTTTTAAGAAGTTTCCATTTGCTATCCTGACAAATGGACACAGCATTTTAACCAGTTTTATGGAAAAACTTCCAAACCATTCGAAACTTTAGGTGCATTTCTCAGCAAGATCTTCTCGGAGATGCATGCTACAAACCCAATTGTCAAAATATATTTTGCAGTTCTGATTAGATGGAAGAAAAGGAAACGGTAGTTTTTATTTAATTCATACCGTCCTTGCTAAAAACGATCAGTCTTTAAACATAAACATACCTGCTATAGATTTGCTAATTTGCATGTATTGAATTTGTCCCGAAATTCTGTGTTGTTTGAAAATCATACAATGTGATATTAACATCGTTATGTTAATATTTTAAGATGTATTTGGATTTGTGAGCAATGCGTGAAACGCAAAAGATAGCTCTTAAATCTGAAGACCGTACATGTTTAAATTTTTGGTATTGAACATAGTAGCTTGGTGGATATTGGCAAGTTGGTGTAATTTTGTAATATCTTGTTTGCTATCTGGAAATACTAATTTTAAATTGATGTGAATTTTCGAAGTTATGACTGGTATAAAAATTGTCAAAGTGTTTTCCAGTACAAAATTGCGATACTTCCATAATTGTATTGTTAAAGTGTGGAAATATTTTGTATTTTTATTGCAGAGGAGTTCAGAACCATTCATTTCCCAAAAGAGGCACAAGTGCACTCTGCGCTGAGCATTTTGAAATGTAATGATGGTATCTATTATGTATGATAATGGAAATTTGAAATAAACGAGATTAAAAGCGACTTCTTTACTTACGTTTCAATTGAATGTTCCTTTTTCTTCCTTGAAAAAATTAGTGTACCACCAATGGGAACCTGTCAAATTTTGAGAGCTTAAATGTAAGTATAATACTGTGTTCAGATATCCGGTCCACCCGAAAAATTCGAAGGCAAATAGAAATACGAGGTAAGTACTAGTTTTGTTTTTTAAACTTTATTTTTGACTTTCAAGATTCGCATCTTTGTTGTGTTTTTTTTAAATATCAGAATAATTCGACATTAAGCTGCACAAAAACAATCAGGATTGCTCCCCGACAACCCATGTGGAATTTGTGGTGGAAAAGAGTTCTCGGCATGATGTTTTTTGAGGGATGTTTCTCTATCATAGCCTTCATTATCATTATCGCTTTCATATCTTTAATAGATCATTCACGGGCATTAATATCGGCAGTAGTTGAAGGGCATCTAAACACCTGTGAATAAAACAAAACAAATTCAAGATCGAGAAAACAATCAAATGATGCCCAACTTCAGGGGTAACTGCTGGTAGGGATTTCAGCGTTTGCTACGATTACCTTTTTTGGGAGGGGATAATGCAAACTTCCCGAGGTCGTGCAAAATTAATGTTAACGTATTTAATTTGTCGAAAGAGGTAATGTTTGTCTTATTGAAAATTTATTTTTTTTCTTGAACTTTTCTTAACCCTCCTATGAATAATGGTACTAAAGACAAGATTTGAATACAGACTTTGCTCGCTTGTAACTAATCACTTCGGCAAACTAGCTTCTGATTTGATAGTACTGCTGACGAAATAACTAAACCCTCATTTCTTCTGCAAATAGAAAACAAAACTCAAGAAAACAAGCGCGGTAAGTGTTAACAAAAGGGCGACCTTCGAAACAATTTTTCAAAGCCCAAAATAAGGTCAAAAAAAGCATATGAAAATCGATTTCTGCGCGAACAGCGCTCTCATTGAGCAGAGAAACAAAATTACAAGCACTGCGAACACGAAAGCGAATACTGTATTTTTACGTTGCAACACTAATTGTAATTTCCATGAAAGCTTTACAACTTAGAATGTACAGAAGCTCTCACATTAAAATCGGGAGGTTACGTATAAGTTAAATTAGTCTCCTAGGAAATTCAGTTGAGAGGCTGTGATCCAACAAGAAAATTAAACACCAAAATGCAAAGACATCAAGGATTGAAACTTGTGAAACTCGTTAACGAACGTTTCTGATAATGCGTATCTTTTCGGGAGGTTATGCTTTTCGACACGGGGCAGGGAGAAGCGTGAATAAAGCCATGCCCGTACACCTTCCCAAGCTCAGTCGGGAGTGAGGAAAGCCTGGAACAAGCGATCCCAAAATCGTAATTACGCTGACAACTGAAGCTGACACGACTTAATTACGTGTCACAGGCATAGAGAATTTAAAACAGCTTGCAGATGCATTCATGCCAATTGCATTACATTAACAAATTCCGTATTATAAAGATTGTTTTCTTGCATGATATGCAAAACCGTTCCGTTTCTACGTTGGAAAGGTTCCGTTTTATGCTGTGTAAAATGCTATTCAACTTCACGGGCCGGAGAAATTTTCCGGTTTGTACAGATTCCGGCTTTGACAGATTTTACTGTACTTCCTGTTAATCAGTGTAAAATAGTTAACTTATGTTCTCTGGAAACTTTCTACAGGCAATGTCTTATTCACTCCGTCGAGGTGGGTCGGTTCATGTCCTGACGGGGAGGATGCAGGGAGGGCTCTCGGGTATTTCTTTCTTTCACGTGTCGTGTTTCTTCTCCCCATCGTTCATTCTCGTTCTTTTATAACATCCTGTGTCTTCTCTTCCCCTTCTATTTCACTGGCCCTCCTGTATGCTGCACGCCTACCCATGTGTTTCCCCTGCATGGCGACCCGCGTCGGAAAGTACGTGTGTCCTGGCGGTTGTACTCCTTGTGCTACTTCTTGGCATCTGGGTTAGTTTTTTTACGTATTTTGGGAAACATTCCTTGTGGGTCTCAATACACTCGCTTCGGCTACAGATTCTTCTAGACGATCGGTCGGGAGATAACCCACTCCCGTTCAATCGACTTGGAATAGGTCCTGTACCGAACTCAAGGGTGAGAGGCGGGATCCACAGGGGTGCAGCGCTGTTATTCCCCCACTATCCCCGTGGCAACCCTGGCACTCCGATGGAGTGTCCCCTTGCTGGGCTCCTTGGTGAGTGGGGACCATGGGGATGAATCTGATATCCTCTCCATGAATAACAAACCTCCCCCGCCATCTTCATCGCCAAGGAAAAAATGTATAGGAGAAATTGTGTGAATCTAGGCAGTTTCTTTTGCAAAGAGTTGGATAGACCAACAATACCGTTTCCTTGCCATGTGTAGAAACTACGGCGAAACTGAAGAGTGTATGTTCAATCAAACTGGCCAGAGAAATAGAAAAAATTGGCAAGTTGGAGGCGGTGGTTCGTCAAAGAAACGTCACAAAACTGTGAGTGCCGCACTGTCGAGCAGATAAAGAAAATCTCTGATCTAAAAGAAATAGCTGGCCTCCAGGTGCGTGTGTCCACCCACCCGACCTTACCCCTCTGCAAGGGTGTGGCGAATCACGAGGACTTTGCGTCAGAAACGGAATATCCGAATGATTTCTTTCAACTTTATGGTATGACTGACAGTTCCAGGATCCAGCGGAGAGTGAATAGGGTACTCACCCATACATCAACGCTGATACCTTCGTCCGTCCTCTGCTAGAGAAAACGTAGCTATTGCGATCTCCGTGTCAGGCAATATGTACCAAATTATCTGCGCTGCTTTAAATGCGAGAGGTTTGACCATACGCAGCCCTGTTGCATGAGCGCCGCAATGTGTACACACTGTAGAAAAGAATCGTGTAACAAATCCAACTGCTCCGGACATCCATAGCGCGTAAACCTTTTTGGGAAGCACCCATCGAATTCGAACGAGTGCCCCATCTTTTTGAAAGAAAGATATCCAGATGATCCGGGTCTCAGAGAAAGTTTCGTTCCCTGAGAGATCATGTCGGTACCAGACGCGTAACCCTATTGATATGGCTCCGTTTCGCTGACACCGTGGGTCAACAGCAAGAGACATCAAATTGCGAAACTCAAGACATCGAAAGTTATCTGCGCGATGCTGCCTGTCAGGTGTCATTTAGAGACAACGGTGGAGAGGCAGATACCTTGTCTCATCTGAAAGAAGGAAACGAAAACTGTTTCGACAAACACACAAAGGCATTAAGCTGAGAAACCTAGTCCGATCGGCCCTCTTTCTAGATCCAGATCACCTGTATCAAGTGACTGGTCTCCCGACACATGCGACTCTCTCTAGCAGTAGTCATAGCTCTGCAGGGAACGAGGAGCCCCATATGAACTGGTGCATCACTCTTCGAAAAGGAAAAATAATAAGAAACCCGACACATACCCCTAGAAGCAAAGAAACATAACACCTAGGAATTATGGCTCTCCTCTCTTGATTGACAGCAAAACATCTGTAAACAACGCTAGCGGCTAAAACGTTAAGCCAATTTTCTCCAAAATTGATATTCCCCGAGCGGTCTGGCAGATGTTGCGGCCTTTTGAATTTGGAATCGATATTTTAATTTTGGGGGTACTTTACATAAAACCCCAGGGACAGTTTTCAAATTTTCAAAAAAATGTGTCCATCGCTTATAGTTAAATTTTGTTGTTGGGTAGTGTAAAAGCTGTTTAAGAGAATGGGGCAGATCTCATTTTCGTTGAAAACTGATTTTCCGAAAATTGTAAAAATTCAAAAAAAGTTTCGGGGTCAATTAATTTCTGCCAGTTCGCCAATGTCCTTCAGGGTTTTTGATGTTACAAATTGACATCACTGACGATTTGGATCAAACAGTAAACTTGAGATAGGGATTATTGACAATATTACGTTAAAATATAAATTCTATTAGACTAAAAATGTGTAATTAGATGTTTTAAGAAACTTTTGTCGGGTATGTAATTAAGGGGTAACGTAATAAATAGTATGTGGTTTATGGAGGATATAATTTACATTTCGAAAACAATTTTTCTTTTGAAAGAGAAATATGCGAAAATATCTCACTTCGACCCACTTCTACGCATAAACCTATAATATATGCCCTTAAATATGCCGTATAAATAAAAATATGTAGCTAATGAAAAAATCGCAGAAATATGCAATTGGGCAAAATGAATATGGACTACTTTTGTTTTATTTTTGGAATAGGTAAAGTTACACACATCCCCATTTAATATGCGCAGGTAGGAAAAATATACAGTTGCGCGGAGTTTCCGCTGTCTAGTAATAAGTTAAAAAAATGACAAAGATGTGTTAATTCGAAGAGAAATTGTGGTATAAATAGTATTAAATAAACATTACTAAAGGCAAGAACGTACGGGCTCTTTTTGCACCATTAGTTTCATTAACAATTATATTACAATTTAGCATTCAGCAGGTGTCACTTGAAAGGGGTATTTTAATAAAGCTAATTTCTTTGTAAATACCTTTGGCAAAGAGATCTAATGTATCAGGTCTACTGACTGAACTTTTAGGAAATAAATGGAAAGAATTCTTCAGTTACTCCTGGCCTGTAATGGTATTCGTTTGTTCTTGATGTACCAATAGCTGAAAATCGAACTGTAATGGATAATTGAAATGATTGAAGGCGTCATTGTCAACAATACTATTTTTTTCAATAAGAGCAGCTTTCGATGGCTTAGCCATCATCAGTTTTCTGATACAAGAAAAATATAAAATTAGAATTAACATAGTTACATAATTTAAAAAACATCTTAAGAAATGAAAGGAGAAGAATTAAAGAAAAGAAAAGAATGAAAGAAAGAAGGGGGCGGAGAGTTATATCTTTATAATATAAAATAATTTACATAATTAAAAAACATCTTAAGAAATGAAAGGAGAAGAATTAAAGAAAAGAAAGAAGGGGACGGAGAGCGCTCTTATTGAAATAAATAGTATTGTTGACAATGACAACGCCTTCAATCATTTCAATTATGTAAATGTCAACTACAACTCACCACTAAACCAAAATGTAATGGATAGCCAAGAACTCAAAGACAATTGAGGCTGTTCAGAAAATGATCATGACTGGTTCATATAGATTTTATTATTTTTTTCTTTGTAATTTCTTTCGAGTGCAAAAAAAATGTTACATTAGCTACAGAAATTCAATTAGTATTGTCTGTTTGGAAAAATAAAATATTTGCGTACAAACTGCAGTAAAATTATTTATTTCAATCAAATGTGATGATGATAGTAGTAACCCTATATTATCCAAAAGCAAAACATCTCCAACTTTCAACCTGAAATATCGTCATAATTATAAATAACTGATATGATAGCTGTGTACGTAGACAATTGTAACAATGCTGGTAAACAGTTACAGCATATTATATTGTTTGAAAAGGCAATAACTTTGTCAACAATCAGCTGTTTCTGAAAAATCTGATTTGATGGACATGTAATTTGCATGAATGCTTCTCATACGGGACCACTAGCCAAGGAGCAATTGCATAGCCTGAATTGCCTAGTAGCAACATGTCGCTTTGGCTTGACATTAACCTATTGTGAAAGTAATTCTTTTCACAATGTCATCGAGTGTGTCTCTGATGTCATTGAACCTAAGGTAGAATTACCACCTCCAGAAGAAGGAAGAATTCTTGAGAGATTGAGAGGACAACGTAGGAGGGATGGACTGTCAAGAATAATACACATATTTGAATTTGTAAGTATAATTTATTGTTTTTTCACTTTGGAATTCAATGCAATCGGTTTTCCTCATACTCTTCTCCAACAGTTATTTCTCTTTCTTAAGACGCAGCTCTTCCAATTCTTCCAATAAAACAAGCTTTGTTAATTCACTATTTAATGTTTTGCTTCATCTGTTTCTAAATCTAATTTTCTTCTTTTAACAGGGCAAGATGGCACCTTCGCAAAACTCCCGCTGCCACTCCCCGTACAATCTTGAATTTCTTTTCCATACACTCACTTCATTCCTGGTTTCAAGAACTGAAGATACTGGTCCTAAAGTAGATATTCATTATAATGTAAATATGATTATGAATATATTCAGTTAACACAATGAAATAAAATAAACACAAATGTACTTACATATATTATAATTTGTGGGAATTCTGATTTGGTGTTGACGTTCTCATAGGAAGAAATAAAAGAGGTCATCTTCGTCCACATATTAGCTTTTTTAAGATAGCCGGCTTTCGATGGCTTTGCCGGCATCGTCAGTCTACAAGATACAGAAAGATATAACAAAATTAAAAAATACACAATAAGATAGAAAATTAAATTAATTAAGGAAATTTTTGGAGGTTAGTAGCAGTTCTAATTAAAAAAAAAAAGACACATATATGATTGCAAAATTTAAGGAACATATAGCAGATAAAATTGCAAAAATGTATTGCGACGGGGGAGGGGATTAATACCGATACTAGCAGTTCAAATTTCAGATTATAAATATATGTGAAGAAATATACATTCTCATATTCAAAAGAAAGAAAAACAAAATTAAAATATATATAAGAATGGGGGATAGTAATAATAATTAATATCAAATGTTATTACAAAGATGGGGAAATAATTGAATAATAAGTTGAACCGCTTTGCTTACCTCGCTGCTTTCGGCAAAAGTCGGTCGACTGTGCCCAGAGGAAACGTGACACGGGTTTTTTTTATTGCTTCTTCTATTGCTATATCTTCATATATTATAATGTAATATTTATTGCACCAAGGGCGTTATAAGATCTCGGGGTTCTAATGATCTCGGGCCACAGGCCTTCAGGCTTCTTGTCGCTGCTCGATCATTAGAACAAGTTAACGTGCGTGGTACATACATGATTTTATTTTTTACGTAATGTTAATAATTCTGATTTACTTTCATACTAATTAACTACATTTTAACTTGATTCGTAATCACGATCCCCTCGATTTAGGTAAGTTATGCAATGTAATATCGAGCTCCATATCGAAGGCTATACTGTATCTGTAAAAAATAAATATGATTGTGAATATATTCAGTTAACATAATGAAATAGAATGAACACAACAGTTTTCTTACATAAATCCTTAACCATTTGAGTAACTCCCAGTCTGCGTGTGGGCGTATCCGTCACTCACGGTTACACTGTACACTTCCTGTACACCAATGATGTCACTGCAGCGCCTCTGACCGGGAGGTTCTAGGTTCGAGTGCTGACCGCGGCAGAATTTTCGACACTAGCTTTTCTGCTAGGTCGAATTCAGTCGCTGCCTGGAGGAGAATTCTAGCGGCCGGCTGCTCTGATCGGTAGTTTTCCGTGGTTTCCCCGATCAACACCAGGCGAATGCCGGAGCAGTATTCTAACAAACGGGCCACGGACGCGCGCGATCTGTCCTTCCTCTTCCTTGTCCTATCCTCTCCCCCTTACACACACACACACACACTAACATGCACTACACTACCACATATTCCGGGAGACCGGTCGGGAGCTTAGAGCTTGTCCCGGCTGAGGCGGTGCCCCGCTGGTGGGAGAGTCCTGGTTAGGGGAACCCCACTAGCCGACTGTAGGTCGGCGCCGGATATCGCCATCCAGCGGGGGAAGATCACCACCATCTCGCATCTCCCGAGAAAAAACATGCACTACACTAACGGGACTAATGACCAAAGCAGTTGACGCGCCCGGAAACACGAAAAAAACAAAAAGAAAACCAACCTGTACACCAATCGAGACATGTGAGATGTCATGCAAAGCATTTCGGTCTCCTGATGGGGAAATGATAATTTGTTTTCAGATCTGGCCAAGGAAATTTCTAAAAACGTGCTTTTTCATTTTTTGGCGCTGCAATTATACTGAGTGTGCCGGGTAAACCAACGCCACCTAAATCTATGCAGGTGGGTTGATTAATCTTCAGTACCTAAAAGCAATTTTTCACTCCATACGTCATAATTTTCTTTCATGACGTTGTTGACACTGATGTTGCCAACTTTAAGTGAACAATTGAATTATTAAATGAATTGCGTTGCAGATTTCATTTTAATTTTCATTCATATTATCGTATTTAAAAAAATAAAGTTCAGAAAACCTACGAACAGTATTGCTTTGAAACTTATTAAATTTGAAGAATTTCAAGGAATACGGAGAGAACAAAACTGAGTAATGCTAGAGACTGAATAAACGTTCTGTCGTTCGAATTCTCACGTTTAAGTTCTTAAGTGTGCAAATACCGATTTTCAAATGTTCCTAATTCAAGAACTTATTAAACTTAACTAACATCTTCTTCGTAAATGGTGTGCAGGAAGTAAGGACGAATTTCAATTTTGCACCATTTTATCATACGACGATTGGCAACCCTGGTTTTATCATGTTTGTTATCTGTTATCTTTCCCATTAGTATCCTGATAGCTTGTGTGTGGTGAGCATTGTTGTTTGATGTTTATTTTCAACATGTAACAGATGACTACTGAGCAACGCATCCAGGTGATAAAAAGCCTTTCAAAAGATCTGAGTATGCATGCGTACAAAATTCAACTTACACAAGAGTTGAAGCCTACAGATCATGGAAAGAGACGTCGATCTGCTCAATGGGTCTTGGGTCGTCAAGTGGAGAACGAAAACTTTACAAAAAGAATAATTTTCTCAGATGAGAGCACTTTCACCTCAGTGGGTACGTCAATAAGCAGAACTGTAGAATTTGGGCTAATGAAAATCCGCGAGCGAGTGAGGAAGATGAGATGCATCCACAACGCACGACTGTGTGGTGTGGGTTCTGGGCAGGAGGCGTGATCAGCCCGTTCTATTTTGAAGATGATGACGGTGCTGCCGTCACTGTGAACGGCGACTGGAACATGCTTTCTGATTGGTTTTTACAAGTTTTGGATGATATGGAAAATGACGATTTATGGTTTCAACAAGATGGATTGATTGATTTTTTCGTGTTTTTTCTGGCGCGTCAACTGCTTCGGTCATCAGTCCCGTTAGTGTAGTGAATGTTTCTTTTTTCGGAAGATGGCGGTGATCTTCCCCCGCTGGATGGCGAGATCCGGCACCGACCTACCGTCGGCTAGTGGGCTTTCCCCCTAACCAGGACTCTCCCACCAGCGGGGCAAGCTCTAAGCTCTCGACCGGTCTCCCGGAATATGTGGTAGTGTAGTGCATGTTAGTATAAGTGTGTGTGTAAGGGGAGAGGATAGGACAAGGAAGGACAGATCGCGCGCGGTTCGTGTCCCGTTTGGTAGGGTACTGCTCCGGCATTCGCCTGGTGTTGATCGGAGAAACCACGGAAAACTACCGATCAGATCAGCCGGCCGCTAGAATTCTCCTCTAGACAGCGACTGAATCCGACCTAGCTGAAAAGCTAGTGTCGAAAATCCTGCCGCCATGAGGACTCGAACCTAGGCCCTCCCGGACATAAGCGCTGCAGTGACATCAGTTGATGCACTGATCTACCGCTACCGGTAACAAGATGGAGCAACATGTCACACACATCCCGTGAAACGATTGCTCTGCTGAATGAAAAGTTTCCTCAAAAAATGTATCTCTTTGCGTGGCAACAAGGAATGGCCTGCCAGATCATGCGATCTTACGCCTTGTGACTTTTTTGTGGGGATTTGTGAAATCAAAAGTGTACGTGAACAAACCACGAACAATAATCGAATTGAAGAATGAAATTACAAGGGTTATTAACGGCATCGCACCAGATGTTTGTAATCGCGTCATCGCTAACTTCAATGAACGTATCGGTCATTGCCGCGCGGCCTTGGGTGGTCATATGGGGGATATAATTTTCAAACATAAATGGGAGAAGTTACTTAATGTGTTTGTAAAACAAAATTATATTTTCAATAAATTTTATATGTTCTAGAGCACTTTAATATTCGTCCTTATTTCCGGACATTCTTTATAAACAAAAGAGTCGCCTTTTAATGCTTAAATAGATCCACATACAAAACTGTTAATAGAGCAACTGCAGAAGTAGAAGTGAACACAAATTAACCTGAGAGTGCGGAGTTTTAATTTCTTAAAAAATCAGGGAAGAAAAATATGTGGAGAAAAAAAAATAAAAGCTATGTGCAGTTTTGGGTATATTAGCAAAAAAGAGTAAAAACGTAGTTGTACTAAAATCTATTTGCATCATTAATACCTACAAGTATGTGATACAGCGATTATCAGTTTCAAATTGCAATCTACCAAATCATATCCCATATGAAGGTAACATATAAGGCCATTAGGTGTTGGAAACTTACGAACGGGAATGTAACATTATCAACACTACGATTCATTAGTAAGTTCAATGTCAGATACAGAAAGAACATATTTGAACAAAGCTAATCATGAAAGAAACAAAGTACGAAAGAAATTTTCAACATATGAAAATATTTTTAAAACACAATTTTTTTCACATAATCTGCAACGCCATACTTTACTCCTTATAATGTAAATGTGATTATGAATATATTCAGTTAACACAATGAAATAAAATATCACACCAGTTTACTTACCTTTTGTCAACACCAACTAACAGGTATCTAGATGGTGTTGCTTTTATTCGGCACAAAGCTAGATTACTACCCCCGTTTATCAATTCGTAATAATTTTCCCAGGCCTTCAATTTAATTTTTTTGTTCCCAGTTTGATTTGTTATCAGTTTTTGATTTCGGGCGCGTTTTCGTATTGCAAATCTTATTTAAGGGATCATAGCTCATTTTTGCTCCAAACTCTTTAGAGAAGTTTTTTCTAGTTTTTCAATTCTTCATTTCGGCGACAGCGTACCTCCGGAAGCTGGCTCGGTTCAAAGAGAAATTTAAACTTGCCGAGCATTTCAGCAAAAACTAGCTGGGTCTCTTGGCGCCTTCTGTTCTTTGTCACTGCTGCTACTCATATTCGAACTGAAATGACGAGAAGAGAAACGAGTAGTTTATGTAATTAGTTCACAATGTTAAGCTTTATTTCATGAGTACATGTTTTGGAAACGAGCGACATTAGGAGCGAGTTTTTAAATTTGTACGATTGCAATAAAGCCACATTATAAAAGAGTTGCGTACGGTATATTTGTGTATAACAGCATTATAAATTTATAAGAGACTCAAATTTAATTTTGCGAAACAATTTTCTTGTGACGTCTCGGGTATTTGACATCTGTGCGAAGAAACGGTGGTCAGTTCTTCCGTTTAACTCTACATCCTCACGATTCTCTCGCTGCGATTGGCTGATTGTGTGATGACGGAATCATTCGTACCGTAAAATCTAATACGTCATCATTTGTGCCGTAAAATGCCCGATTATGAACGATTTTTTGCAACAGAAATGGTCATTTATAAAGCTGGAATACAAAAAAATGTATTAACAATCTCACACACGTTCTCACAACCTCACAATGCCCACAACACCAGCTACTTCACATAGACCACACAAGATAATAATGGACGCGACGCAGGTAACGTATGTAACCTCTTTGTTACGCGGGAAACCAATTTCCAAAACTCTTTGCGCGCACTATCACTTGTTAAAATGAGCAAATTTTCGCGAGAGACTTTGCTCATTTTTTTTATTCATACGAAATGGAGCTTTTGCTCAGTGAGGCGGAATAGACTCACTTTGCCCCGGAGCAAGAGCTCATTTTTAATCATGTGACTCAATGTATTCATATCAAAGATTTTTAGTTTCATAGTTACTAAACCTTTTGGTGTCACACTATTAACTATTTATAGAAACTAATTTTGGATTTATTTGAGAGAACCGGGAACCTAGATCATATCATTTACCTCTAACGTGCCCTCTAAAAATATTATCACTTTAATAAATGGTGTGATTACTCGTTTTTTGCTTATGTATTTAGATTACTTCTATAACTGAGTTACTTCCTATCAGTTCACCATCTCTCTCTATTCTTAAATCAACATGAGTCTCCAGGTGATATCTATTACCATAGAGTAAAGAGGCATAATTATTTCCTCTATTCCAATACCTTTATTCAAGCTTTCACAATTCTTACATGACTTTTTCTCTTAGAATTTCTTTTTATGATTAGATTTATGTTCTGTCATTTTGGTAAGATATTTTTTAAATTTTTTTCCTCATAGAATATTCAATCAATGAACCTTCTTTATACCGATAATATATATTATACATACCTGTACTCTATCCTTTGTCTGCAAATGATTCTAAAAATCTCTTTCCCTTTAGACCATTCAGCTTCCATTGTCAATATTGTGATGGTTGCTGAGTGCCAATCCGAACATGACTTGTCCAGGAATAGTCTCAATGAGAGATGTGAATAAAAAGTAAGCAAAAGCTTATAGCATTTAGTGTTAGCATTAGCACTTTCTAACTAGTTTCAGATTCTAGCACTAGTATTTGTTAACTAAGAAGTGAATGAGCTATTGCTAATACCATGGAGCCAAATCTAGAACATTGTAGCATTTGCTAGATAAACACAGGAAGCCATGTTCAGTGTTTTTATATTCATTTGCTTACATTCAGGTTTTGAAGGTGTGAATTTTTTCACGTTTTACCTATAAATTTTATACTTTTTAAAGGTATTAAATATGCAAAATTTGAGTGATTTCAATATGTCTCTTGATGAAGATGTACGAAATGACGAGAGCGACTGTAATCAGGACAGTTTTTTAACTCTATTAAAATAGTACAAAATACTTCTTAACAAATCGCTGGTGTCAAGAATTGAATTGGCCAAAGCAAAAGTCTTAATTTTATTGAGAGAAAATACATGTAACAATACGAGAAAGAAATTACAAACAAAAAAAAAAAAAAAACCGAACGTGAAGAAACATCGTTCTATTATAACGCACTCCTTAGCGAAGAGGTTATGTACGCCATTTCCTCGAATGTTGAAGGATTTTTGGACAATGTAAGCATCCATGGAGTTATGCCGTATCCGGTTTCTCCAAGTAAAACTTCGTCTCTTTTCTGTTTGTTCATAAATTCATAAAGGTCAGATAATTAGAATATTCGACTATAATGTGCAGATCCGGGCCACTGAGCATCTACGTGAATTCTTCACTTGCATTGAATGTAGCTTGAACGCTTATGCATACAAAATTATTACGATTTATCTATTCATCGCCATGATAAGTAGGTTTCTTTATTGGGACGCAAATGTAGTCTGTAACGCCATGGGAAGCGATATTTCTACCCACTGTTCCCGAGCACAGTTCATCTGTGTTGGAACCATAATCCATTCATGAGCTTTCTCTAGAATGTTATTAATTACAAATGAAGTTTTGCAAACAGTTGTTCGGTGTACGTCTTCTCTTGCTACACCTGTTTGAAAGTCTGGATCGCTAACAAAGCGAAGAAATATCTGCATCTTCTGAATGGGCGATAACGCTCTACCTCTCGTTTCGTGTGACTCACCCAGAAAATAAGTAGCTACCTAATACACATTTTCTTCATTAAACCGATATAATGAAAAACAATCACTTTCGGCACATTCCATTCGCTTATAGAAAGGTTTGCGAGATCGAAGATGCATAAAAAACAGCCATTCAAAAAGAAATAAAAACGCACTTTAAGAATGCTCAATGCTCATAAAAATACATTTAAAAAAAAAGTATTAGCTTTTGCCTATTGTTTTAGCTAAATCAAAGCTTTTGCTTAAAATTACCAGTCAATAATTTTGCATACTTTTTATTCACACCACTCAATATCTCAATATTTGAATTAGCTTCATTGATGTCAAATCTTCTACAATCGTTTTGAAATGTCTCTAGCCAATGGTTTGCATTTGAATGTTTTGATGTACATTTTTCAATCATAAACTTCTCTGTTATGTATTTTAAATTAAGTTGACACTGTGTCTTTTTAGTGTATTTTATATCTGCTTTCATTATCTGGTCTAAATACAAGTCATTAAACATATTACCTTCTTCATCAATGTATAACTGCTCCTTTTCCTGCCTTCCATACTGGTCTGTTTTGGCCTCTTTGAGTAAAATTTCTCAAACTCTTTTATATACTTCCGCCTTCATCAGTTCTTGATGTTCAGTTACAAACCTCATTTCCTGTGGCAACACATTGTTTGTTATCCTCTGTTGTATTTGAGGTTACGGCAGGAATACATGTCTTCTTGTCCTTCGGCGATGCCACGTATTGGAATGCGATTTGCAACCGTCGCGGCATTGTGACAAAAATATTCTCGTTTCATAAGACAATTATTTGTGCAGGATAATTAATTGAACAAAAATGTGTTTCTCTGTAAACAAAGAAGTCATTTTATTCATTATTCAACAACAGTTATTTACACCATACACAATTTTACCTTAAACAAAGAAACGATAATTCAGGTTAACTATCACTGCTTCTCTTTTTATTTACACAACTTGATTCTTTACAATTTCTCTCTCTCTTATTATACGATTATCTCTCTGCTTTCTCTATTTCATACACTTTGTCTACTCATACGCTCAGGTATGTCTGTCCCAACGTTGCCTGATGGTTATTTGTACAAACCATGTACAAACCTTAAAAAGTCCTAATATTTGCGGCGACACGCGATTGCTTGCTTCAGTTTCAAGCTTGACTTTACTGGAGATTCCGCGGGACAAAGAGTTTTGTGTTCTACGTAGGCGACAGAAAGCGCACGACTGCCATAGCCCCACAACCTGGCGATGCCATCCGTGCCGCGCGGGAAAGCAATCCGTTGCATTAGCTGCTTGCGTAAACGCGCTACCGAAACGATATCGTATATTAGGCGATTGATTGATTTCTTCGTGTTTCCGGGCGCGTCAACGGCTTCGGTCATGATTCCCGTTAGTGTAGTGCATGTTTTTTCTCGGGAGATGGCGGTGATCTTCCCCCACTGGATGGCGAGATCCGGCGCTGACCTACCGTCGGCTAGTGGGGTTTCCCCTTAACCAGGACTCTCCCACCAGCAGGGCACCGCGCCAGCCGGGACAAGCTCTAAGCTCCCGACGGGTCTTCCGGAATATGTGGTTGTGTAGTGCATGTTAGTGTGTGTGTGTAAGGGATAGGACAAGGAAGAGGAAGGACAGATCGCGCGCGGACCGTGGCCCGTTTGGTAGGGTACTGCTCCGGCATTCGCCTGGTGTTAATCGGAGAAACCACGGAAAACTACCGATGAGAGCAGCCGGCCGCTAGAATTCTCCTCCAGGCAGCGACTGAATTCGACCTAGCTGAAAAGCTAGTGTCGAAAATCCGCCGCCGTCAGGACTCGAACCTAGGACCTCCCGGTCAGAGGCGCTGCAGTGACATCAGTTGATGCACTTAGCTACCGCTCCCGGCATATATTAGGCGAGAAAAAGGGCCTTCGAAGAGTGAGTCCAACAGCGCAAGAGGCGTTGAAGGGAAGATTGCATTACGTTATTTAAAGGCAATGGACAATGCAGAATCAAGTGTGGAGAGAGCACGAACTCTGGAGAAGGATCTAAAGAAATTACTAATGAAAAATGTACGAAGCAAACAAATAAAAATAATTGATTTTTAAAGACACATAAAGATATTGACAGTTTCAGTTAATGTCGTTAATGTAATTGGAAGGTGTCCCTTCATGCTCACGATATTTATTCACGACGCAGACTCCAAAAATAGATTCGGTCCTCGGGACGCCTGTTCGATGTACGTGGTCTAAGCGATTAGCAGAGAATTAGGAGAGTGCTAAAAAAGAAATGTGATAGAGTTGGCGTATTGGTTGAGAGTGGAATGGTTGAAAGCTGGAGCCTTATGATGGCACCAACTCTACTTGTGCCATCTCTGCGCAGTGTTTCTCTTACCTTTCAATAGCTTCAAAGGACCAGTGAACTTATAAAACGAACACACGCACTGTAATTCCTGCAATAAGTTATGCTTATAGGGAAAAGTTGCTATCATTTGTGTGAATCAATAGTCATAGTTTGAAATAGGATATATAATTAAAATTAAATAAAAAATTCCATAAATTTGCATGAATATGAATACAGTTTCTCGTGAAAATTGCGTTGTATGAACACCGTTGGTGGTTGTAGAAATGAAACAATTGAGAGAAAACCATTTAAGTTGGTATTCGATGGGAGTTGACAGATAATTTGGAACATACGTTTCAATTATGCTGATATAAAGACACATGAGATTAAACATACAGTATGCAGTCGTGCTGATTTTTGTGCTCAGATGCGGTCCTGCCGGCTGGCAGTGACGTCATGCCATCGTTGAAGGTCAGGCGCGCACCGACAGCGCTTAGGCGATAAGTAATGAATGACAGATCACGCGTGGAGTTGAAGCTGGCTGCATGGTTCCGATCGTTTATTGTGAGGAACACATTTTAGTGATATAGAATTGGACGTGGCACTTCCAATTCTGTCATGATTCACAGTTTATGCGTACCATTATGTCATGATTCACAATTCATGCTCATAGGCATGTCCTGAACACAAATATTGTTTAATTGATTGATTGATTTTTTCGTGTTTCCGGGCGCGTCAACTGCTTTGGTCATTAGTCCCGTTAGTGAAGTGCATGTTTTTTCTCGGGAGATGGCGGTGATCTTACCCCGCTGGATGGCGAGATCCGGCGCCGACCTACCGTCGGCTAGTGGGGTTTCCCTAACCAGGACTCTCCCATCAGCGGGTACCGGCCCAGCCGGGACAAGCTCAAAGCTCCCGACCGATCTCTCGGAGTATGTGGTAGTGTAGTGAATGTTAGTGTGTGTGTGTGTGTGTGTGTGTGTGTGTGTGTGTAAGGAGAGGATAGGACAAGGAATGGGGAGGACAGATCGCGCGCGGTCCGTGGCCCGTTTGGTAGGGTACTGGTCCGGCATTTGCCTGGTGTTGATCGGAGAAACCACGGAAAACTACCGACCAGAGTAGCCGGCCGCTAGAATTCTCCTCCAGACAGCGACAAAGATTGCTTAAGCAGCTGCGTAATACAGTGTAATAGCGAACACATTGTGCTATAGAATTACACAAGTTCGGGCGTTGCGTTGCACGTCATTCACTGATCACGCAATGAACGAAAATCAAGGGAATATTTGAATTGACAATTGCTGTCCTCCGAAAAATGAATGATATTCCTGAAAGCACTGAAAGGGAAGAAAGTTGTGGAAGAATTACTGTTGAGTAAATATAAAAAATTATATCTTAAAAAAAAAAACAACGAAATTTTCAAGGAGTGAAGGAGGGAAATAAATATTAAAAACATACGCGAGAAAGTTTTATTAGCTTATTTGGCAGCAAAAGCAAGTACCAATTCTTAATACAGGTTGGTAGGAATGTATACGAAAGTGTGTATTATACGAGTACATTGTTATTTGATGAGTATTGTACTTTGATTTGAAAAGAAAAAGAAATTATATTTTATTTTTATTTTCAAATCAAATCAACTGTTTTGAAATCAGATCCAATAAGGAAATCAACAAAAGAATGTCCCGGTTTGGAATACATTCTGGAGCCTTGCTTTTATACTAACAGATACAAAAGTAAGCTTTCGCATTAAAAAGATAGTAATGGATTCATACTTTTTCCCTGTTCTCTCTTATGGATCTCAGACTTGAACATTAGCGAATTCACAAATAATAAGATTACAAAGAAATCAAAGGAAGATGGAAAGAACAATCTTGGAAATCTACCTGAGAGATAGAATTCGAACTGAGGAGATACGGAACGGACTGGGATACTGGATGCATCAACTCAAGCAGTAAAATTGAAATGAATTTGGGGCGGGCACATCAATGAGGCAACAACCAAAACGCTGGGCTCAATCAATATGGGTCCCGTGAACGAGCAAGTGGATTGCAGGTAGGAAGCGCAAAAGATGGAGTGATATATTTAAGAACGAACTTGGAAACACGTGGTCAAAGATAGCGAAAGTCCAAGACAAGTGAAAGGCATATACCCAAGGGTTTGTGACAAAGAGGACAATTTGTGTAAGATAAAATTTTCATTTTGTGTAAAAGTGTTTAATTGTGTGTAATTTTATTTTGTATAATCGTGAAAGATCTTACTTATCGAGGCTTTTTCCCTTAAAGGAATTTTCTAGGTTCTATAAAATAAATTAATAAAGACTAATTTTAATAGTTATAAAATTCAAAGTGTCATCCTTATGGCCGCAATACACGATGTTCAAAGCATCACTGAAATATCTATGAAAATATAGATATTAGTAATTATGCACAAGTGATTGATTTCATAAAAGAATACATGTTGGATATAAAGCGAAAAAACAGTAAAGTTGTAACGCAAGGCAAGATCTTTTTTTTAAAAAACATCTTTTAATTTCTTTACATCGCTTTTACTTTTTCGCCCTTACTTCGTAAGAAGAGAAAAATATGTAACCGTGCGCCGGAAAACGGCGAATTTTCGACAAAATACTTATTATCGGGCCCTGGTAACGAAAAAGTGGATAAATCATGTTGCTACGTATAGTAAATTACTTCCTCTAACACGTGGTTTAGCCAGAATCAACATTTTGTTGGTCCTTCATACCGAAAAATTAATTTATGGGAAAACGCCTGTCCGTCCGTGGTCAACGCTAGCCAACGTTCAGCCGAAGCTCTTCAAAAATAATATTCCCCGATCGAAGTCAACAAACTCGGGGCTTTGGGAGTTTGAAACGGATATTAATTTTGAAGCGTTGAAATCTCAAAAAAATTTTCTCAAATATTGCTCAAAATGTTTTGATTTAACTTTGTCCTCGGTTAGCGAAAAGGGCAGGTCTTATGTTCATTGAAATCTCAGGTGTTTTGAAAATTGCAAAAGTGCAATTTTTTGAGGGTGTTTTCCTACAACTATAATATTCAAGAAGGACATTTACTCCTTAATTAAATATGTTCTTTAAAATCATATCTTCAAATAAGTACTAGTTAAATTTTTCGAAAATATGAGTAGTTTTTGCTGAAATTTTTCATGACAAGTAGGAAAGGTAGGGACGGTAGAAAGATAGCCTCAGTCACATTTTCGGCTATTTCTCCGTTTTTCGGAAATTACAAAAAGTTAACGTTTTAAAACTACAAAGTTGAAGACAGATTTTTGTCTGTTGTAAGAGATCAGCTCTTTAAAAAAGTTTTTTAAAAGAAAAAACGAATAGTTTTTACGAATTTTCGCTTAAAATTTATGCAATTTCTAAAAAAAATATTTTCTCAAGAGCCGCTACTTATTTTTTTCTAACTTTTTCATGGTTATAAGACGGGACACTTAAAAGATCTGAGCTGGTTTCATTTTCATTATTCCTGTTCTTCAGCTCGACAGCCCTCTACGGGCCTTCGCCGACCAGCGGTGACCCAGCCTCTCGGCCATGGGATAAGGGGGTTCGTGTGGTTAGCTCTAAGACGGGACCTTCACCGTACATACTGGTTTTCATAACCTTAGGGTGGGCTTTCTCGACGTCCCACAGCAATAGATACTGGGACATTTGTAAGGAAAGCGCACAAGTATAATTTGCTTCGGCCGGGAATCGAACCAGGGGTTACGCCGTGGAAAGCGAACGCGATAACCAACGAGCCGACGAGGGAGGCAATTTACGTTGAATTCCCAACATTTTCGAAAACATTCAAATTTAGAAATAATGCGAGAACGTGTGTGCTGTCGTAGCACCACTAGTTTCTTAATGGATAAAGTAAGCATTTGGAGAAAATTTTCCTTCAGTTAATGTAAATTTCATTGTTAATTTATGATTTCATTAATATATTTAGGTTGCTGTTGTAACTATTCTAGCAACAAATAAGGCTGTAATAATAATGCTCAAAAGCCGTGGAGGTTGGCAATCTGGTAAGGTTGCTGAAGGCTATGTGAATTGTTACAGCAGATTTTATTGAAAAATAAATGAACATACACCTCCTTATTACTAGGCTATAATATAGAGCAATTTTAACCGACTCCGAACACGCAAGTAAACAAACTACAATGGCAATAAGACAAGATAAAATACATTAAGCACTTACTACAATCGGCTATAAAAGTTTTAGAAGGTTGCTGTGGACGATGCTGGACGACTCAGAACGGCAGATAAACCACGGGAGATCGCTGTAAAAATGAATTGGTGATTAGAATAGAATTAGATAGAATAACGGGGAAGGCACCAAAGGGGATCAAGAGCGCTGGATAGACCTCAATTAAAGTTCAGAGGATAGGCGATAAAATGGGCGTTGGTTGATCCAAACACTGACCAGCGTGCGTACAGGTTTCAGGGACAGAAGCGAGGTTGCCGCGAGAAGGCGTTTATCAGCCTGAGAACCGGGAGGAACTGACGCAAGCGGGGCACGGTTGGCAGTGCAGTAGCTGTACACGTTTTTTAACGTGGCATCTGAGGGGAGTATTTCCAAGTTGGAATACGACACGAATTTTTCTTTCTCAGACCTAGCGCAAGGTGTCACATGATCGCGACTGTATCACGCATTGTTGCAGATTAGGCGACTCTAGGGGCAAGACCGAGAAATACGTGAAAAACCATGCCGTATTGTATCTTGGAGATGCCACCCTCAGATGCCTCGTTAGAAAAAAACAAATATAGCAGAATTGACAGATTGCGCTCATGGGACCGAACCAATTGTAGCATTCGAATCCTCGCAAACGCTGACATCTTTCCCCTCCACCCCTACAGCCATTAGTCCCCACCACATATACCCTCCAATCCCATCCACATCTCCCCCAGTTTTATTCGCCCGCTGTCGCCCGCTGTCGCCCGCTGTCGCCCGCTGTCGCCCGCTGTCGCCCGCTGTCGCCCGCTGTCGCCCGCTGTCGCCCGCTGTCGCCCGCTCGTCGCCCGCTGTCGCCCGCTGTCGCCCGCTGTCGCCCGCTGTCGCCCGCTGTCGCCCGCTGTCGCCCGCTGTCGCCCGCTCGTCGCCGGTCGCTGCTGTTCGCCCGCTGTCGCCCGCTGTCGCCCGCTGTCGCCCGCTGTCGCCCGCTGTCGCCCGCTGTCGCCCGCTGTCGCCCGCTGTCGCCCGCTGTCGCCCGCTGTCGCCCGCTGTCGCCCGCTGTCGCCCGCTGTCGCCCGCTGTCGCCCGCTGTCGCCCGCTGTCGCCCGCTGTCGCCCGCTGTCGCCCGCTGTCGCCCGCTGTCGCCCTGTCGCCGCTGTCGCCCGCTGTCGCCGCTGTCGCCCGCTGTCGCCCGCTGTCGCCGCTGTGCGTCGCCCGCTGTCGCCCGCTGTCGCCCGCTGTCGCCCGCTGTCGCCCGCTGTGCTGTCGCCCGCTGTCGCCCGCTGTCGCCCGCTGTCGCCCGCTGTCGCCCGCTGTCGCCCGCTGTCGCCCGCTGTCGCCCGCTGTCGCCCGCTGTCGCCCGCTGTCGCCCGCTGTCGCCCGCTGTCGCCCGCTGTCGCCCGCTGTCGCCCGTCGCCGTGTCGCCCGCTGTCGCCCGCTGTCGCCCGCTGTCGCCCGCTGTCGCCCGCTGTCGCCGCTGTCGCCCGCTGTCGCCCGCTGTCGCCGCTGTCGCCCGCTGTCGCCCGCTGTCGCCCGCTGTCGCCCGCTGTCGCCCGCTGTCGCCTCGCTGTCGCCCGCTGTCGCCCGCTGTCGCCCGCTGTCGCCCGCTGTCGCCCGCTGTCGCCCGCTGTCGCCCGCTGTCGCCCGCTGTCGCCCGCTGTCGCCGCTGTCGCCCGCTGTCGCCCGCTGTCGCCCGCTGTCGCCCGCTGTCGCCCGCTGTCGCCCGCTGTCGCCCGCTGTCGCCCGCTGTCGCCCGCTGTCGCCCGCTGTCGCCCGCTGTCGCCCGCTGTCGCCCGCTGTCGCCCGCTGTCGCCCGCTGTCGCCCGCTGTCGCCCGCTGTCGCCCGCTGTCGCCCGCTGTCGCCCTGCTGTCGCCCGCTGTCGCCCGCTGCGCCGCTGTCGCCCGCTGTCGCCCGCTGTCGCCCGCTGTCGCCCGCTGTCGCCCGCTGTCGCCCGCTGTCGCCCGCTGTCGCCCGCTGTCGCCCGCTGTCGCCCGCTGTCGCCCGCTGTCGCCCGCTGTCGCCCGCTGTCGCCCTGTCGCTGTCGCCCGCTGTCGCCCGCTGTCGCCCGCTGTCGCCCGCTGTCGCCCTGGGTGTCGCCCGCTGTCGCCCGCTGTCGCCCGCTGTCGCCCGCTGTCGCCCGCTGTCGCCCGCTGTCGCCCGCTGTCGCCGTGTCGCCCGCTGTCGCCCGCTGTCGCCCGCTGTCGCCCGCTGTCGCCCGCTGTCGCCCGCTGTCGCCCGCTGTCGCCCGCTGTCGCCCGCTGTCGCCCGCTGTCGCCCGCTGTCGCCCGCTGTCGCCCGCTGTCGCCCGCTGTCGCCCGCTGTCGCCCGCTGTCGCCCGCTGTCGCCCGCTGTCGCCCGCTGTCGCCCGCTGTCGCCCGCTGTCGCCCGCTGTCGCCCGCTGTCGCCCGCTGTCGCCCGCTGTCGCCCGCTGTCGCCCGCTGTCGCCCGCTGTCGCCCGCTGTCGCCCGCTGTCGCCCGCTGTCGCCCGCTGTCGCCCGCTGTCGCCCGCTGTCGCCCGCTGTCGCCCGCTGTCGCCCGCTGTCGCCCGCTGTCGCCCGCTGTCGCCCGCTGTCGCCCGCTGTCGCCCGCTGTCGCCCGCTGTCGCCCGCTGTCGCCCGCTGTCGCCCGCTGTCGCCCGCTGTCGCCCGCTGTCGCCCGCTGTCGCCCGCTGTCGCCCGCTGTCGCCCGCTGTCGCCCGCTGTCGCCCGCTGTCGCTCGCTGTCGCCGCTTCGCCGCTGTCGCATCCGCTGTCGCCTGCTCGCCCGCTGTCGCCCGCTGTCGCCCGCTGCGCCTGCTGTCGCCCGCTGTCGCCCGCTGTCGCCCGCTGTCAGCCGCTATCGCCTGTCGCCGCTACGCGCGTCTGTCCTGCTGTGCCCTGTCGCCGCTGTCGCATTTCTTCCGTTGTAGATTGATTGTTACGTCTTTTATCAAAAGTATTGTCAGCAGAAATGTTGCAATTTTCAAAAAATCAGGGTTTTCAACGAACATGAGTCCTGCATCATTCTATTAAACGTCATTTACATTATCTAACAACAAAATTTAATAAGTAACGATAGAGCTATGTTCTTAAAAATGTCCCAGGGTCTTCATATAAAGTATCCTTCAGAAGTAGAATATCGGTTTTAAATTTAAGATGCCGCGACATGAGCCAGAACATTTGGGTACTATCAATTTCGGAGAAAATCGGCTGAATGGTTTAGCTAGCGCTACCATTGTTCACAGACAAACTGACAGACGTTTTGCTGTCATTCGATTTTTTGGTGTCAAGGGCCCACAAAACAAGGATTCTGGCTACCTCCCGTTTTAGGAGAGTTTCTTTTCTCAATTTAGCAACTGGATTATCCACTTTTTCGTTACCATGACTCCGCAATAAGAGTTTTTTTGCTTTTTTTTTCGCGCAGCATTACATAACTTTCTATCTTCTCCGTAGCTAAAAAGTATAAAGTAAGATGGTAAGTAGGAACAGAATCAGATCAGGTTTACTTTATATTAACTACCACATCAACTATATGTTGAAACAATTGGGCATACGGTTTGACATTGTAAAGCATGTGCATCAGTTAAGTCTTTAAATCTCACATTCCTTATTACTACTTTCTTGATTCTCCAGCTCCCTAGTGCTTGTCCATCCCGGCACAGCACAGCTCAGTAGAAAATATGAGCTTCACTCGGAACGTCACGGCTCAGTTTCCAGTGCTGCCAACCTTCGTCTTTGACAATGGGGGGGGGGGTCAATTTTCGCTCTGTCTTTCTAACTGTGCGTACTGTACTCCTTCTTGTTACATAAGAGTTTCTATAACTATTTATTATTCTTCAGAATTAAAAAAATCTTGCGTTGTTGTGTAGTTCAAGGCGCACTAGTACATTGAGTTTTCTGTCAATGAAGTTGACAGCACTGTACAGTCGTGACGTAGACAGAACCCGCCTCTCCCCGCACCCTCCGTTGTAGAGTATCAAGAAAATGTGCGCAATTAGTGCATTCATTCTGATTTGTAAAGCTGTGTCCGAGACGAGAATAAAGAGACCTTCATTATTTGGATTATTGTCATTATTTTGATGTAGAGTTTCCACTAAATTGTATCGTTGTCCATTAGTTTTATTACTGAGTGCCCACAGCAAAATGTTTTTAAATGTCAAAATATTTGTTTGCAGAGAGGCAAATGCTAGAGCATTATTATAACTTCTAAAATTATTCCAATAATGTTTTTATTCTTCATCATTTTTGGTTATTAATTTATGTACGAGTTCGGGAACCTCAATAGAGGAAAAATACCACGTTTTATTTTTCCTTTACAGCAGCAAATAGTTAGCCCACCTTGTACTTTTTTGGAGACAAAGTTTCTCACATTACAGTACTCACACAACATACCATTTCTCCCAAATAAAATTCCTAGACATTTTAACCTTTTGCAGCATGTGTCCCTTCATGTTCACACTACGGTTTGACAGTACTGGGTATACTTCTCTGTAGACTTCTTCTGTTATTTCTGATCCTCTGCCAAGTTCATTAACTTGTCGTGAAGGACCATATTTCTTATTTTGATGTTTTTTCTCTTTTTTTACGTTCGCTCTTTAATGCCAGTCGCCTTTTACGTGTCATTGGTCCTGCAAATCACAAATCATATCAACCAGTTTTAAAAAAATTAAATTAGTAATGATTAAATATTATACTGCATCACTAAACACAATATTCTAATATTCCTTATTTTTTTTCTAATTTCGAAGTTCCACACACAAACAATTTGTCAGTGACTTCGCATGTTGATGAAAGTAATATATCAACATCAGTAGACAAATATTTACCATGTCTTCAAATGATAAATCATTACAATTCAGTTGTAAACTACAAAGTATTAGCTCTAACGATATTACTCTGATATTTTTAAGTTTATTATTCATTTTCGAGATTGATCAGAGAAAATATTACAAGAAATGCATTCTTACGGATGAAAGTTTCTTTTTTTTAAATACAATGGCGAAAAACGTTCAATTACACTCACAAAAATAATTTGTCAGTGGCCTCGCACATTCCTGAAAATAATTCATCAGCATCGTGTACGTGTCTACTCATTATAAATAATAATAATTCAGTTATATAGTAAGAAAGTTTTAGCTCTAACATTACTGCGATCCTAACATTTTTTGTCTTAGTTTGATAGCTGAAAAACAAATTTTCATGTACAAATGCAGCAAAAAATGTTTATAAATCAAAATCAATAGAACCAATCAAGAAAAAACATATTGCAAGAAATGCACACAATCAATATAATCAAGAAAAATACTGAAAAAGCTCATACACATTAATAAAGTATGTTTCTTTTTAAATTAGGAACGAAAAACAGTTGCTCCAAAGGATAAATTATTTAAGTTAGTTTGGTTTGGTAGTTGAAACAAATTCACATGTACAAATACAGGTAAAGAGGTTTATAATTGTCTTTGGAGTGGCCACAGATCACATAACCTAACACAAAATATAAATAAAATGATCGCCGTAAAGTGACGGAGGGGGTGGGTGGGCCGGTGCAGCGCGAGAAGCAAGTCGGCTCAACTTACGTGTTTGTACGACGTTCTTCTTTTCTCCAAGAGCGAAGACACGTTCTCGAATGCAGGTGTCGAGGGTAGACCACTCTTCGGGGTGTAGTCGTGATGCCAACTCCCCTCGAATCCAATAGAGATCCAGAGACACGTTGTCCCTCGCAGAATACTATTTTTGGATCTCGAGTTTCAGCAACGTTGATTTGGCTGCATCCACAGCTTTAGAGGCGGCCTTAGTGTGAAGATTTGTCGAAACTTTGAACAGCAGAACTTGAGAGTCCTGCTCTCTCTCTGTCTCCTTCAGTGTCTCTGTCTCTCTCTGTTTCTGTGTCAAAGTTTCGACAAATCTACAAAATATAAAATCTGAATTTCATTAGTAGCACGTAACTTTCCTAACTACTTTGGCTTCAAACATTTCAAAGCGCGCTGCCACGCTCGGATAGATTTCTGTCGTTGATTTGCAAGTTGCTGAAGCAATTGTAATGTACAAAAACATTAAATAAATAGTAAAGTATAATGTACAACTCCTAAACATAACAAAATCCTAATTGAATTCATACGTACCGTCTTTGAATTCACAAAATGTCGAAGCACACTGCCACGCTTCAATATGTTTTCTTTGACACGTGTAACGGTCCTGGCAAGAAGACTAAATGGACAGAGAACTCTGGTCGTTGCCGTTGCTTGCCGTGGTGGAAACCATGGTTGCTCGCCGCTGTTCCCATTGATACCAGAATCGATTCGGAAGAAAATCAAAGATCTAAATCAAATCGCTCATGTTGCCTGTCTTCTCACTTTAGTATAAATATTTATTGTTATTCTCAAACAACTGAAAACGTTAACCCCAGGGTCGATGCAATGAAAAATGAGCTCCCAATAAAATGCCTCTGGAGCGAAATCTGTCGCGCAATTTCTCCGCAATAGCTCTAGAATCGAAAGTGCCTTTCTCTAATGTATGTATGTAAGTGTGTTGTGTGTGTGTGTGTGTTTATATATATATATATATATATATATATATATATACACACACACACACTCTTTTCAGTGGCCTATAATACTAGCAGAACTTGACAGAAGTTGTCCTGCTCTCTCTCTCTGTCTTCTTCAGTGTCTCTGTCTCTCTGTTTCTGTGTCTGTCCCTCTGTCCCGATCTCACTGTCACTGTCTCTGTCTCTCCCCGTTGCCCCGTCTCTCCGTCTCTCTCCCTGTCTCTGACTCTGGCTCGCGCGCCGCCCGTCCTGTCCCCCTCGGCCTCGTTCTACGTCACACGGCAACGCCCAGCAACAATGAAGACCAGGTGGTGCTCGGTTGGCATGGAAATTGAATTACATGAAGAGCTAGCTTGTGCTGCAGCGCTATCTTGTGATGTCACAACAAAATGAACAGCATATAAACCTTCTATGCGAAAAAACACGAGATGTGCAAACTTTCATGGAGATCAGTCATACAGCATCGGAGTTCACCGCTCTGGTAAATACCAACATCCATTTATATATAATATATATTATTTTGTTTATGAAGATGAGTCATGTAACTTTAGCACTTCCTGCAGTTTTTGAGTGGTTGAAGTTATTTTAATGCAGTGTTCACGAAGTGCATGAGGAAATGAGGCTAATTGATACATGTATTCATTTCTATTTCATTACTTGTATTTTACAAGATATTGAGATAACTTTGTTTGTTCAAATGGAACTATACGTATTTTTAGTCTATCATGACGAGCGTAAAAAGACGAATCCTGTGATATAAATATTGTTATATGTTAGATAAGAATTTTTTGAGTAATTTTGATTTTTTTGCTCAGCTCGATTGCGCATCAGCAGGGCGACCCTGCGTGGCCTTGTGTGACGGATTGTTATCAATTCAAAATATTCGTTAACTAGATGGTATGGAGTGTCAAAAAAATCAAAGTGATACAAAAAATGCTCTTCTGTCTTACGACGGTCTTTGTAAATCTCACAGAAGCCTTTGACAATGTTCCATTGGAAAAATTATGGGAAGTACTCAGACATCAAAACATAAATATACAATTAATTACAGCAGTTCAAAAACTGTACAATGATATGACAAGCTGTATCAAAATTGGAAGAAAGATACGGAATACATTTAAAATATCTAAAGGTCTGAGACAAGGATGCTATATAGTTTGGAAAAATTATGGACCTACTCTCTTGAAAATATATTTAAATGCTGCTCTTGAAAATTGGAGAAATAAATGTCGAAACATGGGGATAGAAGTTGACAATAATACATTTTTTACCCTTCACTTCCCAGACGACCAGGTTATTCTTGCCGAGGATGAACAAGATATAGATTACATGCTAAGGAAACTAAATGAAGAATATACATCTTGGGGTTTAACTATAAATCCGTCAAAAACTCAGTATATTGTTACGGGGTCACAAGAAACAAACTTAAAAATTGGGAGCAGTTTTATTAAAAATACAACAGCTTATAAGTACCTTGACGAGTGCATATCAATCGAAGGTGGAAGTGCAAAATAAGTAGAACATAGGTTTTCTCAAGGGAGAGTAGTGAAAAGACAGTTGAGTAATGTTTTGAATAATCAAAAATTAACAAGCAAGACAAAGATAAGAATATACAAATCCCGGTTGAAAGCATATGTTCATACGGTTCAGAAGTTTGGATTCTAAGTCAGAGCGAAGAGCAAAAATTAAAATCAATGGAAATGAATCTTGGAGACACTGTTTTGGCCTTACATTACTGGTACCCAATGTTGACACTAAAAACCAAATGGGTATTGATATCGATATAATGGATGTAATTGATGCAAAAAGATTGAGATGATCATATTCAAAGGATTACGGAAAATTGATAAAAATTTTAAAATAGTTCCCTCAAAGAAACAGGCAACGTGGTAGACCAAGTAAAACGTGGTAAAATGTGATAGAAAAGGAAATAAAAGGAATAGATGAAGGAAAGAGTTCTTCAAGAGGAAGACTGGGAAGATCGAAGGACGTGGCTACTAGGATGCGAGAAGCGGAGTCAGCTGTAAACAACCTTTCTAATACTATATATATATATATATATATATATATATATATATATATATATATATATATATATTAACCCGAAACCCATGCCAGGGAGTGTTAACCAGGCTACAAATGACGAACTGCACTTGTTGATTTGAATTCCATATGGCATGTTCATATGGATACGCATTGCCAACAACATTTCATTCTTTTTGTATAGAGCTAATATTTATTTTAGTGAAGTTTGCAATCGTTAGGCTAGTAAAAGAAAGTCCAGAATGTATGTCCATTGTTGTTAGAATGGTATGTTGTAAGACAGTTCGTTGTAATCGCTTCCTGAAATACACAGAATATTTTGTGCTGAAAAATTATGGACATCGATATGGAGTAAGTGGGTTTTATAATATTGTTTCTATTTTAATTGAAGGTTAATTGGATGAAATACATTTAGACACTCTAATGTACTAATACATTTTTTTAAAAATAGTTTTGGAGATATAGTTTTTTTCTGTATAATGAAAAATATTTTAGCCTGTCCATTTGAATGCGCTGGACAGTTGTGGAATCAAATTTTGTTGTTGCCAAAATAACGTTTTAGCTCTATTTTCATCTTTATTTTTCCGCCCTTTTTCATATTCAAAATAAACCCGGGATGTTCTACCTTATCACATATTTTATCCACTGATTAAGATATACCACAAACGTAAATAGTTGTTTTTATACCTCTTCGCTAAAGAGATCATTAACATAATTACTTCTTTAATCACTGCAAATTTCAGAACTCTGAATTCAACAGAAATAAAAAAAAAGTGCAGTTTCAGGCGTGAAATTGTTTCATCCACATACCACATCGACGTACCGCCCACAAACGAACACCACACCGCAGTCTTCAAACCGGTAGCGGTAGCTCAGTGCATCAACTGATGCCACTGCAGCATCTCTGACCTGGAGGTCCTAGGTTCGAGTCCTGGCGGCGCAGGGATTTTCGACACTAGCTTTTCAACTAGGTCAAATTCAGTCGCTGTCTGGAGGAGAATTCTAGCGGCCGGCTGCTCTGATCGGTAGTTTTCCGTGGTTTCTCCGATCAACACCAGGCGAATGACGGAGCAGTACCCTACCAAACGGACCGCGCGCGATCTGTCCTTTCTCTTCCTTGTCTTATCCTCTCCCCTTACACACACACTTACACTAACATGCACTACACTACCACATATTCCGGGTGACCGGTCTGGAGTTTAGAGCTTGTCCCGGCTGTGGCGGTGCCCTGCTGGTGGGAGAGTCCTGGTTAGGGGGAAACCCCACTAGCCGACGGTAGGTCGGTGCCGGATCTCGCCATCCAGCGGGTGAAGATCACCACCATCTCCCGAGAAAAACATGCACTACACTAACGGGAGTAATGACCGAAGCAGTTGACGCGCCCGGAAAAACGAAAAATCAATCAATCAACCGCAGTCTTCAAAGACTTTACGATGACGTTGACGATGACTCACGCTGCTGTCAAGGCACGGGCAATCCCCGTGCCCAGGGGCACGACCTTGCCGCGGGCATGCGTCGGCGACGACGCACGCATGTCCGATGCACGCTGTTATGCAGAGGACATGGCAGGTGCCGGTTATTGTCGGCGTGCGTAGATTAATAGCGTTTTCCGTTCGTTGCATTGAAACCCACCCTAGTGCAGAGCAAAAACGTCATCGCTCCGCAACAGTGCTGCACACGCGTGAAGGGTAGCCACGAATGAAATGGATTCCGGAACCAAGTCAGTGCGTGTGCGCTACGCAGTGAGGTTATTGGCATCTGTTCTTGGATTGTCGCACTGATGGAACTGGAAAAATAATAATTTTGAATTCTGATCATTGTTATATTTTTTATGAAGTCTTTTGGTAATTCTTACTTCTTAATTCATAAATTATTCATGTGTGATTTCTTTATTTAAAAACCACGAAAACCTCAAATGTGTATGTGTTGAAATTTCATTTTTCGAGATTGGCCAGTGATCGATAAAGTACACAGTATTTTGAACCGAAAGGCTTCTGCAGAATTGTTTGGATATTGAAAACCATAAAAATATTAACACGAGCATTTCCGCTGGTGTATGTATGGGCGTGCGAGAAATATTTCTAGGCGCATATATTTGAATGATTTTGTAAGGGTCACTATTCTTATTTTCACTTTATTAGTGTTTCGAAATGGAGACGATCCTACACTTTGGTTTCTAAATAGCACTGGATTTGTTAACATGAAGTTATTCAAGAATAAATTTTAGAAAAACAAACGTATTTTCCGAACTTCGCGAGTTACAAAAATTATTTGAAGACATTTCTTGCAAAACATAATATATTCCGTTATTCCAAGTATCCCTGCGTGTCAGAAGATCCTCAATTGCCTTCACAATTTCACCACGAATCCAAATTAGCATGGATAACCTTCTTAACATAGAGTAAAGATGTAAGATACCTCTTTAGTCTATGTCCTTACCTAACCTCCCAATGGCCCGGTGCACTGGACTGCACTGACGCGATCGTCTGTGCAGTTTAGGGCGCCCCACCTGCGCCCTGGTTCCGTGTGATTGTGCGAATGGAATAGGCGCTCCTTTGCACTGGTGCGCCCTAGCGGTCGAATGGAACACGAAAGCTGCCCTGAGGGCGCCCTGGGTGCGCATCAGTGCGGTGAATGGAAAACGCTATACGTTGCATGCTATGCACCGCTCGTAGCATAGTCTTCTCGAAGATGACTGGAACAGCTTTGTTAGATACATAGTTTGTTTATTTAGCCTTCTCAGGTATTTACTATACGAAATACATATTTACATACATTTTTGGTTTTTTAAAAACTTTTACGTATTTTATAATTTTTCTTTTAATTTCTTTAATTTCTTGACAATTTTTTAGTTCTAACGGTAATTTATAATATAATTCAAATCCTACGTCAAATAATGTTTTTTTTTTGCCTGTACAGTTTTACTGAAATGAATTACTAAATGTTATGCTTGTTTTGTTTCTCTTGTTATTTTATTATTCTCTTTGGATTTTGTTTACTAAATCTCCTGTTAAATGATTTGATTAATTTGAAAATAAAAATTTGCGTCTTGCAATGAACTCTCTGTTTTATTGACATTAATTGCTGAGTGTTTAACACGTCTAGCCCTAATCTACTGCATTGAATTTGTACCCTCATGGCTCTATTCTGTTGTATCTGAGATTTTTAATTTCAGTTTTTTGAGCTCCAACTAGTATTGTTGCACAGTAATCGAAATGTGGTGCAATTATGGATTTTTATATCAAATATATTGTATAGCCATTTATACATTGCCCAATTCTATTTAAATTATTAATATTTTTCCCGTTTTCTTTACTATATGCTCTTTATAATATTTAAAATTTAATTTACTATCGATAATTAGTAGTTAAGTTATTTAATTTCTTTGGTGTGGACTGGCTTTACGGTCTTGTCTCATTCTCTTGCCAGCTGCCATCTCTCGACGGCCAAAATACATTTTTTACTTTATCGTATACGTACGTATATACGGAGTCATATACGTAGTATAGAGAAAGTTATGTAACGCTGCCCGAAGAAACGGGTGGAAAAAACGGGTGGAATTTTAGGTGGAAAAATATTCATTGCCGGGCTCTGGTGGCGAAAAAGTGCATAAAACTACTTGCTAAATTAAGAGAAAAAATCCTCTAACACTTGATGTGGCCAGAATCCCTGTTTTGTAAGTCCTTGATGCCGAAAAACCAATTGGAAGCAAAACGTCCGTCCGTCTATTCGTTTCGCGCAGCATTACATAACTTTCTCTGTACTAAGTACAATACTCCGTATATACGTTGTACGTGTACGAGAAAGTAAAAAAAAGGATGCGGCGGTGACTGATGTAATATGTTCTAGGGATACGTCATCGATGTGGATGTATTCAAAACATCAATGTTTCTATAGAATCATCGATGACTTAAACATCGATTTTTTTGTGAACGAAAAGTTCCCAAAATAAAGTTTTGGAAAATATTATATAATGTGAAATAATAACTAAAATCACCGTTGTCAGTATACGTTTTTGGCGAAGGGGCGTTGTCAGTATACGGCCACCTCCCATCAAACATAGATTGAAGTAGTGCAAATGATAGAGTGGAGGAATAACAGTATAAGTGATCAAATCAAAGGATCTCTGTTTGAACCGCCTACATTGAGCAGACGTCTCGCCTGAGGTGACCTCAATGTCCTCCTAATCTTTTTCAACGCCTTTCCTTGTATGTCGCTTATTGAGTGGCGGTAATAATGTGAGGTTGGCGCAGGGCCTCCTCCCTTTCTTCCCCGCCCTTCTTCGGCGTTCTGAGAACTGACCCTCTGAAATGACTGAGCGACCAGGTTTAGTATGTCCATTGTTATTTTTATTTTCTCGCTACTCTTTACACAGTGTAGAGAAGGTATTGTAATACTGCGGGAAAAAACCGGCGAATTTTCGATAGAAAAACTCTTATTTCCAGGCCCTGGTAACAAAAACCTGGATAAATCTTGTTCCTATATATAGTAAATTACGTCCTCTAATACGTCGGGCAGTCAGAACCCATGATTTGTGGAACCTTGATACCGAAAAATCGATTGACGGCTAGACGCCTGACCGTCCGTGGGTTTGTTTGTGAACAAGGCTAGCGGCTGAAGTAGATTTTCACCAAAATTCATATTTCCCCATCCGTCTGGATGATGTCGCGGCCCCAAGAATTTGAAATCAATGTTTTAATTTTAGGGATTTTTGGAAAGTTTTCATGAGGTTCCTGGGTTATTTAAAAAAAAAGGGTCCACATTTTTTGAATAAATTGATTTGACGGATAGGGTAAAGAACGCTTAAGAGAATAGAGCAAGTCTTGTTTTCATTAAAATCCTTAATTTTTCGAAAATTTCAAAAGTACAATTTTTTTCGGCGTCTTCCTACTACTAAAATAATTAAAAGATTTTTTCCTTCATGAAATGAGTTCTTTAAAGACTGATTTTGAAAAACAGTCATCTACAATTTTCGAGCAGATTTCGTGTAATGTTGCGTAAAATATAGGCACTTTATAATTTTTTAGACAATTTTTGTTCTAAAAAACTGCACTAATTTTTACTTTCTCACTAGGGAGTAGGGGGAAAGTCATGTAATATTGCACGAGAAAACCCCGAATTTTCGGAAGAAAAAATCTTATTACAGGGTCCTGATAACGGAAAAAAATTGATAAATCCAGTTGCTAAATTGAGAAAAAAATCCTCTATCACGTGGTGCAGCCAGAATACATATTTTGTGGGTCCTTAATACCAAAAAATCGAATGATGGCAAAACATGTCTGTCTGTGAATAACGCTAGCGGATAAACCGTATAGCCGATTTTCTCCAAAACTGATATTCCCTAATCAATCTGACTGATGTCGTGGCCCATTGAATTTGAAACCGATATTTTAATTTTGGGATTTCTTTATGAGAAGCCACTGGGACATTTCCCAAATTTAAAAAAAAGACTCCATCGTTTTTGATTAGAAATTGTTATTGGATATTGTGTAAGACGTTTAAGAGATTGGTACAGGTTTCATGTTCGTTATAAACTCTGATTTTTCGAAAATTGCGAAAGTTCAAAATGTTTTCGTAGTCTTCCTACAACTAAAATATAAAAATAGAGATTTTTTCTCTTAATTTACGCTTTTCCCTAAAGATAGATTTTGAAATGAAATAATGTATTTTTTTTCGAAAATTTGAGTACTTTTCGTGTAATTTTGCATGAAAATACGGACGAGAAAGTAAGTGCTGTTTTGATTACATTTTGTATTTGTAGATCGTAAAGGATGCTTAAGAGAATGGCGCAGTTCTCAATATTGTTAAAATCCCTGATTTTCCGAAAATTGTAAATATTCAAATTTTTTTCGGCGTCTTCCTTCAAGAAAATAATTTTCTTCGTAATGAAATGTATTCATCAGAAACATCTTTAAAAAGTTGTTCAATGTTTCAAAAATACGAGTATTTTTTGCGTAATTTTGCGTGTAACAGTCAATTTTTAAATTTTAAATTTTTTTTTTTTTTTTTTCAGATATGTAGCAAAGAATGGTAAAGAAATTGGTCACATTTTTGGCGCAATCTCTGTATTTTCGAAAATTGGAAAATATCGGAATTGTGAATTGGAATTTCACGCGCTTCGTTTGGGTCACGTAATTTGTGAACGTGTTTGTGAACGTAATTTGAGATGTTTTTGGAGGTAGTCATTCGAATATTGAAAAGAAAGATTACATTAATACTATTTTAGCATTAAATATATTCATTTTATTGAGTTAAATGCGGAAACAGATCCATCTTTTCGTTTTGCTGGCTAAGATGCGGGAATGGCAAGTAATTCGTGAGAAAACTAGTATTTTTAATGAAAGTAACTTAATTTTTTATTAAATCTTTCTATCCATTTGCATTTTTGTTGTTAGTGGTATCGAGAACGCTGATTTGCTCAATGTGTATGACACACGTATCCAGCGGCCATTGTTGCAATGACAAAGCCGCAATGGCAACAGGACAGTAGTGACAGCCGCGTCTGGTTCGCGTTATTATAAACTAATAATTTTATTTACGGTTAAAGTACGCATCGGACATCATTAGTGCATATATGTAGAACGTGAATGCACTAAATTAAATTAAATATTTTTTGCGCTTCGTTTGTTTAAGCATTTTTCAAATGGTAGCTGAAGTGTAAGACAGAACTTGTCACATTAAGTAACCATTAAAAATATTGCAGGAAAGTATGTGTTGTAGCATAACTAGTTTGGCTTTGTTTTCAATTATATCTTGTTTAAAATTTATTATACATGGCGACTTCCCATTAAATTTTGTTGCGGACGAATTTAAGGTTAGAGGTTACTAACCCATCTTTAAATCATCGATGGTTTAGTCAATGTATTTATATGATAGATATTTTCATTTTGAACATCTATATTTGGAAACATTATTGTTAACTGTGTCGTGTCACATGTTTAATCCAATTCTATACTTAGATTTTACTAACGTGGCATCTGTGGGTTGTATCTCCAAGATGGAATTCGGCACTACTTTTTGCGTCATTTTCAGTGTTGCTGCTAGAGTCGCTTGATCTGCAGCACTGCTTGATACGGTCGCGACATCTTGCGACAGGACCCAGAATGACGCAACAAGTCGAGCCGAGTTTCATCATGGAGATATTACTCACAGATGCCACATTAAAAATAGAAACAAGTGTAGGACGATGCCGAAGCAGTATCATAAACAACTGTCCATGCGCGGTACTTCCTTCCTTAGCCTTTTACTTTCTCGCTAAGTAGTAGAGAGAAAGTTATGTAATGCTCCGCAAAAAACTGCGAATTTTTAGCAAAAAAACTCTTTATTACAGGGTCCAGGTAACAAAAAAGTGGATAAATCCAGTTGCTAAATATAGAAACAAAATTTAACTCGGGATGAAGCCAGAATCCATTCGTGGGTCCTTGATACCGAAAAATCTAATGACTGCAGAATGTCTGTCTGTCCGTCCTTCCGTCTGTCCATCTGTTAACAACGCTAGTGGCTAAATTGTTAAGCCTATTTTCTCCAAAATTGATTTTCCTCAATCGATCTCGCTGATGTTCCGGTTCCTTGAATTTGAAACATATTTTAATTTTGGGGGGTACTTTACACGAAACCTCTGGGACATTTTTCAAATTAAAAAAAAATGGCGCCATCGTTTTTGATTAAATCTTGCTGTTGGACATTGTAAAGGACGTTTAAAAGAATGATTTAGGTCTCATGCTCGTTGAAAACCCTGATTTTTCAAAAATTGCAGAAGTTCAATTTTTTTTCGAATTCTTCCTTGAACTAAAATATTATAGATAAAAAATTTTCCCCGTAATGAAATCTGTTACTTAAAGATAGATTTTGAAATAAGGACATGTAAAATTTTTCTAAAATTTTAGTACTTTTCGCGTAATTTTACTTGAAATTATGAACGAGAAAACTACGTGGTGTTTCAGCACTAGTTTTTACTCCCAATCAAAGGGACTGGTATTGAGCTCATGCTCCGATCTTAGGTGGCCCATCTCCCATGATCTCTAATTACTCCGGCAGTGGAAGAACGCAATTTTTTTATTAAATAATTTTCTTACACAGATGATTAGCGCTTTACAAGACCCTTTTAATATATTTTTCATTTATTTAAATAAATATGCACTTTAATGCCGTGAAAGTCGTGAATTATCTATTTAAGGGCGTACAATTAAAATTCCACCGTGCAATTAAAAATTCACACCACAATCAGAATTAGAAAAGGAGCAAACGTGAATTAAAAATAACACACGTCAAAGGTATTTGAGTGGCCTGAAACATGAACAAAAAAGGTATATCACATATTACGTACCTACAACTACATATAAACAGAGAATGAATAAAACTAAATTCGGGAAGAAACTGTTTAGTTAACTGACTGATGGAACAGCGTAACATATTTAACGTTAATGTATTAAATGTTTTACATGTAAATCGTTTGGTCTTAGGTTTACGAATGTAAAAAATGTAAACGTCAGTTGGTTTTACCAGTTCCAAAATGTATATTATACCAAACCTGTGTCAGAAGTGACTAGTTTTTTTTCCAATATTTATATATGTTGTATTCTCTCTCTTACGTGTCTTCCTTTAGTGGGAAGCAAAGTCTTCATGTCTTAGCCAGCTTCTAATATTTTATCCACAAATGTGTAGTACCTTCCAGTATTTGCAAATATTTCGAGGAAACAAATACAATGCAAGGCCCCCTAAAACAGATCATTTTCAGAAGCAATACTACGCTATGAAAAGCATGCCGCATGTGGAAAAGATCTGTTTGGATGTTTTAAAACTTAAATTATTCGTAAATGGAAACGAAAAAATAATGAACGTAACATGTGTATAATTGCACTCATGTTATATAAGAAAACCCGCTCCTATCGTCGCTCGTTTTCTTCAACATACCATTCATGCAATTATCCCCCTCTTTATACACTCGTTTCGTTAATTACTATAATAACTAGCTATCTTAATATTAGTCTTAATATAAGAGAGGCCAACCCTCTCGAGTTCTCAATTTCAATTTATGTAATATGTGATTGAAGTGATTTGGAGGAATGGTAAAGGGTAAGGAATTAGATAAGGTTAGAAAAGACAATGTATTTTTAACTTGGTCTGGATTAGTTGAAGATTTGTTGGAATCTTGTACGCTTTGGTGTTAATTTTGGTTGGCTACTATCAAAATGCCACTTTCAAAAATATTTCTCAACACTTCTCACTCTCCGTGCAATATCGCAGCCAGCGACTGGTATGGCTTTTCAAAGGAAGTGCCCATGCTGTGTTCACGTGGTTCGTGACGCAGACTGGTTATGCGCAGAACCAGCGAAAACTGGTGCACCGGAGGAACCATGTATTTCCACCATGGCGAGAGGGCACGTGTTTTTGCAAATCTCGATGAATTTCAGCGTTGCCTCAACTCGCTGGCCTCCAGTGTCTGGGTTGGTTGGTCAAGAGCTTAGGTCATTCGTCCTGTAAGTGTAGTGTTTTTTTTCCTCGGGAGAAGGCAGTGATCTTACCCCGCGAGATCCGGCGCCGACCTACCGTCGGCTAGTGGGGTTTCCCCCTAACCAGGACTCTCCCACCAGCTGGGCACCGCCCCAGCCGGGTCAAGCTCTGAGCTCCCGACCGGTCTCCCGGAATATGTGGTAGTGTAGTGCATGTTAGTGTAAGTGTGTGTGTGTAAAGGGAGAGGATAGGAGAAGGAAGAGGAAGGAAAGATCGCGCGCGGTCCGTAGTCCATTTGTTAGGGCACTTCTCCGGCATTCGCCCGGTGTTGATCGGAGAAACCACGGAAAACTAACGATCAAAGTAGCCGGCCGCTAGAATTCTCCTCCATAAAGCTAGAATTCTCCAAGTTCCATTAGAAAAACGAAAATATTTGGTGTGCAACATAATATCAACCGAATAGTCTGAAATTTTGAAGCAGCTCATTTATATATGTTGTTGGTTATATCAAACTAATAGGTGAGTGCACGTATTGAAATCAAAATATCAAAATGAGGTTTACCCTTGAAAAGAGGACAGGAAACAAAACGACAGAGCGAGCGAGCGAAGGATCTTGCTTTTTTGTAGAAGACCAAATCTGCCCTTCTATAAAGACATGGACATATGTTCTTCGCACTTGCTTTATTTTACGATTTTGCTTATTACCATTATAAGAAGACAGGAGCAGCGTCCTTGTTTTCAGGGTAAAATAAGCTTTCAATACGATATTCGTTGCATCATTGAAACTTTGGAGTTTTAGACTATAAAGTGTGAATTACCGTAACCTGTTTCAGGAAGATTTGGAGTGGCTACATGAAAGGTGCTATTGCAGAAAGAGTTATGGGATGTGATATGCTACTTATAACATCAAACGTATCAAATAAAAACTACTTTATTTTAACAAATATGTACATATTAGTTTTTTAAATAACTATGACATTTATTAATATCTCTTCAAAATAACTTTGAAAATTTGTGAAGGGAAACATTTTTAATTTGTTTCACAAATTCTTCTTGAAGGTTTGTTGGGAGTTTTACACTCTCTTGTAATACATTTATTTTCTCAAACAGATAACAAGTATTGCGCATTTCAATTAACGAAATTTTGGCAAAATTGTATTTGAACAGTAACAGGTTTACAATAGGAGTACATACATCATGTTTAGTACATGCCATATGGCGCATATTCAGTTCTAGTTCATAATTTTCCCAATTCACGTTTTGCTCGTTGTGTGTTCGTGTAGAAAACCTGTCTTGATAGTGAACATCTTGACAATAGGATTTAGTGTCGCACATTGAGAATGTTTCCTAAGAATCTGTGAAAACGATTTACGATGAACAGTAACAAGTAAACGGGGTACAATGCCTTTATGGTTATAAAGTGTAAATTATATACTATGCCTTGAGCATTTCTTAACTTTGTTGTGTAATATCCATGGTAAATGGCATGAGACGAGTAATTAAAAACGAGATGTGAACATTGTGGACGATTTGAAGATTGGCTCTGTCGCAAGCGCACTCTTATGGCCACTGCCTTGTTGTTTACTTCGTAATTTCACTACCATGTAGGTCGACGCTAGTGTGTCATGACTAGACCAGATTTTTTAGGCCAGTACATATTCTAGTTTTCTGCCAGATATACTTGGAATTAATTATTACCACATTACATGACGACACGGAGGAACAACATGTATTGAGCTTAAACTGCCTATTCTTTCTGTAAAATTCTAACATATTTTGCTCCAGTATAATTTTTGAAACCACAAAGAATATACTCGAAATCATTCCTGGACAGAAATACACACCGAAACTGATTCTATATTTAAAAAATTCCGGATTGCCCTTGCTACGATATGCATAAGAAGGAATTAGTGCACTTTTATTCCAACATTAAAATATGTATTGTTCACATGTATAATCTGCGTATAAAATATCGTGATTCATATTCTAGGGTTTACATTTCAATTTGTATTTTTCTTAATAGATCCTACTAGTATATTATATAAAAAATGGAAATTAAATAAAAAGGTATGTACAAACGTTACGTCTGTGACAATGCTTGCTACCTATTTAAGAATTTAGAACCTTTAAAGAGTTACCTAGGCCTTTTAAGAGGCTTTTTACGAGATTAGTTTAAAATTCGTGGCCTAGTCATGACTTGAGTGTAAGAAAAGGTTGACTTGGTTCAAATGCGAGGATTTCTTTAACAAACAGTTAATTATCTGGTAATGAGCATTTTATAGGCAGATATATTAGCTCACATTAAAAAGGAAACAAATTGGCTTAGTTCTTCGTATTCTTGTATAGATATCAATTCATGTTACTATTCTTATAGAGGGTCTCTACCCTTTACTTAGCCTTTCAGACTCGACCATAAAACGTGTTTACTTTTTACATTTTACACTAATGACCAGACGACACGTTTCTCTGAATGGAGTTCAGATTAAAGTCTATTACTTAAAACATTTTCAACGTTATACTTATGAATGTCTTTTCGCTTATCGAGTATCATTCTTCATCTATCTATACACTACCAATGCTATCATGAGTCCAACCATTGATTTTCGGATGTATGAAGTCTCTGGGAGGTTTGTAGACACATGCAAAAAACAGCTTCTAACTTCAAGTGAACAAAGTAAAAAAATCAACTTCATCAAAATAATGGTCACCCAATAAACTTGTAGTCAGTTCCAGTTCGCAGTATTGGGTCTGACCTTTGCGCTGGGTTGCACCTGGAGACCTCTGCATCATGGCTTTGTTATTTATAATGATCCTCAGATCCTAGCTTTTTCGGCCGTTCCTGAGTCGAATAATTTGATGGGTGGATGATGAGTCATAATGGAGCGATAATAATAACGAGCGATGATGGAGCAATGGGGGAATGAGAGACAGGGGAGACGGGAGAACCCTGAAAAAACGCTCCGACAACCCGCTTTCACCACCACAAATTCCACGTGGATCGCCTGGAATTCGAAATCCGGCACCCAGCTGTGGTAGGCGAGCGGTGTGACCGGCGGTGGTAGGTTTTTTGGCTGTCTGGGAGACGCCGCGTCCTGGACACAGGTTACAACTATTTCAGCCGCTATTCTGCAACCTTCCTCAGGGCAAAATACTGAGTAAGATGGTGGAATGATGGCCAAAACATTGGTATCTGTGCCTAGGGTGCGTCGTCTTCCGGACAGCCAAGTAGCTACTGACCCCGGCCGCGGGAGTCTATGCTCTCACTACCGTGTGGTAGGTTTTTGACTGTCCGGGAGACGCCGCGTCCAGGGCGAAATACTGAGTAAGGTGCCGGAATGGTGGCCAAAACATTGGTATCTCTGCCTAGGGCGCGGCGTCTCCCGGACAGCCAAGTAGCTACTGACCCCGGCCGCGGGAGTCTATGCTCTCACTACCGTGTGGTAGGTTTTTGACTGTCCGGAAGACGCCGCGTCCAGAGCAAAGAGCTGAGTAAGGTGGCGGAATGGTGGCCGAAACATTGGCATCTGTGCCTAGGATGCGGCGTCTCCCGGACAGCCAAGTAGCTACTGACCCCGGCCGCGGGAGTCTATGCTCACTACCGTGTGGTAGGTTTTGACTGCCCGGAAGACGCCGCGTCCAGAGCAAAGAGCTGAGTAAGGTGGCGGAATGGTGGCCGAAACATTGGCATCTGTGCCTAGGATGCGGCGTCTCCCGGACAGCCAAGTATCTACTGACCCCGGCCGAGGGAGTCTACGCTCTCACTACCCTGCGGGTCGGCTCGCGCCGTGGTGGCGTTAGTAGTTGGGGTCGCAGCTCGCACTGGCAAAGTTGGTTCTGGACGGGGTGTACACGTAGTCGGGGTCGCACACGGTCCCTCGCACCGCCGCGTCCACCGGCGCCGTCAGGATGCGGAAGTTGACTTCCCGCGGGTCAAGCTTCCGGTAGAGGTACTCGTGCAGGCGGTTGCTCAGCACCCACACGCTCTGCCGCCGCTCCTGGTCCACCTTCAAGTCGTTGGGGAATTGCAGCGTCACGTTGTCTTGCGCCACGATGCCCTGTAGAAGATACAACGCGTCAATGTTGTTTGCTGGTCTTCATGAAAAGAAAAAGTAAATTGCTCAGAAAAAAGTGTTCACAATGGGACCAAATGAGGATATGTTAGTAATCCAGATTCTTTATTTCATTTTATTTATTCAACGCCAAAAACAGTTACAAACTGTGTGTGGCGTTCTATGGGAAAACATGAAGTATTCTGGGCATGTTTTCATAAATTCTGGAATCTCTACCCCGAACCAGAAACAAGTTGTTATGAATACAGGTGGAAACGATCGTTTTTGGATTGATCTGATCATAAAATATTAACTCCCGTGTAATAAAAACTATTTGCAAAGGCAAATCAGCTACAGATTTGAACTATTATGCCTCTTCGTGACTTTCGAGAAGGAATCAAATTACAGCTACGATAACATTTCCTTTTGGATTCTCGATAGAGTCTCTAATAGTATAGAAACAGTTATGTAGAAGGAAATAATTTATTATCTTAAACGTGTGTATCGATTTTAATCGTTCAATTACATCTGGCTGTGTTGTAAAATAATGCATTCAAATATTTTGTAGTGAGCTGCTGATACTGACGAATGTGATTACTGAATATGAATATGATATATGAATATGAATATGATACTGATGAATATGATTACTACGTCAAATGTTATAGTTATAGAAATTTGTATTTTTTGAAAATGTGACTCCTCCCTTGAGTAAGTCATTTCGGACAAAAACAACTGATTCGTAAATCAAGGTTCAAGGCAAAGATAGATTAATAAAGCTTAATAAAGTGAGGCTCTCAGAAATCAAGCGAGTAGGATTTGATTATTATTTGTAGAATTCTTTTCTACAATCTAAACGTCGTGATATGATGTGCTTCCCCAGAATATTTTGCTCTATCTCAGGCGGGAATGAATATTCGTGAAAACAGTAATCATTAAAAACCGTTACAATAATGATGTCAATACTGTTCAGTATTTTTTCATTTAATATATAGCTGAAGTTATAACAGATTGAGACAGTTTCGTTTTAAAAACTTTTTCGATATTTCGTACAACTTGTTACGTTTGAATCAAGTTTCTAAAAGAGACTTACAGCGTTCATTTTATTTACTCTGGGGTCCCTTTTCGTAATTAAAATTATCTTCTTTGAATTGTATAAAGATGGCTGTCGTGTCTCAACTTACACATATAAGTATCAAACGTTTGTTCTAAAATCTGATTTAGATGTAGTGCGCGCCATGACGTTAGGTCAGTAAAAGATGGATCGGGTCGCCGGATAAAGTCAGTTTCAGAATTTTAATAAAATAACGTTTAAAATAAAAAACTACCGTTTGAAACCGTTTTAGTACCCGAACCGAATCATTTTGTTTTCAAAAACCAAATTATCAATACATTTTGAAATGCAACCGGAATGTTTGTTTTAAATACTTTGATGGCATTGGTAGTAATATATTATTAAGGGTTTTATTGTCTACCAGCAGATAAATAAACCTTTGTAATAAAGTCTTACATTTTACGATAACCTCCGTTAAATCGCAGTGTTCATTTCCAACTATGTTTATTTATTGTGTTACTCTTGTTATAACCCAAAGGCGGACTCTACTGAAGCAACTGATTCTGCGACAACCAGGCGAAAATTTGTCTACTTGTCATATAAAAAAATGTTGTGTTATCTCATTCCAGAACAAGTGATATCAACTATTTTATTAACGATACAAAATGTAATACATTTTAAAACAGGTTATGAAAATTTAAAAATCGTGCACAAAATGTAAATGCAAATTAATGTTGAGCGCTCATGCATGAAAAATAGTATTTACCATTAATAATTGTTTGGAAAGAGTTACTGTGTGCGTTTTTTGTCTTACACATATCGCAAAGACGTCACGGCTACATGAAATAATTGAATATTTCAAAGCTACAAAATACTGGGGTGACATGAATCAAACATCACTGCAGTTTGGCGTATTGAAAAAGATCCCAAGAATGTATACTTGTAAGTTTCCACCAATTCATACTAAAAAAACGAATGTACGAAACTAGTTCGAAACTGTTTTGGCATACCCATTTCAAAATCGTTATTTGGCATACCTACTTCACTCGTCTCCTACCGTCACCACACCCACCAATATTTCAATCATATGCCAAAGACTTATTTTCTGTAGTAGTTACGTAAATAATTATTAAATTACGAGCATGTATTGTTTTTATTAATTTAACATTTAGTGTTTAAGCTGCGAATGTTGTAATTCTAATGTTCTCAAGTTTAACATTACCAGGCGGCCCCGTCATTCGGTGACGCTGTGGGTGCGATCGTGACTGACCTGCAGGTCCATGCGGTGGCCGGCGGGCTGTCGCGAGTTCCAGCAGCCGACGGCGTCGCGCGAGACGAGGTTGTAGAAGAGCACGCCGCGCCGGTCGACGGCGGCGCCCGACGCGTGGCCGCGCTCCCTGGCGCGAGGCTCTCCCAGCGGCGCGAACGCCTCCGGCTGCTCCTCGGCCAGACTCTCGTTGCGCAGCACCTGCAACCGCGCACGCCAGAACAATTGCATTATTTGGTGTGGTTCGGAATAAATGTGACAAACTTCTAGAGTTTGTTCGGTGTTTCCGGGCGAGTCTTTCGAACGCGTCCGGCTGCTCCTCGACCAGGCTCTCGTTGCGCAGCACCTGCAACCGCGCACGCCAGAACAATTGCATTATTCAGTGTGGTTCGGAATAAATGTGACAAACTTCTAGAGTTTGTTCGGTGTTTCCGGGCGAGTCTTTCGAACGCCTCCGGCTGCTCCTCGGCCAGACTCTCGTTGCGCAGCACCTGCAACCGCGCACGCCAGAACAATTGCATTATTCAGTGTGGTTCGGAATAAATGTGACAAACTTCTAGAGTTTGTTCGGTGTTTCCGGGCGAGTCTTTCGAACGCCTCCGGCTGCTCCTCGGCCAGACTCTCGTTGCGCAGCACCTGCGACCGCGCACGCCAGAACAATTGCATTATTCAGTGTGGTTCGGAATAAATGTGACAAACTTCTAGAGTTTGTTCGGTGTTTCCGGGCGAGTCTTTCGAACGCCTCCGGCTGCTCCTCGGTCAGACTCTCGTTGCGCAGCACCTGCAACCGCGCACGCCAGAACAATTGCATTATTCAGTGTGGTTCGGAATAAATGTGACAAACTTCTAGAGTTTGTTCGGTGTTTCCGGTGAGTCTTTCGCCTCGGCCAGACTCTCGTTGCGCAGCACCTGCAACCGCGCACGCCAGAACAATTGCATTATTTGGTGTGGTTCGGAATAAATGTGACCAACTTCTAGAGTTTGTTCGGTGTTTCCGGGGAGTCTTTCGAAGCCTCGGCTGCTCCTCGGCCAGGCTCTGTTGCGCAGCACCTGCAACCGCGCACGCCGAACAATTGCATTATTCAGTGTGGTTCGGAATAAATGTGACAAACTTCTAGAGTTTGTTCGGTGTTTCCGGGCGAGTCTTTCGAACGCCTCCGGCTGCTGCTCGGCCAGACTCTAGTTGCGCAGCACCTGCAACCGCGCACGCCTGAACAATTGCATTATTCAGTGTGGTTCGGAATAAAAGTGACAAACTTCTAGAGTTTGTTCGGTGTTTCCGGGCGAGTCTTTCGAACGCCTCCGGCTGCTCCTCGGCCAGGTTCTCGTTGCGCAGCACCTGCAACCGCGCACGCCAGAACAATTGCATTATTCAGTGTGGTTCGGAATAAATGTGACAAACTTCTAGAGTTTGTTCGGTGTTTCCGGGCGAGTCTTTCGAACGCCTCCGGCTGCTCCTCGGCCAGGCTCTCGTTGCGCAGCACCTGCAACCGCGCACGCCAGAACAATTGCATTATTCAGTGTGGTTCGGAATAAATGTGACAAACTTCTAGAGTCTAATAAACGTCTTGAATATTGCGAATGGCTGAGCCGCAATACGCATTCAAAAGTTGTTTTGAAAAAATACATTCAATGCAAAAATTTGCATTGCAGAAGCATATAGACCGTCCATAAATATGTAAACTGTTTATTATTTACAAAAGAAATGAAAGTATTCGTTCAGAAAAAAAATTAATCCCAGAAATAAAACAAAGCACTCAAATTACTTAATTCGACCGCTTTTTTTTTAAATTTCTGAGTTACTAAAATACACATTAATAGGAAATATGAAATGTAAACTCTTCGTCAACATATTGGCTTTATTAAGATAGCCGGCTTTCGACGGCTTTGCCGTCATCGTCAGTCTCGCTGCTGTCGGTAAAAGTCGGACGACTGCCGACAGCAGCGAGACTGACGATGACGGCAAAGCCGTCGAAAGCCGGCTATCTTAATAAAGCCAATACGTTGACGAAGATGACCTCTTTTATTTCTTCTTATAAGAACGTCAACACCAAATCAGAATTCCCACAAAATGCAAAGTCGTTGGCTCACCGAGGTGCGCACGGCGAACTCGCGGAAGGAGGAGAGCGGGTGGAAGAAGAGCAGGCGGTCGCCCAGCGCGTCCTCCGGGCCCAGCGCCAGCCCGAACACGCCGTCCGTCCAGCGGAAGCGCACGCCGTGCAGGTCGTACTTGCTGGCCAGCGGGTCCGGGAAGAACAGCGGGCTCTCCACGCGCCACGACCGGTCCTCGCGCCAGCTGCAACCCAACGCCCGCGCCGTCAACGCATGCGCAGTAGCACCCCCCGCACCCCACCCCCAATTCATTTCCCTTTGCGACGGAACAACTTAGAACGGTTGACTTGAATTAGAACACATTTATTTTTCATGTATATTTGATTTTTTGTGTACGTTTAATGTACGTTTCGTGTTCGTTTCGTGTACGTTTCATTCATTTATTATTTATGTTGTTTTACGTTTAAAAAGCAAATTTCTGTTATCTAAAAATTTGTACGTTGTTTACGTACGTTTGTATGTACGTTTCGTGTTCCTTTTGTGTACGTTCATTCATTTATTATTTATGTTGTTTTACGTTGTTAAAAAGCAACTTTCTGTTATCTACAAATTCTAATATTTTATATAATTTTTATTTTATTTTCCACTACTCCCCGCCTTCATAATCCTTATCTATTAAATTCTTCTTTTTCAAAAGTTCAGTCATTTCTCTTTACCATATACGTTTATGTTTATGTATGTTTTGAATTTTAAAAAAAAATGCTGACCCATTTGAATCGGGACCTGGGGCAAGTTTCACAAGCGCTTACCCCTTCTGGATGTCACTGATCGTGATCGTTAGTACATAAGAAAGTAAAAATTAATGAACAAGGAATTTATGCTCGTACGTAGTGTAGAGAAAATGATGTGCTGCGAAAATTCGATGTAGAAGTTTTAGCGAACGCACGTTTTGGGTTGTTTTTCAGATATAATATAGATCTCAAATATTTGAGGTAGATCCGAATTCCGTTAAAACATCTGATATTCCAAAAATTGCAAATATTCCACTTTTCCTTTTACTCCCTCGATTTTTGAAATTGTTATACAACTTCAATATCCATTTTTAAATACAATTAAAAAAATGAAATTTCTTTAATGCGATCTGTTGGTTAATATTGGTTCTTTAAATCATTTCATGTTCACCTTTTTGAAATATTACTAGTTTCAGATTAACTTTGGGTTAAATTCCAAGAATTTTAGATTTCATTACTACTGATATCACTTATGTATATCGCTTGTGAGCATACATACAGATGTTTGCATAATGAGAGTGTTCAAGGCCTGGGAATCAGAAGCCTGATCGTTGATATTCAAATCGTTGTCGAAGGAAGCAATTTTATTTTTGTTTCTTTAAACCGTTTGTAAGGAGAGAGTCACCCTAGATTCACTGTCAGAAATGCCAATTTCATTAACAGTGTTGAATTTTCCAGTATTAAATTATGTTAAATGTATTAAATGTGTATTATTTCTACTTTACGCGCTTCGTTGAATTCTCTTTCAACGAAAAAAATATTGAGAGGCCATATCTCCAAAAAAGGTAGTACTAATACCAGATTTCCGATCACTCTAGAAAGCCGTCATTACGCGATCACGGGAAACGCCTAGAAAATACAGTCGTCTATAAGATATCACATAATTTAGGTAATACATTTTTACACACAAGGATTCATTTATTATTTAAGGGTTAACAATGAATCCAGTCTTAAGTTACTAAATTTATTCGAATTATTCAATGTCGTTTATTGACATCACCGCAAGATTTTCTCAAGATCCGAGAATCGTTTATTATTTCAGAAAAACTACGCTATGCAATTAGTTTGTGTTAAGCATTATTGCATAAGTACATATTTTGAAAACGAGCGACGTGAGAAATGGGTTTTCAAATTAGTACGATTGCAATAAACCACATAAATTAATTGTATACGTTATTTTTTTATAACAGAATTATATATTTTTATGAGAATCAAAGTTAATTTTCGGAAACAACTTTATTACGACCTCATGGGTATTTGGCATCTGCGAAAAAACGGTTGAAGGTCATACTGTTTACCCCACAATTCGCCCGTTTCTGGCTGAATGTGAGACGATGAAATTATCCATGCCACGCTATAACTCATGCATTAAACATCCCATACATCAAAATCTGTGCCATAAAATACCATTTTATGAACGATTTCTCGTAATCAAATAGTCATTTATGTATCAAGGGCGTTAAGTACATGTTTTTGCCCCAATGGGGACTTCCAATCCCGAGGACCTGTGGCCCGAGGGGCCCTGAGGGGCAAAAATATCTAGTATCGCCTGAGGGACAAAATTATCTAGTAACGCTCGTGGTGCTTACAAAACTTTATGGTTCACTAGTTCGTTGCTGAATTAAACGAAAATTCAAAACATTTAATAATTTTTCTTACGTCTAAAGTTAAAAGATGCGTTGTAATAGTCATTTGTCAATACGAAGTCGGATCAACGAAACAGAGTGTGTATCGAATTACTATTGCATAATTGCTTTTGGACTGATTCGTCCGTACAAAATGAATGAATATTGTGAAGTTCCTGCGGAAATTATCGCAAAAACTAACAAAACTACGAACAGTGGTTTCCAGTAAAATGTCGAAAAATGTATGAAAATATTTATGGTGAATTGGAGAATTATATAAGTGTGAATAACAGTGTAAAGTGCATTGATGAAACGGTCCCTATCCTTATTCCTTCCCAATTCTGGCCGCTGGGAAGTGACGCAGGAGCGCGTAGCAGGAGGCGCGTACGCAGAGATGCTACCTTGGTCTTCTTGACAACTGACTGCGACGTGACGTGACATATATTAGTAATGGAGGATTACTCCCCAGCGCAAAATGCTCAACGCCCTTTAAGGGGCTTGGAGACACGTTGCGTCAAGATGTAGACGCAACAAATTTAAAAAAAACAACTTAATAATGACACAAAAGAGTATTGTCGGCCCGGTGGCCGAGATCGCTAAGGCAGTAGTATCGTAGTCATCTCGGACCGAAGGGTCGCGGCTTCGAGTCCCGCCTCGGGCATGGTTGTATTTGTGTTCGTCCTTTCCCCCCTTATCATCACCATATCGTTTCATCCACATAGTTACCATACCGTTAACAGCAATAGTGGTCGCTAATGACCTAAGATGCTGATGCGATCTTAAATAACCAATTAAAAGAAAAAAGAGTATTGAAGTGGCGGAGACCTGTAGACGACGAGGCCGTAGCGGAAGACGTCGGAGGCGTAGGCGTAGGCGTCCTCGCAGCGGCCCCCGCGCACGTCCACGGCGATGTTGCTGAAGAGGCTGCCGGGCTTCGTCTGCCCCTCCGGGATCACCAGCGAGTCCGTGCGCAGGTCGAACACCAGGATCTGCAAGGCACGCGCAGTTCGCTCAATGTTACACAAGGATTTTTATAAGGATGAGCCAAAGTGACAGTGAACATCACATGTCATTCAGAGAAGAATCCCTCCGCCGCGACAGCTGTTAAGCCACGCCCCTTCGTAAAGTGATAATGGCTCCTGTGAAAACATCCCTCTGCAAAAGTCTTAAGAGTTTCGCTGAGGTATATACACGTACGCGAGTCTGGGAAATATTTAAATTTAATTACGTATGTGGAAAATCTCTTAACATACTCTCATAATCAGTAAAAGAAAACTGTCACGAATGAAAATAGAAATCTCTCAATCACAGATCACTACACAGCAGCACAATAGCTGGAAACACGTGTACCAGTACGCATCTCACATTCAAGTCTCGGTTTTAAAATAAACATAATATTTATCACACAAGAAGTAAATTTAATGTAATGTTTATAGAAAGAAGAATTAGTACAGAAGAGCACATAACACTGCACTTCTTAATTTCAATTATTTCTCGCGGTGCACTATATTTTTGTCGGACGAGGACATCACAATAGGAAGCGTCGAAGTCATTTACAAGTTAGCCAACTACAAACCAATGAATGCAGGAGGGGAGTCTAATGGGCCCAAGGATACAACGACCACAGAACCTTCAGTTATGTTGCCAGCACTAGCTGTCACTTTGGCTCATCCTTAGGCAAATCGTTCTATAACCCTAATAATGGTAATTAAAATTAAAATTATACGTAAAGCGGAAGTAAGTTTTGATATAATTGACACCATAGAAGTGAAAAGACTAAAAATGGTATGGGCACCTGCAAACAATGAACGAAGAACGCTGGCCCAAAATACTGTGGAAATGGCAACCAGCTACCCATCGAAGAAGAGGAAGACGTAGACTTACATGGGGGGAAGGAGTAGACGAGGCAATGATGAAAAGAGTATTGAGTAATGAAGACTACATCGTTAGAGAGATATGGAGGCTGGGATGCGAGAGACACCCTAGCGTGTAATATAACTCGCCATTCTACTACTAATGTTAATTAATTCAAACAAAATACTTTTTATAAAATGTATTAAATGATACATATTATATCTTCAATAATTTTAATATAATAACAAACAGTCCATTTGCAACTGCAACTGTGAGTCTAGATATGTGCCCTAAAATTCAGGATTAGCCGAATTTAATGCGAATACATGGATGATTTGATTGCATGTGTACATCAATCTAATGTCGACGCTTTGGTTGACATAGACAATAAATTTCACCCCAGATTAATTTTTATTACTAAATTGGAAAACAGCAATAGGGAAATTAGTTTTTTGAAGCTGAAATTAATAGATAAACAAAGTAAAATTATAACTGACCGGTTTCAGAAACCAACGTTATCAGAAAGAGTTTTGAACTATATATCCAAGCACTTCAGAAATCAAAGTGGCTATGGTATATAATCTTGTAGATTCCGTATTAAATTGGGCTAATCCTGAATTTCATGACACAAATCTCGAGAAAGTCAAGACCATCATTAAAAACAATCGGTACCCATCATACTTTATCAATAAATGCATTGAAAATAGACTGACACATAATACCAAAGAAGCTACCAGCAGCAGTAATTGCCATTCTATGAGCTTATTAACAATAAAATTAAAGCCTACTTCAAAAAAGACAATTTGGATTTTGTCTTTTACAGCTTAAACAAGTCCAGCCAGTTATATGACGAGCAGAACGATAAAAACAAAATAAATCTAATGTGGTCTATTATATTCCTTGCCATGACTCAACTAGTGTACACTGGGGAAACCAAACAATATCTCAGCGAACGGGTCTATCAGTATACGACATTAACAACGATGTGGCACTGTACACCTCTTTAAACAAGCACAGACCAGAGAGTAACCATTCCATTGGGTTTGATAAAATCAAAATTTTACATCATGAAAACAATCCTCCAAAAGATTAGTTGCCGAAATGGTATATATGATGTTGAATGATGCTATGAATACTAAGAACGACCTACAAAAACGAAATCAAATGTATACAACTTTACTAATGAATCAACATCTTTAAGTTTTGCCCAAATCCACTGTTTACTTCATGATGTCCCGTCTCTTCAATCACTAGCATATACAGTCACGTCCTGCCTGCCAAAACCAACATATACTACTTGAGCCCCCGAGTTGAATCTACTTTCTACGTGTTAAAGCTATTTAGCAAGTAATATATCCACGTAAGGTTCCAAACTACAATTTTATGTGAGTAATTTTAATGTTTACATTTTTATGTTTTTATCCTGTTCGACTGTATTGTCAATGCTATTGCCCTGTTTTATTTATCTATGGTGCTCTTGAAAAGGCACACGCCAAGAGTGCGAAATGTCGAGATGTAAATAAATTTATAAACAACAATTTCCTGATATTCTACTAATGGATTGATCGTGTTTGGTCAGGGCCTGCATTAAACTTTCCATCTATCAACATCAATGTAATAATAATATTAATAATAATAAAAATCTAATTTACATGTAAATGTAAGTATGACATTAACGTTAAATATCAATCAAACTCTGTTTCCTGCGTAAATCCGAAACATAGTATTGCAAATGTCAATGTAAAAATTTGAGAACTTAATAATAATAATAATAATAATAATAATAATAATAATAATAATAATAATAATAATAAGTAAATGATCTTGGCTGTCCGGGTGACGGAGCGTCGATGGCTGTGTTGCCAACGCGGCGTCGCCCGGACAGCCAAGAGCATTTACATGACTCTGGCCGCGGAAGCCTACAACTTCACTGGATACTAATATCATTATGTGACATTTATTGCATGTGACGTTTGAGAAAATCTACATTTACTGTCCAGAAGCAAACAAACAAACATCTAAATTTCGCTCTCAAGATCGCTGAGAGGACAACGAAGATCGGGAGTCCAGCTTTTTTAGATTCAGAGTCACTTATTTTGTTCTTATGTATCATTTTCTTTGTTTTTGTCACGCATTAATTATTTAATATTTCAAATGTGGATTTGTTAATAATTTTAATTCTCGTTCAGTTTTGTTGTCAGGATAAATATGACTGTGCAAATATATTCTCGATAACATGTGCAGATTATCATTCTTCTCCATTCTACTTCAGGTATAGAATAATGCTTTTTAGAATTATTAAATTAAAAATACAGTTTTACAGAAATTGAAATTAATGGATTCTTAATTTCAAACCTGACTGAAGAAGTTACGATGGAGGACGATCCAAAACGCTGATGTGATCACTTTAAATTTCAAGAGTGAAAAAAACCTAAGGCCGGAAAATTTGAATATTTCATTGTTTTCTTAAAAAGTAGGGAAACCGAATTCTCCTAATGTATTTTAAAATATTCATTACAAATCAATTCAACTCGTAGTGTACTGACCTACTCATGACGTATTAACTTTCGCCGCTGTGAGTGGCTTAACTGACCTGTGGCGGGCACTTTTGCTTGAAGCTCTGCGTGATGTCTTCGACGCCAGAGTCCATGACCCAGAGGCGACCGCACGGGTCGGCGGTCATGCGGAACACGGACGTGAGGCCGTCACAGCCAGACTGGAGGTGCCACGCCCACCCGGGGTACGGCCTGCAAACAGCACGCCGTTGCCACGCTCAGGTAGAGTGCAAGTGTCAGCCTTACTCACTCCCAGGGATTTAAAGCAGTAAGCGAGGCACCTTGAGGCGCTCGCACAGTTGGAGTGCGTCATTTTGACTGCCATTCACACGAGACGAATTGGGTTCACCCAGGGATCACATTTTTATAAGGTAAATGAATTTGAGACGTTGTTTCGTCGTATGCATTTATTTTGGTATAAAGATTTTTCGGCCGCATTGCGACCATCTTCAGTGCTACAAATAATAATAATAATAATAACAATAATCTAATATAGGATATTATTATAAATGAAATTTAAATTTATGAAAAAATTATAGTAAAAAAAATTTTTTTTTAAATTAATTATTAAATCCTAATTTTCTATTTCACTAAAATTCTAATTTCATTTATGATAATATCCTATATTTGATTATTATATTTATTATTATTATTATTATTATTATTATTATTATTATTATTATTATTTTTAGCACTGAAGATGGTTGCAATGTGGCCGAAAAAGCTTTATGCCAAAATAAATACGACGAAACAACGCCTCAAATTCATTTACATGATGCAAATGTCCTTAACGCCACACCATTTCCTACCATTTTTATAAGGTTTTCCTTGAAAACTGTAAGAGTTGTTTCAAGTATACTAACACATTCGCGGGAAATTGTACTGCAAAAGTTTGGTCACGCTGCAGATGTTTTTATATTTCACCCAGAGGGTTTTTTTTACACGAGGAATAATATTGTCACGAAGACCTAGAGCCGCGACAATTTCCCTGGTCACTGAGTCCGCTGGTGGTCTCGGGGATTTGAGCGGACGCCCAGACAACCTCATGAAACTTAATATGTCATGTGTCAATCTTCTGTCATTTGACATCTGTCAAGAGATATCGCAGAAATGCTGATTTTAAAAATGACATGAGTGGTGTGTGTGTGTGTGTGTGATAGAGATACTAATAATAAATTTAATCGTACCAATATAAGTTCAGTATCTATTTACAGACAAAATCAATTCTGCTCCCGTCCATGATACTAAGAAGTTTATATTTTTGTTTTCCTGCACCCGAAGAAGACCCTAAATCATGAGATTAAACGTGTTTTAATTCAATTTTAGACTAAACTTTTTTAACTATTGTTTAATGTATGTATGTTATTTGAGTGTGTATGTTTTAGAAGGCAATATTTTGTCTCTGAGAACGATCTTGAACTGATATTTAGACATACACGTATACTTACATACTAGACATATACATGGTGCTTAATTGATATCATTGCAATATACGAGCATGTGTTTGGTTTGGTTTAGTTTTTTCGTGTTTCCGGGCTCGTCAACTGTTTTGGTCATTAGTCCTGTTAGTGTAGTGCATGTTTGTTTCGCGGGAGATGGCGGTGGTCTTCCCCAGCTGGGTGGCGAGATCCGGCGCCGACCTACCGCCGGCTAGTGGGGTTCCCCCTAACCAGGACTCTTCCACCAGCGGGGCACCGCCCAGTCGGGACAAACTCTAAGAACCCGACCGGTTTTCCGGAATATGTGGTAGTGTAGTACGTGTTAGTGTAAGTGTGTGTGTAAGGGGAGAGGATAGCACAGGGAAGAGGAAGGACAGATCGCGCGCGATCCGTGGCCCGTTTGGTAGGGTACTGCTCCGGCATTCGCCTGGTGTTGATCGGAGAAACCACGGAAAACTACCGATCAGAGCAGCCGGCTGCAAGAATACTCCTCCAGACAGCGACTGAATTCGACCTAGCTAGTGTCGAAAATCCTACCGCCGTGGGGAGTGGGAACCTAGGATCTCCCGGTCAGAGGCGCTGCAGTGACATCAGTTGATGCACTGAACTACCGCTACCGGCGCGAGCGTGTGTATGTGAGGGGGGAGGGGAGGGTTCTGATTCATGGTATCTCTTCTGCTAAAAGCGAAGCGAAAGTGAAGTCGGAAGATTTAGCAAGGTTCCTCAAACTGACATATTAAGGATTTATTTACGCCCTCGTGTATTTTACCTTCTCTCGAAACCATCTCTTGAAATCATTGTTTCCAGTGCCCTATGTAATAATAATGTTCATGTATCAACAACTGATACTAATTTTTGGTGGCGTTTCAAAATGACGGATATTTTAAATTTCCATAACTAATTTGGTCGTTTCACGGTAATTTAACTTCAGGAAATAATAGAACGAATGGTATTTACTATTAATTTCCCAGTCCTTATTCATGTATTACGTAGTGTTCCCATGCCTAATTCGGAAACCTTCTATCAGGAGACAAATTCATCCAAGTCTTTACTATTTGTAAACTTATCAACGAAGAAAGTGGGCATGGCATGTAGACTCGTTCATTATTTCATGTTCTCTCCCTTCATAACTACATAAAACGCAAGAGTAACAATAAAGAAAAACTGAGTACGCACGTGCTCTACGCATTAGTTTAACGTCACTTTGAGTGACTTGCGAAAAATATTGTCAAAATCAACTTGACAAAATCTGACGCAAGCCGATTGTGTAGTACAATACAATGGAAGAGAATAACACACATGTGTGTGTTTGATGATCACTAGGGTGGCGGTTATGTAAATGAAGTAATTTCTTAATCTCTAACTTAAATTAATAAAATATTTTGTCCACTTTTTGTCAAGCGTTTATCAACAAAATAAGACAAAGAAGATATTCAAGTTTGCAAAATACTACTTGGTTACCTTTCTTACTAATTGGTGCATTAATAAGACACACTGCGAAACATTTCCATCAGAATCGTGTTCTACTTTGTAAATACAAAAGAGAGTAAATCTTCTTAGAAATTAATATAAATCAATAAAATGTTAGATTACTGTAATTTAATTTTTTAATTACATTTTTAATCTTTTATGTTAGTGTGTATTTGTATATTATTTTATAGTATTTTGTTCACAAGCGTACTAACAAAACATTAAATCTCATTACGTGTATTTTAAAAAAAATCAGGACAAAGGAACTGAATTTCCAGACGCCCAAACCTTTACTAGTCAGCATTGATGACCACGAAATGTACTAAAAAGCAACTATTCATTATTAAAAAATGACTTTTATTAATATTTCTATGCTGTAAGACTCTCAAATAGATTAAATATAAAGTTTAAGGAAGTCAATAAATTATATATTTTGAAGATTTCCTTATTATTAAATTATATAAATTAAACAAAACGAGCTGAACTCGAAATCGAAGTAGTGTTCCGTGGTTTCTCCGATCAACACCAGGCTAATGCCGGAATACCCTACCAAACGGGCCACGGACCGCGCGCGATCTGTCCTTCCTCTTCCTTGTCCCATCCTCTCCCCTTACACACACACTTACACTAACATGCACTACACTACCACATATTCCGGGAGACCGGTCGGAAGCTTAGAGCTTGTCCCGACTGGGGCGGTGCTCCGTTGGTGGGAGAGTCCTGGTTAGGGAAACCCACTAGCCGACGGTAGGGCGGCGCCGGATCTCGCCATCCAGCGGGGGAAGATCACCGCCATCTCCCGAGAAAAAACATGCACTACACTAACGGGACTAATGACCGAAGCAGTTGACGCTCCCGGAAACACGAAAAAATCCAATCAATCAATCGAATTGAAAAACCCAAAAACTGCTGTTTCATGTCATTCAGTACGTAATATCCAAATGAGAGTTTTACAAATACTTGCACAATATAATCACTTTTCACTGTGAAACCGGTTACACATGGTTCTGAAAATGTAAATGAAATGTTTTGTACTTAAAAAGATCTCGGGATACATGTACTGCCTTGATATTGTAGTTGTCTATAGCAGGAAATCGTGCTATCTACTAAACTTAATTGATTGATTGATTTTTTCGTGTTTCCAGGCGCGTCAACTGCTTCGGTCATTAGTCCCGTTAGTGAAGTGCATGTTTTTTCTCGGGGGATGGCAGTGATCTTCCCCCGCCGGATGGCGAGATCCGGCGTCGACCTACCGTCGGCTAGTGGGATTTCCCCCTAACCAGGACTCTCCCACCAGCGGGGCACCGCCCCAGCCGGAACAAGCTCTAAGCTCCCGACCGGTCTCCCGGAATATGTGGTAGTGTAGTGCATGTTAGTGGTGTGTGTAAGGGGAGAGGATAGGACAGGGAAGAGGAAGGAAAGATCGCGCGCGGTCCGTGGCGCGTTTGGTAGGGTACTGCTCCGGCATTCACCTGGTGTTGATCGGAGAAACCACGGAAAACTACCGATCAGAGCAGCCGGCCGCTAGAATTCTCCTCCAGACAGCGACTGAATTCGACCTAGCTGAAAAGCTAGTATAGAAAATTCTGCCGCCGTCAGGACTCGAACCTAGGACCTCCCGGTAAGAGGCGCTGCAGTGACATCGTTGATGCACTGAGTTATCACTACCGGTTACTGACCTTAAAACAAACAAACTATGTGTTAATAGTGTAATATATTACATGCGGATGAAACACGTGTGGACATTTAATGTAAACTCTGTGAACTTAAGTGGAACTATAGGAGGATGTGAAAAATGGAGAGACAAGGGGGCTTGGAAAAAGCTATGTGACATGAAAACCAAGTGTGAGAGAGGACGTTTTTGGCTGTTTTAGAAAAATCAATGTTTTAATAGCAGGATGTGTTCTGTAATACGAGTAAAATGGTAATCGCTGAAGGAAGCGAGACAAGAACTTAGACAAATTGAACTGGGCGCTTAAGTTATGTGAGGAAGAAGCTTACGTGATATGTAAGCCGAGAACAACCTAGAAAAGAGAAAGCTAAGTCACTTATGAACTGATGTAATAAAACAGTTTTTTTAGTGCAAATATGTCTTCAATCTTACTGTTCACGTAGATAAACAATCAATATAATTTTATTTGTTCAACATAGAAACGTCTAATATTTTTTAGTATAGTAATTTTAGCTGATTATAGGAAATATTCTTATTCAATTCGTCCAATGATTTTCGTATGGAAATATTAGAGAGGCCATGTCCTGAGAATTGGTGTTTTATTGTGCTGATGTATCGTGAAAAGGGCGGGCATATTTACAAATATATTTCGGTACGTCACAATAGGATGTATGAGTCAGATAATTTCTCTATATTTTTTTATATACTCTCACTTGGAAAAGCATTTAAAAGCAATTTTTGATCTTCGAATTTAAAAATCTCGCTATCTTCGCTTCCTTATCTATAACCTCACACTCCAGTAGAAACAATGCGTCTCAAAGTTAGGCCAACTATTGTATTTGGTCTTGAAAATGTCGTAATGACATTTGACAAATGACAGTTGATTGGCGTTCGTTCTGTAAATTTTAAGATTTTATGAAATTTAATGTTTATCCTATAAAACTGGTATATGTATTTTATTCATAGATCACTGCCTCATATGGTGCTCGATTTTTTGATTGAATGATTCGTAATTTCGGACGCATTGACCTATACTATAGTATATGTCACATAGCTTTTCCAAAGCCCCCTTGTCTCTCCATTTTTCACATCCTCCTATAGTTCCACTCAAGTTCACAGGGTTTACATAAAATGTCCACACGTGTTTCATCCACATGTAGTATATTACACTATTATCACATAGTTTGTTTTGTTTTAAGTTTAGAAGATATATGACCTATACCATTTCGGACTAATGTCGGACGCTAAAACCATTGGTCCCGCAAGTGTTATGCATGTTTCCCTCGGGAGGACACGATGACATTCTGCCGCTGGACGGCGAGATCCAGCGCCGACCTACCGTCGGCTTGCGGGGTTTTGCCAACCAGCTATCTCCTACCAACGGAAATCGCCCCAGCCGAGATAAGTTGTAAGCTCCCGCCCAGTCTCCCGACATGCATGGCAATGTAGCGCATGTAAGTAAGGGGTTAATGATAGGACGATTAAGAGGAAGGAATGATAGTGCGCGGTCCGTGGCCGTTTGTTGCCCGGGGTACTGCTCCGGAATTCGGCTTGCATTGATCGGAAACTACGGAAAACTACGCATCAGAGCAGCAGGCCGCTAGAATTGTCCTCCAGGCAGCGACTGAACTCGATGTAGCTATCTAGCAAGTGTCACCGCCGGGACTCAATCCTAGAACCTTCCGGTCAGAGGCACTGCAGCACATCAGTTGACCGGGAGCGTTAGCTCAGTGCATCAACTGATGTCACTGCAGCGCCTCTGACCGAGAGGTCCTAGGTTTCCACTCCCCACGGCGGCAGGATTTTCGACACTAGCTTTTCAGCAAGGTCGAATTCAGTCGCTTTCAAGAGGAGAATTCTAGCGGCCGGCTGCTCTGTTCGGAAGTTTTCCGTGGTTTCTCCGATCAACACCAGGCGAGTGTCGGAGCAGTACCCTAACAAACGGACCACTTACCATGCACGATCATTCCTTCCCCTTCCTTGTTCTACCCTTACCCCTTTCGTACACACACTTACACTAACATGCACTTTACTACTACACATGCCGGGAGCTAATCCCGAGGTTAGAGCTTGCCCCAGCTGGGGCAGTGCCCCGCTGGTCGGAGATACCTGTTTATTGGGAAACCCCGCTAGCCGACAGTAGTTCGGCGCCGGATCTCGCCATCCAGCGGGGAAAGATCACCGCGCTTATCCCGAGAAAAAATGCACTACACTAACGGGACTAATGACCAAAGCAGTTGACGTGCCCGGAAACACGAAAAAATCAAATCAATCAAATCAAATCACTTCAGTTGATGCCCTGAGCCACCTCTCCCTGTAAATCCGGCTCGAAGAACCATGTTCAGACCGTGCGTAAGAGGAAAGTTTTTTTTTTCTTGCGGTGAGGTGGCTGACCTGAGCGGCGGCGAGGAAGAGGCGCCGGCGGCGGAGGCGGCGCGGGCGCCGGCGGCGGCGTCCACGGGCACCGTGGCCAGGGTGGCGGGGGCCCGGCTTCCAGCGCGGGACCGACACGAACACGCGCCCCTGCCACACCTCCAGCCCCAGCGGCAGCACGTTGGCCGGCTGGAAGGTGCCCGACGTCAGCGCTGCGTGCCGCGCCGACGCCGACGGGAACATGAAGTCCACCTGCGCACGCGCAACTTCGTATAGTGGTTGGCTCTCTGCAGCAGCAGTCTCCAACCTCAAATCACCTGTGCAAATCACCTGTTGTGTTAATAGAAGTTTATGCAATTAGTTTATAAGGTTAAGCGTTATTGCATGAGTACATGTTTTGAAAACGAGCGACGTTAGGAGCGAGTTTTCAAATTTGTACGAATGCAATAAAGCAACATTATAAACGAGTTGCATACGCTATTTTTTTGTATAACAGCATTATAAATTTACAAGAGAATCAAACTTAATTTCGCGAAACAACGTTCTTGTGACGTCTCGGGTGCTTGACATCCAACGCCCTCTGGAAATCAAATTCAAGATGGCATTGTTGACATCCGTGCGAGAAAACGGTGGTCGCCTGTTCCGTCTTCTTCTACCTCCCCACGATTCTCTCGCTACTATTGGCTGAATGTGTGATGAATTCATGTCGCGTTTAATAATGGCGATGACGTCATGTAGCGTGCGATAAAATACTGGATTATGCACGATTCGGGGTATCAAAAATGGTCGTTTATAATGATGGTATACAAAAAACGTATTTTGAGCTGCACAAACGAAAGTAACCAAGTAAGACATTGAAAGACGCTCATGTACACACACACACACACACACACGCTCTCTCCCCCTCTCTCTATCCCTCTCTCTCACACATACACTCACACAAACACACACATATGTGTATGAGTGTGTGTATGCATATTTTGAGAGTAAAAGCAATAGGATAAAAGGGTAGAAAATGTATTGTTCATAAGTTAGATCGTTTTCTCCTTTGCTTAGCTATCACGATGTAAAATATCTCTGCTATTAAAATTCAAAATAAAAATAAAAAACTCAATGAAATATTTGACATTGTTTGAACCTCACAAAAGAATCAATATCTTGATGAAAACGTGACCGTTTCAAACTCCAATCACATTCTACTTTCATCTTCTTTCTCTACTTAATTAAAAAAATCTATATTCGGGGACGTCCGTTCATACATAGAGATCGATAACCCCATAAAGTGTCTCAGTGCAACATTTTATAAATAGCTGGATGTTGCGGCCGAACGTTTATCCCAATCGGTATTATTAAAGTTTTAAACTAGTGGTGCTCAACAACTCATACTTTCTCGCATTATTTCTGAATTTGCAATTTTCGAAAATGTAGAGTTTAAGGAAAATGAGAACTCCGCCATTACTTTAAGCGTCCCTTGATTTATCCGGGGGAAAATCGTAAAGAAAAAAATTGGAGCGTTTTTGGGGAAAATGTGTTTCTTATAAATTGCATTAATTTCAAACAGAAAGTTCGCGAAATCGATTCGTTCTTCAAAAACTTGTACATGACTTTTTTTTAAAGGATTGAGTTTTTGGAATAGATTTTGCTTAAGGGAAAATCCTTATCTTCAACTTTTTAGTTTTGAAATGTTAACTTTTTGTAAGTTTTAAAAACAGAGTGTTCACTGGAAAAGAGACCAGCACAATTTTCTACTGTGTTTTGATATACATGAAGGGAAAATTGAATCCGTTTTTGAGAAAATTATCGTTTAACAATGTTAAAATTTCACAAAAATTACTCATATTTTCAAAAAATTGTACATGTAAAGTTTTTATTGATTTTTGACGAGGAATTCATCAAATCATTGATTTAAAAAAAAATTAAACGAGTTTGTTTATTGTTTTCTTGTATAAAGCTACAGAACATCTAATAGTAAATTAGAAAGCTCCACTTCTCTCCTATCCTGTTCATTATTTCGATGTTTGAAAACTTAAGAAATTGTATGAATATATTTACGCTACTGAGTCACCCAATAACATATTCTCCGCTATGGGAAATGCAGAAATGGCCAGCTATTAATCTTTCTCAGCTTAGTCCGCAGTTCGTAACAATTGCCAACAATGAAGATTAGGCCCTCAGCCACACAAGTGGAAGCATCTCCGATTATTGAAAGTCGAGATATTTATGAAAACATTGATACGCGCAATTGTTATCTTTCAGCCATTTACGATTAATACTTTGTGTGATGATAGTTGTATGATGAATATAATGAACTTGTGGTTGGAAATATCACACAACGAAGTTACCCCTGATTGGTAGGCAACACACTCTACGTTGATGTTTGGCAGTTCACGTTCTGATCACATCAAAGCGATTTCGTGGACCAGTAGAACACCATTGCTTCGCCTTCTTATTTTTTACCTGGCAGTCTGAGTGCAAGTGAACCATTACAACAAATTGCAATGATATAATTCCGATAAATAGACAATGATAAACGTCTTGAAATTGTGTTTTAACGCTTTTTGGTGAATGGTAGTATTGGAGAAAGCAAAGGGAATAAGAAAGGTACGTAAAGAGCCCTCGTATACTTACTATCGAACAGGAAAATCAGTCTTTCCTCTAAATACTACATTTACTCAGCTGCAAGAAATCCTCTTGGTATCCATTAGACGTTTACAGTTTGGAATGTAGAGGTTTCCAACTCTTTAGTAGTATTTTGAGGCGCCAGCGCCGACGGGAATATCAAGATATATAGACTCTCGCATGTGCACAGTTCTCGGCAGGGTTCAACTGAACAGGAGGCAAGAATATGTTGAAGACTGGACAAATAAAGACCCTGATCCATCTCGGGAATCAAGTGATCTGGACTGCTAGCGATTCTTCTGAAAGTTTCCTGGGAGTGTTCCAACTGCATACGAAACATAAGTGTCTTAGAATAATTTTTTAATGGTATTTAGGAATAGCACGAAATACTTTACGGAAAAATGATTTACAACAATTAAAATATTAATCAATATTGTAAGTAAAATAAAATATTGATAGCCGCTTTATTGATAATGGTGGAAATAACGGTGATTATATGAATTGAAATTGAAATGGTGATTATAACGTTATAACGTTGCACAAATGGAACGCTCAATTTGAATGACCTTCGTAATTAGAGTCAAAATATACACTAAAGTTGAATGTTTATATACTGAATGATCACAAGTTCATGTCCTGAATATTTTATTTTTTAAAGTTACCAAGTAATTTGTACCTAATATCCAATGATTATCACTATTGTGAATACGATCAATGTAAGACCAATCCCGCAAGTAAATTTTATGACGCAGTAAAATGCTGTACTTAAAGACGTAGCACGCTTCTTGGACCCAAATACATACTAAATTTTGAATTTCGAAATATAGAATGTACTTGGTATTAAAAAGTAATTTCGATAATACATTTTGTCCTTCGATTCGGCAGTGACATTACATGGACATTTTATTCTTTAAATTAAATCATTGGTGACACGAAACACTAAATGAACGTTCAAAATTAGTTTTTAAATTTCAAGTGAACTTTTTAAATTTCAAAGTTCTTTCGAGGAAGTTTTTAGTGTTTTTAGTGAAAACCGAAACTTTTAGTTGTCTTCTTGCAACCTTAAGAAGATACACGGAAAACTATATAATTTATTACAATGTAAATAGCACGTCTATCATAGAATTATGTGCATTTATAAACAGAATGAGTGACAATACACTTCATGCAATGTTTGAAGAATTATGGCGAGAAGCATTTAGCTTTCTCAAATGTGTGGCGATGGTCGTATATGTCTTAAAGCAAAATATGCAATTGTTTAGGGATTCCCATCCGGGGAAGCGCGCCGCGAAAAAAACAACTACAAAATATTTGAAAAATAATGTTTATATCTGCAAATTTATTATCAGTCAACTCTACTAAAAATATTGAATTATAATGAATTCAAGCAAGAAAAAAAATCGTCGGTTTCCGTCGCACGATTACATAAATTTCTCTTCTTACGAAGCAATTCGCAACGGCGCGGAAGTAAAAATCTCCTTACTGTTTTTCAATAAATCTTGAAGATGTTTATCAGACGGGAAGAGCCGTCAATATTTCGTGCTTGGGAGTCCCAAGGTTCCTAAATCCGGCCCCGCGAGGAGGGCAGGGGCGGATCCAGCCGATCATTTAGAGGGGCGGAGAATCGTAAATTTTTGATAAATAATAAACATATTTGTTATTATGTTGTATATTATTGTAGTGTAGTTATTATACTATGCGATATTATTGTTTAATTACATAATTCGAACAAAAGTATTTCAATAAATTTTGCGAAATAAAGAAAGGTAAACGAAAACACGTGGCCCCCATGACCCTCCCTCCGGATGAGTGTGGAGTGTGGAGTGTGGAATGTGGAGTGTGGAATGTGGAGTGTGGAGTGTGGAATGTGGAAGTGTGGAGTGTGGAGTGTGGAGTGTGGAATGTGGAGTGTGGAATGTGGAGTGTGGAATGTGGAGTGTGGAGTGTGGAATGTGGAGTGTGGAGTGGAGTGGAATGTGGAGTGTGGAATGTGGAGTGTGGAATGTGGAGTGTGGAAGTTGGACTGTGGAATGTGGAGGTGGATGTGGAGTGTGGAGGTGGAGTGTGGAATGTGAAGTGTGGAGGTGGAGTGTGGAATGTGGAGTGTGGAGGAGGTGGAGTGTGGAGGTGGAGTGTGGAGTGTGGGAGTGTGGAGTGTGGAATGTGGAGTGTGGAATGTGGAGTGTGGAATGTGGAGTGTGGAATGTGGAGTGTGGAATGTGGAGTGTGGAATGTAGCGTGTGGAATGTGGAGTGTGGATACGCACCTGGCTCCAGCGGAAGACCTCGCGCAGGCGACCCGCGCCGGAGGGACCCAGCCCCGCCACCAACGACATAGACAGCAGCCACGGCAGCAGCGACAGCCCTGCGCAAGCACACCAACACGCTCATTAACTTGCATTTTGAGATATATGAGTTACGCCAATAACTTGATATGGCGTATGGAGGAGTGGGAGAAATTAGGAAAACTGTGTCACCTTTGGGGGAAAAGTCGTTGTAGGAGAAGTAAGCATCTTTCATATTGTGAATAAAAGGAACAGAGTAGTCTAGGTATTTTATGTTAATGCCTTAAGCGCATTTCCATCGCGTAGGGATTATCAGAGCTGACTAACAGCTACCGGGCGGAAAAACTCAGCTCTCAACCCTTCATCTCAGTCTATTAGCAATATGTTGCAAACATTGAACTATATAATAAAAGTCACGTAGTAGTATACGAAGCAAAATTACTTCTGTAAATATTAACAGTAAATTATATTTTCTCTAACCAAATTGATAACAACAGCCACTATTGTACTTAAAATTTTTCAAATGAATAATCCCAATGAAATTACAAGTGTGATATTACAGTTTTCAAGTCAACAATTTCCAAGACCCAGACTGTACATTTTGCTTCGAATTCTCAGACTTCGGATAATGAATTTATTAAAGGCTGGTTTGGCAACATTGCAGAATGCTGGTCGGGGCAATTTGAAGAATTGAATGTACTCTCGACCGGGAGCGGTAGCTCAGTGCATCAACTGATGTCACTGCAGCGCCTCTGACCGAGAGGTCCTACGTTCGAGTCCTCACGGCGGCAGGATTTTCGACATTAGCTTTTCAGCTAGGTCGCATTCAGTCGCTGTCTCAAGGAGAATTCTTGTGACCGGTTGCTCTGATCGGTAGTTTTCCGTGGTTTCTCCGATCAACACCCGGCGAATGCCGGAGCAGTACCCTACCAAACGGGCCACGGACCGCGTGCGATCTTTCTTTTCTCTTCCTTGTCCTATGCTCTCACCTTACACACTCACTTACACTAACATGCACAACACTACCACATATTCCGGGAGACCTGTCGGGAGCTTAGAGCTTGTCCCCGCTGGGGCGGTGCCCCGCTGGTGGGAGAGTCCTGGTTAGGGGGAAACCCCACTAGCCGACGGTAGGTCGGCGCCGGATCTCGCCATCCGGCAGGGAAAGATCACCGCGCATATCCCGAGAAAAAACATGCACTACACTAACGTGACTAATGACCAAAGCAGTTGACGTGCCCGGAAACACGAAAAAATCAAATCAAATTGAATGTACTCTCGATTGTTGTCACTTTCTATTTAAAATATTGCTATTATCAAGTATAAACAGAACTATTTTCAGTATCTAAGGTAGATTTGAATAGTAGAAAGTAACTTCCACCCAGGCTGTTCTATGGTGATCACCGTCATTTCACATGCTTCTTGTTTTTTTTCTCAAACGAGGAATTGGCGAGTTTCGAGCCCCCGTACCCCCCGGACGTTCGGGGGGGGGGGGGGGGCGCGTCGCAGGAGCCCCGTGCGCGAAAGCTCCCACTGGGTCAAGGCGCGCGGCGCCGCCGCCGGCGGAACTGCGCCCACGCCTCCGCCTCGCCCCGCCCACTCCTCCTACACCCACACCGCCATTTCCACGGTCTCCGGCCCCAGCCACAGCCCTCAACCGCTCAGACAACGTGCTCGGCTTCCTTCCGCCGCCCCACTACTACCGACCCCGGTCAGAGCCCCCGTTTCAACCTCACCCGCTTCAATCCCCGTCCCGAATTTCTCTGCTCCGGCCCCGTTCGGCACCCGGCCCCTCCCCCCCCCGCCCGCCACGCCCCTCGCCCCCGCCGCACGCCACAGCCTCAACCTCTCAGACAAAAAATCGGCCTCCACCCGCCGCTACCACAGTCCCTGCTCTACTCCCCCCCCCCCCCCCGCCCCCCACAGTCACGGCACGCCACAGCTCTCAATCTCTCAGGCAACGTGCTCGGCCACCTCTTGCCGCCACCATTGCTACCGCCACAGGTCCGTCTCTATCACCGACCCCGGTCATAGCCCTGCGCTTCAGCCTCGCCCGCTTCACTCTCCCCCGTATTTCTGTCTCCGGCCACAGTCACGGCACGCCACAGCTCTCAATCTCTCAGGCAACGTGCTCGGCCTCCTCTTGCCGCCCCCATTGCTACCGCCACAGGCTCCGTCTCTGTCACCGACCTCGGTCATAGCCCTCCGCTTCTGCCTCGCCCGCTTCACTGCCCCCCCCGTATTGCTCTGTCTCTGGTCCCAGACCGGGAGATGTGTCTTAGGGCATCAACTGATGTCACTGTAGTGCCTCTGACCGGGAGGTCCTAGGTTCGAGTCCCGACGGTGGCAAGATGTTCGACACCAGCTTGTCAGCTAGGTCGAATTCAGTTGCTGTCTGGAGGAGAATTCTAGCAGCCGGCTCCTCTGATCGGTAGTTTTCCGTGGTTTCTCCGATCAGCACCAGGCGGATGCCGGAGCAGTACCCTAACAAACGGGTCTTGGATTGCTTTCCTTCCCCTTCCTTATCCTTATCCTCACCCCTTACTTACACACACACTCACACTTACATGCTTTATACTATCAGGGGCTAGGTGAATGTTCCGGCTGGGGCAGTGCCCCGCTGGTGGGAGACCCTTAGGGAATATCCCGCTCGTTGACATAAGGTCGTCGCCGGATCTCGCCATCCAGCGGGAGAAGCCATATTTAGGCTGTAATATCACATACGATTACAGTGATGATACGAAAACAAAATTACGTTTCTAACATACTTGTGGAACAATAAACAAATATCTTCGCAATAAGATTAGAAAAGACACGCTGTTAAAATTTTATAAAATCATGGCCCAAATTTTCCCTCGGCGACCCCTGAGTAGGAAACACCCAGGTAGGGAAACTCTCTCGGTGACTCGTTGGTTAGCGTGCTCGCTTTCCGCGGCGCAACTCCGCGTTCGATTCCCGGCTGAGGCAAATTATACCTGTACGCTTTCCTTACAAATGTCCCAGTACCTATTCCTGTGTGACGATAAAAAAGCCCACTCTAAGGCTATGAAGACCGCTATATACGGTGAAGTCTTCGTGCTAACCACACGAACCCCTTATCCCATGGCTGAGAGGCTGGGTTGCGTCATTGTTGATGCAACGCGTCTCTTAGCCCTTGTCGGGCATTGAGCGCTTTTTTCTGGAGTAATCCTCCGTTATTGTGCAATTATTACACTGAATAATTACTATATTTGTCAAGTCTCGTCACGTCGCAGTCAGTCAGTGCCTTTTATCCCTTCGGCCAGGGGCTCGACGCCGTTAGATCCCGGGATTCCTGGCCGGTCACCCACCGTGGAACCCGCGAGTCTCGAATTCGCTTAACCTTCGTGACTTCACGGAGCGTAGTAAACGAATTCGGCTAGCGCCACCGGCTGGGTCACCGCTGGTCTTCCATGGCCCGTAACAGGCTGTCGACACATAGAACAGGAGAAGGGAAACGCAGCATGCCGACGTATATGACAGATCTGACGTTCCATCGGCAGAGCCACACCGCCACCCCTCGGATAAAACATGCACAATGTTGTCCGTAGCAGACTAATGATTTTGTCAGTTGACGAGTCCAAAAACAAATCAATCTTAACGTTGCTATAGGAATCAGAGAGATGTCAACGAGTGATCTACAATTCGATGTTCAATTTAAACAAACTCATCATAAACGTGGTTTATTTTTATTGCAATTCATTGTACTGTTTCCCTGTTCCCGCTAAATAATTTCTTTTAGTATCTTTAAATTACTGAAATTCTCATGATTCAGTGTTACTTGATAACACGATTTATTCGAAATAGTACTACTTTTATGTCAATATGACGGTGTACTGATACTGAAAATGTATATGCATTGTAAACTATAACGATACATAATTTTTTTGGGGTATTCAAAAAAGATGTTTTCAACTGAAAATCTTCCTCTACTTCTATAAAGGGATAAAAGTACTTGTATAAAAAATTACTGTGATATAAACTTCGTGACCGGAGATACTGGTACTGCTTTTTAGGGATATCAAGTATCATTTATTTACCAAAAACAATGACAAAGGGTACTTTCTTTTAATGTATCATAAAGTGATATAGGGAAACCTATTTGCATTGTTCTCGCAGATAAAATATATTTTTTAATTGAACTGTGACTGACGTGGAACTGCTGTTTTATTTTCACCGATAAAATGCATTTTATGACTTGCAAAAATACCTATTTGCGTAGGAAAAACTATTATAAAAGGAGTAGGTGCGGGCGATACCCCATGGATGACTTAACGCAAGGTAATTTTCCAGACTAGGAAATGTTTGATTAAATGGCATTGGTAGGCCTACATCATTTTTAGTGGGTTATTAATTTGGCGGAAACAGCCTTCTTAGTGTAGTTGAATTGTGCCTTCATTGTTCCTGCAAATTTGTTTCAGATCCAGAAAGTCAATTCTTGATAAATCAGTTAGTAGTGTATGCGATTCGTAATATTAACGAGGTGTTTTCCGTAAATATTTAAGCATATATTAAATATTTATCTTAATTTGTACAAATAATGATATTAAATTTCTTAATAAGTTCCCAGTCGGAAAGATGGTTACTTCTAAAAAATTTATATATTTTTAAATATATTATCACCAACTTAATTTTTCATTTGACCTGCAATTTAATAATAGTACTGCAAAATTATACATTGTGTTCTTATGAGTCAATAAACATTTCAAATTCTTAATATTTAGCAATTTTTTTCTCCTATAACTATATTCATTCGACATCGATGAGGCACGGATTAACTGTTAAAAATGGATAAAAATTTTATATTCTTTCAAATTATGTTAAAATAAACCATAAATTATGTTCACATGACAATAAGAAACATTGTCACTTATATAATACGGCTCATCCCAATGGTGATGCTATAATTAAATACCTAAAATAACGCAGAAAAATACAATAATAAAAATATGAATATTTGGACAGATATATTTTGTTCCCCCTCAGTTAGTTGTTTTTATACTCCTAATTGATATATTTTCCATTTATTGAGATAATTATTTATGATCACTTTAGTCTTAATTTTGAACATAATTAGTGTTCCAGGAAATATTGAAATGTATGGAGGTAAATAATAATTATAGCATAGATCGTTATAAATAATAATAGTTACAATGTTATATATATATATATATATATATATATATATATATATATATATGAATTTAAATGTTTAATTTTCAAGGGAAACATGCTAAACCTATGGAACAATGTACGAGGAGCAACTAATGAAAATATGTATTGTCCACTCACGGCAAACAATTGAATTTGATATAGAATAGTGTAGTTTTTAATGTTTTCTATACACTCCAGCTTTCAGATTTCTTCAAAATACGTTTTAACACATTAAATAAAATGCGTTTTAAAGAAATCTGAAAGCAGGAGTTTGTACAGCGTATTAAAAACTACCCGATTTCATTTCAAACTTAATTTTTTTCACCAGTGGACAATATGCGTTTTGATTAGTTGCTCCTCGTACGTCAGTGATACTCATAATATTGTAATATTTGAGCAACACAGTTACCTTGAGTGTTAAAATTTGAAATTAGTTGCTAAATATTTAATACAATACTTGAAAACTGTGTTGCTCATTTTATCACTTGACCATGTATTAACGTTGCATATACAGGGATATACAATGTTTTTTTGTATACCAGCACTATAAACAACCCGTTTATTAGCAAAATCGTTAATAATATGACATTATGGCACTAATCATTACGTAATCGCTATTTCTGCACACAATATGAGTTATCACTGACATAATAGTCACAGCTCCCATTTATCATCAGTTATGGAGTATAAAGAAGGCAGTGGTACCATGTAAATAGATTCTGTGTTCCCAGTAAAATCAAATATGTTGTGAAAAAACATGCACTTTTAAATCTAATTTATTAACTTATTACTACTTTAAAATTTCATGTTGATGTTATTCAGTGATATTTAACAATAATGACAAAGAACATCTAATTAGTTTTTATGAATATGAATAGAATAGTTGGATAAATTTGTCAGACACTCCAGAAGATGTATTTAATTCCAAAGTGCTTATTTTTTCTTTAGTTTCTGCACGAACCAATATCTTGTTGCAATGCAGATCTTGTTATTCACTGATTCTACAATGTAACATTTCTCTACGTTAGAGAAATTCTCGTCTATGAAAGCAACTAGCTTTGACTAGCTTCTGTTTCGCGCCAACGAAGTTTTAATGCTTGGAATGTTGTGATCAGTGCTCGCTGCGAGCCTTTGCCTTCAACTCTTTATTGCTTAAGGGAGAGGGAAGCAAGGTCATCGTTCAAGAACAGTTGCGCGAATAGTAAGTGAAGTAATACCACCATTATCGGCGACAAACGTTGCGGATGTCCTCTTAAACGAACACATTTACACATTGCCTTCAATTTTGAATATGTGCATTGTAAGGTAGACGCTTTACACTCTGTGGACTTAATGCTTAAATAATCATGCATTAACTATCGTATTTATTCTAGCATGTGTATTGTAGTAACCAACCTAATCCGATAGCTAGGAAACAACAACAGCCTTGCATACAAAATTTGCATATTTTCATCCATCCAGCAATCATTTCCTGATTTTGCAGCTTCTTCCAAAATTCCTTTTGGCAAAGAATCCATAATGTTTGAAACGTAAATTTCAAACTAATTGCCATTTGTAAACAAATGTTGCTTAGGTAGCACTCATGACGTCATAACATGAATCCGAGGTTACAACTTAACATTCTAATTGACTTCGCTTCCTTAAAAGTTTATAACACTGTTATACAAAAAATAGTGTATGCTACTCGTTTATAATATTACTTTTTTGCACTCATAAGAAAATATTACCGCACGAACGACGTTAGGAGTGAGTTCGGTGATATTTTCTTATCCGTGAAAAAAGAACAACTTTATTAACTAATTGCATAATATACTATTATGGAATTACGTGTCAAGAACGCATTATTTCCAGAATGCTTTGCTGGAAAACTAAAATATTGCTAGAAAGTAAGAAACACGTTTTATTCTTTCACATCCAGCAATTTAATACCAAAATATAACTTAATGCTGTCTCTAGCTATTTTTTGTGGCTTCTGTCAAATTCTAAAAATGTCACTTAAAACGTTACGGCCTATGCTTCAGTTCTTCCAATACGTATCTAGATATACGATATCTATGAATATTGATATGGCCAACATAAGAGAAGCATAGGTATGAAAAAATGCATACAAACATTTTTAGAGGAATTATTCGCTCTTAAGACGATCTCGTTTTTCTGACCATCCATGACTTTGCAACATTTGCTTCACCGTTTGATACTTTTTTCTTGTCTCGTTGTTTACTGATACTTTTTATTATTTGTCCTTCGAATCAATAATTCTAGAGAGCTAGACTATGATAGGCGTTGTTCTTCCTGAATAGGTTACACAATGAGGTAAGTGACAATGAACAATAGACTATTAGGAAAAGCTATTTATATAATGTGCTTAAATTTTGAGCATTATCTCATGGCGTGGCTGGTGTGATCAAATGGAGATCAGAAAGTTACCTCAACTTTGATGTCAACTTCAAACTAACTCATTATCAACGTAGTAGATTCATATCACAATACCTTATACGATACTGTTCACGCAAAACAAGTATTGTTATGTATCTGCCAATTGGAATAAATGAGACAAGATGCTAAATATGTAAATGGAAGTGTTATGCAATTTTACAAACCTACTAGAATACTGCATAATTTGCTAAAACAGCAAGTGCCTCTCCTTGACTTCCAACAAACCGTAAAACTCAAAACGTAAGTTGCTAAGTAGTTTCACGAACCCTCGAAAAGTTCTAATGAAAGATGAATTTCGAAATATAACCACATTTGAATATGTTAACTTCTGAATTACGCCAGAATTTATGTGCGAGATTACGGTGTACTCTCATTGCAAAATGCTCTTGGCCTATGCCACTTACAAATGTACTTTTCAAATATCAACTATCAAGGAACACGATTCTATGAGTACACGATTCTTAATTCGTAATATAATTCTTAAATATTTACTGAATTATATGTACTTCCAGCCACAGCAAAATTCTGCTGTAGCTTACCATCTCTACAGGCATTCTTCTATAATTATATTTAAAAAGTGATACGAATTGGATTAGGTGAGATTATGTTTATTTACGGTAGTTAGAAATATACAGAAATATTCGGAGGCTCCGTAATTGGAAAATGATATGGAACCGTCAACTTCCCATGGGCGACATTCCGGAATTAAAAAACACATTCCCTAAATCACAGCTTTGTATCATTTGCAATTCTACCACGTACAATTCTACACGCCTAATCGCACAATCGTCTTGGATGTGCTCTCTATGACCAAAACACAATAGACGATATTCGGTAGTGTGGATGATGCTTCTTGATGAATGTTATGTTTTCCATAATGGAACAACTGTCTTTGGCCTTTGAGAACGCAAGATATGCCTGTGATACTACATAGAAATGATTTTGCTGTTAGCAGCAGTAACAAAAAGGTGAAGTACGCAAGGGCGATTGGGTTAAGACATTTTATAACATACTTCTTTGCTTACCAGTTGTGAAATCGGACGGGGGAAGAAATGCTACAACTTCCTTATAAGTGGATAGATAAAAAGAAGTAATCTTTCACACTAAAAATGTATTTACACTTAATTCAGTTTTATATTCCTGCTGGCGCATTCTATTGTAATTGATTACTTATTTTTACCAATTTTTATGAATTTCCTTGATATACTTTCGGTTGGTTGGGTGGTTGTTGGTGATTCCAGGCGCGTCAACTAATCAGGTCATTAATCCCGTAAGTGTAGTGCATGGTTCTCTCAGAAGGTGCCTGTGTTCTTCCACCGCTGGATGGCGAGATCCAGCGCCGACCTACCGTCGGATAGCGAGGTTTCCCCAGACAGTGACTGAATTCAGTGACTGACAAGTTAGTGTCGAAAATCTGACCACTGTCGGGACTCGAACCTAGAACCTCCCGATCAGAGGCACTGCAGTGACATCAGTTGAAACACTGAGCCACCTCTCCCGGTGAGTTTTTCGGAAACCACCGAGTTTCTTCCGTACAAGTCTCATTCACTAACAGGAAATACAGTACATTTTGTATAAAATGAATTCGTAAAACTAAGATGTAAATAAATTTGTGCAATGAAAAATTGTATCTTTTTAGCATCGGAGGTTTAACAGGAATCGTCTTAGCAAATTCATCAATTAATTTTATTCTTCATGACACATACTTGGAAATAACTGTGTCACTGTTGAAGATGTAGATCAGATTAATTAATAATTAGATTTAAATTAATTCTAAAGGAAAAAATATACTGTTAATACTTTGTTTCTTAAAATATCGCCCCTTTTATGGAAAGTAAACCAACAAATATCTGTCAGAAGTCATTCCGTTTTCATCTTTATGTAAATTCCGTAATTCGAAGAACCTGCCGTCTAAGTGACAGTCCCTTATATGTCTGCAGCATGAATGTGAACATATCTGATAGTTTTCTTATATTCGGCCGTTTGATACACAAAGGTGAAAAAATTACAGAACCAAAACATCGTAAATTTTCTCGCGTTCCTCTCATCGTGGAGAAATCTTGGGCAACTGCAACTGGGCAACGACGCACAGTGGGCTTGAATGGGCTAAAACGTACGTGTGGGGTTTCTGCTCGTAATTCTGTTATAATCACGGGTACAAAGTATCGTTGATGGTCACAGATATATAATTTAGAATCTAAATGAACGAATGTTCGTAAGAATTTGCAAATTAGAAGTGTGGCCACCTTCATATAAATTATTTTTTAATGATAAATTTCATGCAGTTTTCAGTGGCGGATTGGAATTTCCAATTTATAAATATCAACTGTTCCTTTATAAGGTATTGTATATGATTAATTTACATTACTTTACTTTACTTTGCATACACTTGTATACGATGCTATTTTAGAATCCCTGAAGTCTTTTTATTTAAAATATTCAGTTATACGACTATTTTATTTGTTGTTCTAGACCAGTGTACAACAAAAACCATTTTGTGCACTTTTGTTTCACAACTTCGCTGCTTCAGGCTACTAGTGATTATTGATCAGGCTACTAGTGATATTAGCTCTTTTTTTAAATCCGCAGGTCGCGGTACACACACACACACACACACACACACACACACACACACACATACACATACACATACACACACACACATATATATATATATATATATAAAATTATATATATTATATATATATATATATATATAAACATTTTGTATATATGTACATAAACACAACACACACAAGTGTAAATCAGTAAAACATAATACGTAATACGTAAAACTGCAAAACTTTGTTGACAACAAAAATGGCTAACTATTTCTATATATCATAACGTATATCGTAACGACTTTGTATTTGATTCGACAATAATTAAGTAAATAAATAAATAAATCACCTGATTTGTCATGGCGAATTTGTTGTTTTTTCTTTCAGTTCCCGCTTTTCGGGCCATTTCAACCCACTGCCTGCCGGGCCGCCCGGTGCGCAGAAGGCTCCGAACAGCGCCGGCTGAGGCGCGAGGAGGTCAGGCAATCCGCGGGAAGAATCCGTAAAGGTCTTCTTTGGTTTCATTAATAAGAGTCGGCCGTCGCGGTGTCGTCTGCCGTTAATCGGCGTGCGTTACGCATTCGCGCCTTCACCTTTGGGAGCGGGATGCCTCCGCGCAGCGCGGAGGTCGCGAGCGAGCGTCTGGCGCCCCGCCACGCCCCGCCCACGCCCGAATTGCCTCGCGCTTTCTCCGCCCGCCCCGCGCCGACCGGACCGCCGCGCGCCGCCCCGCGCCGCCCGCGCCTCCCAGCCGCCCCACGCCGCCCTGCGCCCTCGCGCCGCCCCGCGTCCTCCGCGCCACCCCACGCCGCGATGCGCCCTCTCGGCGCCCCGCACCGGGAGCGGTAGCTCAGTGCATCAATTGATGTCATTGCAGCGCCTCTGACCGGGAGGTCCTAGGTTCCCACTCCCCACGGCGGCAGGATTTTCGACACTAGCTTTTCAACTAGGTCGAATTCAGTCGCTGCCTAGCGGTCGGCTGGTCTGATCGTTTTCCGTGGTTTCACCGATCAACACCAGGCGAATGCCAGAGCCCTACCAAACGGGCCACGTACCGCGCGCGATCTGTTCTTCCTCTTCTTTGTCCTCTCCTCTCCCCTTAAACACACTTACACTATCATGCACTACACTACCACGTATTCCGGGAGACCGGTTGGGAGCTTAGAGCCTGGAAAGATCACCTCCATCTCCCGAGAAAAAAACATACACTACACTAACGGGAATAATGACGCAAGCAGTTGACGCGCCCGGAAACACGAAAAAAATCAATCAATCAATCAATCGGCGCCCCGCGCCTCCTCACGCCGCCCTGCGCCTTTGCGCCGTCCCACCTCGCGGTGACATCCAGCCGCAGCCTTCCTTCTTTCTTCGCCGACGGTGTTGCTTTGCTTTGCTGTGCTTTGGAGCTACGGGAAGCGATTGGATTCTCAAATGATTCATTGATTAATTACAGGGGATTTCGTGCGTTTCAAACATTAATGTTTTGTCCCATAAGTGTAGTGTATGTTTTTATCTCGGGAGACGACGGTGATCTTCCCCCGCTGGATGGCGAGATCCGGCGCCGACCTACCGTCGGGTAGTGGGGTTTCCCCCTAACCAGGACTCTCCCACCAGCGGGGCACCGCTCCAGCCAGGACACGCTCTAAGCTCCTGTCCGGTCTCTCACTGTGTATGGAAATGTATGTAGTGCATGTACGAGAAACTGTGGGTACATAAGGTGTGAGGATAGGGCAAGGAAGAGGAAGGAAAGATCGGGCACGAACCGTGGCCCGTTTGGTAGAGTACTGCTCCGGCATTTGCCTGGTATTGATAGGAAAAACCACGGAAAACTACCGATCAGAGCAGCCGGCCGCTAGAATTCTCTTCGAGACCATGAATTAGATATTTATGTGTATTTAGTGTTGAAAACCGCTGTGCCTGTGACTGAGAGAAGAATGTTTCCGTATGCCGCGGCATTCTTTGGTAGAATATTATTCGCATGTACGTCCAATTTTGGTCTCCTTACAGCGGGTATCGTAGTAGTATGGTCAAAAACACAAAACCATAAGATACGTGCGAAAAAATTTACAGCCGAGCTGCCATAAAGATTCGAGGAAACAATACAGTAATGAAATCGACATATTTTCTGTCATTTATGACGCTGAAAGTCATATTTAGCCATATTTTTGTATTATGTAGTCATATTCTTATGTCATAAATTTTGACTATCACTTGCTATAAAATTGGAATTGTCGTATTACTGCAGTGATTGAATAAAACGATTATTTTATTTCGCTTTCTCTCTTTCACAGACATCTGAATTGAGTTAACTTTCGCAAAGTAATTGGCAACGTCTAAATCATTTAAATTTATGTAATTTAGAACAATTATCAATGTTTGTAGCTAGTCAAGAGGTAAGTATTATCAGTGTAGTATGCTTCAGATATACGTTTTACAAAAGTGTCAGGGTAAGCTGAGCCACTTTTAGAAGAATAACGAAGTTTTGTAATTTCAGTGCTATAATTAATATTTAAATATAACACTGAAAAAACATAACTTTCAATAAATTAAATAATGAAGTTATGTAATTTTATGTAATATTTTAGTTTGTAAAGTCATTACACTATGTAGATCCAACCAAAGAATGATGATTAAAAAAATGTACGGTAAGTATGCAAATTCTGTGCTAGCATTCCCAATGGAAGGATCCGCACACTGCACCTACAAGATGACATTGAACGAATCAAAGAAACGCATTTCAGTGACCTCTCAACTGACGCGAGATTCAATCCCACGGACATTTTCGGACTTCAAAGGACTTCTTCACCTCTTGTCTATACACTATACCTGCTTCTTATGATTCCCAAACAACTGGCAATAATGCACTAGTGTTGATCACCGTTCTCAAGGTCACACTTTTCTTACGGGCCGTCGTCAGCGTGACGTGTACGTGACCTTCCCGGCCGTAGAACAGGGGGGGGGTAAAAGACGCTACTTGTTTACCTTTACAAGAAAGGCTCGGACGGCGCGGGGTCAAGAGTAGAGTCAAATCATGGTCTTCTTGCCTTACTCGTAGGTGCTTATTTGCTGTCATGGTGCAAATATTTCATTTAAAATGACTACTTTATAGCTTAACAAATGTGATGAATCGAACGATGGAATTCTAGAGTTATGCAATCTGTTCCAATCATTGGTTTTTATTTATCATGATGTCTCTAAACGCAATGGAGATGATAATGAGAATTCGATTAGAAATGTGTTTAGAAAGTAACTTAAAAGCACTGTATTTTGCATAATGCTTTCGTGATAATAATTTGGCTGTACTCTAGCCAAAATCTTCGGTAAACTGTTGATCAGTCTCACAATAATTTGAGAGCTGAAAATACTATTTTTAAAATTATGCATTCTAATAGAATATCACTAGCATATTTTAAAAGTATAATGCTCGAGTCACAATGATACATATTTTTGTGTAGTTAAACTGACCCTTAAGGTGAGTGAGTGGAAATCTATAAATGATACATAGTCAGACACGTCTTAAGTCGAAGTACCAGCTTTGTCAGGTTTTAAAATAATACGAATATTACAAAAGATAAATAATACGACTCAAAGTAAGCATCCGCAGCTGTACTCTCGAGAAGTATTTTAGAGCCAGATATTTTCTTATTGTACTTATTTTTGCATACACCAAGCAAGTACTACAGCAAAACAACAGTGGGTAGATTGTATGTGATCCCTACATCTCAAATTTTGTTTCCGCATCCTCTTCACAGCAACTGTTGGGATGATGTTTGAATCAAACATTACACAATTTTTTTTATGTATTTGAATTTTTTGCTGAGATCTTAAGAAAGGGTCATGTAAAATAACTCAGAGAGTGTCAAATACAGAATTAAGAAACATCTATTTAAATCTCATTCCCGTATTTTGTTTCTTTGGATATATTAAGTACAAGATTCAACTAATTTTATTGGATCGTTTTCAATCAATCATTGTCTAAGAACTATAATTATTATTATCAATACAGTATTTGGTCTATATTGCTCTTTTCATAATTGTTGCGATGTTGAAATCCAAGAGATGCATTCCAACGTGAATTAACATCATCGAATTAGTTTAGGAGATTTTTCATTAAGCGGATGAGTCCCATAAAATTATAGTAATAAAGACGTTGAAGCCGAGAAGCGACTGTTTACCACGAACACATGTTTACATGTGTATTTTGACACTTTCTGTTAGTATCACCTATACCCAATTGGTATTCCCCACCTTCGAGGAACGCAGAATTCCAGAATACAGTTCGCACAGCATGGTGCATACCGAGAACATACGAAGAAATGTTTATCCTTTTTCATATACCATACACCACATGCAAACTATTTATAAACCCAGACGTTGCTTGTGGATGTCCTAGGTAAGGAGGACAGTGGGCCGAAGAACCAGAGAGGAAAAGCGCACTTACATTCTTCGATTTAAGAGTATGCATTTTGACTCATTAAACTCGTTAACTCATTAAAATAATAAAATTAAAATATATATATAAAAATCAATCTCAGATTGTTCTCGGGGATGATACACTACAATCAAATGAAAAAACCGTTTCCAAACGTTTCGTCCCCACCTACGGTGAAGATCTTCAATGGAAGTAAAACTTTTGATGAGTTGTTGACCCCAATTCCAGATGAAGAAAAACATTTTAACTTAGCAAATATAAATTAATTTGTGATAGACTATTCTGACGTTACCGCCATCATCTGACGTGCAAGGCGCTGTCGAGACTCAAAGAGTAGATCGCACTAGCAAAATCACATGTATTATTCCTACTTGTTTGTCACCGGGAGCAGTAGCTCAGTGCATCAACTAATGCCACTGCAGCGCCTCTGACCGGGACATCCTAGGTTCGAGTCCTGACGGCAGCGGGATTTTCGACACTAGCTTTTCAGCTAGGTAGAATTCACGCGCTGTCTGGAGGAGAATTCTAGCGGCCGGTTGCTCTGATCGGTAGTTTTCCGTGGTTTCTCCGATCAACACCAGGCGAATGCTGGAGCAGTACCCTACCAAACGGGCCACGGACCGCGCGCGATCTGTCCTTCCTCTTCCTTGCCCTTGTCCTAATTCTCTCCCCTTAAACACACACTTACACTAACATGCACTACACTACCACATATTCCGGAAGACCGGTCGGGAGTTTCGAGCTTGTCCCGGCTGGGGCGGTGCCCCGGTGGTGGGAGAGTCCTGGTTAGGGGGAAACCCCACTAGCCGACGGTAGGTCGGCGCGGGATCTCGCCATCCAGCGGGGGAGATCACCACCAACTCCCGCGAAAAAACAAGCACTACACTAACGGGAGTAATGACCAATGCAGTTGACGCGCCCGGAAACACGAAAAAATCAATCAATCAATCAAACCCAGTTGTTTGAGAACCATAAGAGGCAGGTGTAGTGTGTAGACAAGAGGTGACGAAGTCCATTGAAAAATCTGAAAACATCCCCGGGATTGAATTCCACGTCAGTTGTGAGATCATGGAAACGCGTCTCGTTCATTTGTTTAATGCCATCTTGAAGGTGAAGTCGTCCAAGGAGAGGTGCAAGGATCAACATCAGTTGGGGAAGGTGGCGGGAGTCGGAGATCGTACCCACTGCCTCCCGAATCTTGTACCTCCCTGGACGAATGATGATAATTGATTGATTGATAGATGCCAGGCGCGTCAACTACTGAAGTAATAAGTTCCGAAAGTGTAGTGCATGTTTTTCATCGGGATGTGGCTGTGATCATCCACTACCGGATAGCGAAATCCGTCGCCGACCTACCGTCGACTTCCCAAACCAGGTATCTCCCACCAGTGAGGCACCGCCCCAGCCACACGTTCTAAGTCCCCGATCGGTCTCCCGGCATGTGTGTTAGTGCATGTTAGTGTAAGTGTCTGTGTAAGGGGTGATGATAGGACAAGGAAGAGGAGAAAGATCGCGCGCGGTCCGTGATGTGTTCGTTAGGGTACTGCTCCGGCATTCGCCTGGTGTTGATCGGAGAAACCACAGAAAACAACCTTTCAGAGCAGCTGGCCGCTAGAATTCTTCTCCAGACAGCGGCTGGCTACCTAGCTAGCAACGAATATCCAGCCACTGCCGGGACTCGAAACGTAGCACCTACCGGTCAGAGGCACTGCAGTAACATGAGGTTGATGCCATGAGACACCCCTCCCTGTACGATTGCTGTGACTGAGTCATCTCAACCTGTCTCCCTTGGCAGGGGCGACCAGTGCAAGGGTGAGGGAGTGGGCGGGGCATCATAGGAGGTGCGGGAGCGAGGGAGAGGAAGAGGCATCATAGGGGTGGTGCGAGGGCTGGGAAGGTGCGGGGCATCATGGAAGGTGCGGGGTCGAGGGAGGGGCGGGCATCATGGGAGGTGCGGGAGCGAGGAAGGACGGGGCATTATGGGAGGCGCGGGGTGGAGGGAGAGGCGGGGCATCATGGGAGGCGCGGGGTCGAGGAGAGGCAGGGCATCATGGGAGGCGCGGGGGCGGGGGCATGATGGGAGGCGCGGAAGCGAGAGAGGGGCGGGACATCATGAGCGGTGCGGGGTCGAGGTAGGGGCGGGGCATCGTGGATGGTGCGGGATCGAGGGAGGGGCGGGGCATCGTAAGAGGTGCGGGGGCGACGCCATGACGTGCGGTGTGTGCGTTGGCGCATGCTGGCGCCCGCCAAATGCCAAGGCGCCGCCGGGTGCTTCGGACTTTCCGAGGCGGACGCGAGTCCTGCGGTGAGGATATCATTGGGAGCCCGGAGCTTCCTCGCGCGGACGTGATTAACGCGTGTGCGCCGGAAGAGTGAGGTTTCATGGTGAATAAGAGGAGAGAATATTTCGGTTGCAAGTCGTGTGTGTTCCATGAAAGTAGAACAATTGTAGATGTTGGAGAGATTCGTCGGAGCAGGCTCAACGATGGAACCAAATCTAGGGTGGATCTAAATAGAATTTCAAGGATATATAATTTCAATATGTATCTTCCTCTTACGTATATTTTGAAATAATTAAAAACTATTTTTAGCATAAAGTTAAAAAAATCATAATGCGAATACCTCATCACAATATGAAGCAATCGTGTGTTTTTTAAAATAAATGTAAATAAATGATAAATAAAATAAAAAAATAAAATAAATGATTTGGGGGTGGGTCAGTGTTTATTGCCGTACTCGAATCTCCCAGTGAAATTTCTAGAGGGGAAACGTATTGGAAGAAGGATGGAAGATATTTGTCGGATTGTTAACATTTAAATTCACCAATAAAAGAACTTCATTTCTCCCACTCTACGTAGAGAATCTCTATACAGATACATAGTATTTGTTACAAAATATTGAATTACAAACTTTTTACAAACGAAATGTGTATTTAATTTCTAGAAAAAGATCACGGGTTTGAATCCCGATGGACACGTTCGCGTTCTAGCATTCAGAACTGCTCGATTTAACCCTTTCAATGATTACAGGGTATTTGGATTCGAGTGGAAAAGTTTTACAAAAATATAAATATTACTACCTTCTGAAAAAATCCCAATTTTCAGGAGGCAAAGAGTTTCTTAATTACTTTGTCCTTGTAGCTGTCTGTAACATGACATGAAATAATATCTCCATATGTCAACGTCAAAACATAGTATCTTACAGTATCAAAGTGTGATAGTGTCTAACAGGAACATTGCCCGTTTAGATGTATTGTTCAGACATCTATTTCGAGTTTAGTATAGGAGATACCAACTTCCTCTTTTGGACAAGCTGTGATCATTTCTTCGGAACGTAGTAGCAAATCGGCGATTCCTTTACAGCTAAATGTGTGTCTGTCTGGTCGATACTTAGATCAATCAGCGAGATAAGCAATGCGTAACGGCGTGCATGTTGAGTGCCGAACGCAATTAGATCTGCATGACCTCGCGATCTCCGGCGATTTGTATTGACCTTGGCTGGACCTTTCACCTTACATCTAAAATTAAACGGGCTGCGTGTTACATTTGTAATATTCCTTCAAACGTGTTTGGAACTAGAAATCAACGAGGAACACGTCCGGAGAATGCGGTTTCACGATCGAGTCCAGGTTTGGCGAAAGATAAAAAAGAAGAAACCGGATGAACTAGACTGCGACGAAGGTGAATTTAATGTGTTGTTTACCGTATTCAAATTTCAAAAATAATATGGATAACTTATAAATATAAATAAATATCGATTTTGTTAGGAATTCTTGATATCCTTCTAGCACATTTCGGAACACAAAGCATGTTCAATAATCCGGATAACTGAATGAAAATTAAACCAAGGAGTGCCATTGAAGTTTTCATCGTAAACAAACTTTCTAAAATCGTTTATAACTCCCTATGAAGGTAACAGAAGTGGAGCAGATGAAAAAAAAACAACCAACAAACAAACATTGGTGTATTATTTCTTTCCAGTCTTTATTTACTAACTATAAATTAAGCGTGGCCGCTTTTAAACACACACACAGACACACACAGACACACACACGCACAGACACACACACACACACACACACACACATATATATATATATATATATATATATATATATATATATATATTGTTGTACTATATAGTACATTCTGTACTAACTTCATGTTATTTTTTCATGCTAAGGTTTGATGCCAAAAGTAAGACGTTTATAATAATGAAATAAATTAGGTATTGTAGTAAAGATAGTAATTATCTTGTTAGCGTATGCGTGTTTAATATAGTTTTATGAATTTCAAGAAATTTGAAGATGTATTTTTAAATTCGATTTTATATTTCTTCGGAGATTCACAATGGAGCTTAGGACTCTTTTACAGTGGTCATCATAACATTTTTTTAATTTATGAAACTATTTGTCTGTATACTTTTTAATATATTATTAAATTTTTTAATTATTATTTACTTCGGACGAAATTAACAAGTTAAAATTTGACTAAAATCAAAATTTGAGTATTGGAAAGCTGATCTCAACTGAATCACACGATCGTACGACAATTCAGTGCAATCCATGGTGCAAGGAATTCATATTGCTAAGGGATTGATTGATCGATTTTGTGTTTCTTGCGCGTCAACTGCTTTGGTCATTAGTCCCGTTAGTTTAGTGCATGTTTTTTTCTCGGGAGGTGGCGGTGATCTTCCTCCGTTGGATGGCGAGATCCGGCGCCGACCTACCGTCACCTAGTGGGGTTTCCCCCAACCAGGACTCTCCCACCAGCGGCGCACCACCACAGCCGGACAAACTCAAAGCTCCCGACCGATCTCCCAGAATATGTGGTAGTGTAGTGCATGTTAGTGTAAGTGTGCATGTAAAGGGAGAGGATAGGGCAAGGAAGAGGAAGGACAGATAGCGCGCGGTGCGTGGCCCGGTTTTTAGAGTACTGCTCCGGCATTTGCCTGGTGTTGATCGTAGAAACCACGGAACACTACCGATCAGAGCAGCAGGCCGCTAGAATTCTCCTCCAAACAGCGACTGAGTTCGACCTAGCTGAAAAGCTAGTGTCGAAAATCTGCCGCTGTCAGGACTCGAACGTAGAACCTAGCGTTCAGAGGCGCTGAAGTGACATCAGTTGATGCACTGAGCTACCGCTCCCGGTACATTGCTAAGGGACGCGGTCACTTATAGCAACAGGTGAGTTCTTAATTTATCCCAGACTAAAATGTCTGTAACTTGTACGGCTAAGTAGCATCGGGAATTCAGAGAACATACATTTTACCTATATCTTGAAAATCTGGCTACTTTTTTAGTATTCTCTGAATGATAGAATGTTGATTTATTGTCTTCTTTTCGTTGTTTTACCTGATGATGCAATCACAAAATTATTGTTCAAAGAGTGTGAGAGAACCTCCAAGACTTTTTCGCAGAGTGAACTCGAAAAACCCTATTCGTGAAAAGATAGCGATCGGTTCAAAGAATATACAAATATAGGGATTCCAGTTATGCAAAGTACATTTCTTTCAAATTCTTTGTCCAAGCAGCAAAAAACCGTTTACTTTGCTGGAGGTGGGTCATCTTTGAGTTCAGAGCAGGGAAGCGACATCGACAACAAAACATCGATGTTTAAGACATCGATGTTAATATGACATAGACGCAACACCATCGAAGTTATTAAAGATCGATGTTTTTAAAATTAGATAAGTAAGCGTAGAGGCTCACGTAAGGGGGTTACATTTATTAATTTTAATTGAGATTTAACTAAAAAACAAAGTCAAAAACATAAAAATAATTAACAAAACTTTGATTATCTTTATCGATTATTAAAAAATAATATAGTAATAGGCTTCTTTATTGACGAAAACTGTTTTATTTATATTTTACCCTTGGTTACTTTTGTCTAAGGATTCTTCAATTTAAGTTTATCTGAAAATTATTATAGGATTTTGTTATGACTACATTTTTATTTAAAAATTATTAACCACGTAAAAAGATCGAATACACGAAATCGATGTTAAAAAATCGACTTCAAAATATCGATATTTTAAACATCGATAATTTTATGAAAATGTCGATGTTTTGCAAATATTGACAAGGGTATCGCATCCCTGGTCCCATCTGGCCCCGCTCTGGCCGAATGCTGACGCCCGAGCGGGAGCGGGTCTGTGGGTCAGCGCCACGCAACCCGTCCGCCCGTGCGTCGCGCAATCGCAGACAGGTTCCCCTCGCGATGGGCGCGCCTGGACGGCACGGCGGCCGATTCCAAGCAGAGTTTCCCCGCGCGAGAAATTCTATTTATCTTCCCCCCGCCCGCCGCCTCATTAGGCCCCGCTCCGCGGCCGCGGCGGGCGGCCTTGCGAGTTGGGCGCGCGCCAGCCCCCGCACCTCGCCCCGGTGCGTGGCCCGGATTCGCACCCGCCCGCCCCCCCCCCGCTTTCCCCCCCCCCCCTCAAGGCCTGCTCAGCCCATCGCCGAGCGGCTGTCCTTCCCGACTCTCTTTACTCCGATCATGTCGTTCGAATTCGCACCCGCCCGCCCCACCCCCCGCTTTCCCGCTCCACCCCACCCCGCTTCACCCCCCCCACCGATACAGCCTAGCGACCCCTCAAGGCCTGCTCAGCCCATCGCCGAGCGGCTGTCCTTCCCGACTCTCTTTACTCCGATCATGTCGTTCGAATTCGCACCCGCCCGTGTTTGGATTCGTTCGGATTCGTTTCGGATTCGCACCCGTCCGCCCCACACCGACATTGCTCCACCCGCATCACCCGCCTGACATTGCCTCGCGGCCCCACAAGGCCTTCTCCGCCCATCGCCTAGCGGCTGTCCTCCCCGACTCTCTTTACTCCATGTCGTTCGAATTCGCACCCGCCCGTGTTTGGATTCTTCGGGTTCGTTCGGATTCGCACCCGTCCGCCCCACACCGACATTGCTCCACCCGCATCACCCGCCTGACATTGCCTCGCGGCCCCACAAGGCCTTCTCCGCCCATCGCCTAGCGGCTGTCCTCCCCGACTCTCTTTACTCCATGTCGTTCGAATTCGCACCCGCCCGTGTTTGGATTCGTTCTGATTCGTTTCGGATTCGCACCCGTCCGCCCCACACCGACCCCGCTTCACCCGCTTCACCAGCCTGACACCACCTCGCGGCCCCACAAGGTCTGCTCGGACCGTTGCCTAGCTGCTGTCGTGCCAGAATCTCTTTATCTTATCGTTCGGAATCGCACCCGCCAGCGTGGGACATTCCCGTATTCGCACTTGTCCGGAACGCCCCGTCCCGCCCCGCTCTCCCCCGCCACGCCCCGCTCCGCCCGTCCCACACCGCCTCACGACCCCACAGGGCCTGCTCGGACCGTCGCCTAACTGCTGTCGCTCCGGACTCTCTTTCCTCCGACCTTTTCGTTCGGAATCGCACCCGCCCGAGTTCGGATTCGTTCGGATTCGTTCCGGGTTTGCACCCGTCCGGCGCATCCCGCCGCGCACCTCCTGGCCATACCATTGGCCCGCCCCGCTCCATCCCACCCGACCCCGCCTCGCGGCCCCATAAGGCCTGTTCTGCCCATCGCCTAGTGGCTGTCCTCCCCACCTTCTGATCTTATTTTCGGTTCTTCGGTGGTCCTGGATTTGCACCCGCCCGCTCCGACCCGTCCAGCCCTCCCCGCCCGGCCCCGCCACCGCGGCTCCACAAGATCTGCTCGGACCGTCGCCTAGCTGTCGTCCCCGACTCTCTTTACTACGACCTTGTTCCCGCCCATCACCCGCGCACTTCTCGTACCCCACACTGTTACCTGGTTTGGTTTCTCCCTAACCAGAACTTTCCCACCAGCGGAGCACCGCCCCAGCCTGGACTAGCTCTAAGCTCCCGACCGGTCTCCCGAAATATGTGGTAGTGTAGTGCATGTTAATGTAATGTGTGTGTGTAAGGGGAGAGGATAGAACAAGGAAGAGGAAAGACAGATCGCGTGCGGTCCGTGGCCCGTTTGGTAGGGTACTGCTCTGGCATTCGCCTGGTGTTGATAGGAGAAACCACGGAAAACTACCGATCAGAGCAGCCGGTCGCTAGAATTCTCCTCCAGGCAGGAGGAGTCCTGAATTCGACTAAGCTGAAAAGCTAGTGTCGAAAATCCTGCCGCTGTCGGGACTCGAACCTAGGACCTCCCGGTCAGAGGCGTTGCAGTGACATCAGTTGATGCACTGAGCTACCGCTCCTAGTCCCGCACTGTTATCTGCTCTATGTTCGCCTCGGTCTTCCACTTCTTCCACTTTCCTCCCTCTCTTCCCCTCACACGTCTGGTTCCGACCACTGTCCACCCCAACACTTTCCTCCTCGCTTTTCTCTTTCCTGCTCCCAGGGATTATCGACTTTGCTCGTGTCTCGCTCCGTTCTACACCGCCCCAAAATCTTGCACCACTCGGTCGCACTCCGCTCTGTGCTTTGTTCTCCCTTCCGTTCTTTGATCTGTCTCGTCCTTTTTTCCTTTGATCTGATATAAGGCTGAGTATTAGGCACGGTTCCGACTCCCTTAACGATGCTATAATCCTCGTGAATTTATTTCTTGTGCGAAATCGTTTTGCCATGGGGCCATTGCATATGATTCCTCCATTGATTTCGCTGTATCGTCAAAATTGTTGACAGCGAAATCTTAGAGTTCGAATCCCAACGATGGCGGATTTTCGCCACTCTCTACATAGCTGTTTCGAATTTAATTATTGCCTGGAAGCGAATTCTAACGACCTGCTTCTCTGATCGGTAGTGTTTTGTGATTTCTCCGATTAACAATAGAGAAATGCCGAAGCCCTAGTATGCTTTGCATGCCTAGTATATCTAGAATGCCGGAGTATCCCAACAAACGGGTCACGGACCACGCGCGATCTTTCCTTTCTCTTCCTACTTCAATCCTCAGCCCTTACTTACATACATTTCCATACTGCACTACGCACACACCCACACACATACACAAAAGCGAAGTGGCTCAGTGTGTAGCGCGTTGACTTTGCAGGGGGTTTTCCTGGTTTCCCGCAGTCATAGAGGCGAATGATGGGATGGTTCAAAAAGACCATAATAATCTTTCATCATCATCATCCTTTCACCTCATAATTCATAATTCAATGCTTAACAACCTTGTCTTACCAAGGGGTACAGCCGAACAACTGTTCCCCAGAATGACACACGTTAATATCTCTCCGGGATAGAATATGACTGGGTCACGGAAGAGAACGTGTAGCGTAGTCATAAATGGACGAATCGCAAATAATAATAATAATAATAATAATAATAATAATAATAATAATAATAATAATAATAATAATAAACGCCGGTCCCCGTGATGCAGACGGTCAAGCCAGTATTCGTCTTCATTGAGGAGGCTGCAGGTTCGAATCCTGTGAGGGCATGGACGTATTTATAATTGCCCCTTCGGCACTTAACATCATCCTATCATCTCATAGTTTATAACTCTAGGTTAACAACCATGTTTAATCAATGGATACAGTCGAAAAAATCATCCCTCATAATGAATATAAACACGTTAATCTCTTCGAGATAAATATAACTGGGCCTCCGAGGATAATGTGTAGCGTGGTTCTAGACTGCCGATAACATATAATAATAATAATAATAATAATAATAATAAAGAGAAGATCATCCTTTCTGATTTTGCCTTAATTATAATTATCTCCATTTGGCCGTATTCAGAAGGCTGATTTATGCACCGGGCGGAGGCGGCGAGAGTGCAGTGAGCGTCCGCAAATGGAGAGGAGCGGCTTGAGAACAAAGCGAAAAGAGAGCATCCGTGAGAGCCAGCCGCCCTTCCCACTGGCTATCTGAACATTGCATCTGGCACAGCTACTGTAATGATTCCGTCATGCAAAAAGAAACATTATAAACATTTTTTTAGTAATGGTGCCATGGGAGGAGAGCGCCGTCAAGTGTTTTCGAAGCATGACGAGCGGCGAGAAATCGCATTTAGAAATTGAAAGAATATTCGTGTACGAGTCAAAAGAATACAACAATATATGGACATTTCGGAAATGATACGAATTTCTAAAACATTTAGTTGTGGATAATTAGTAGAGGGGAATTGAAAATGGAAAGGATAAACAATGTAAGGAGGACCGTCGACTGTTTTTTTTTTAAGGAAGCGCTTCGAAAAAGTCGAGGGTGATCAGAGGATGATTAGCCGTCGTAAATGATACGAATTTCTAAAACTTTAGTTGGGATAATAGAGGGAATTGAAAATGGAAAGGATAAACAATGTAAGGAGGACCGTCGACTGTTTTTTTTTAAGGAAGCGCTTCGAAAAAGTCGAGGGTGATCAGAGGATGATTAGCCGTCGTAAGGCACGGACGGAGATGCGTGGTAGGCGCGATGAATTCTAATATACATTTTTGTCAGAGGCATAGTGCTAAGTTATTCGTGAAGAAAATGGATGGAATTGGAGTGTGTGGTCGCAAGAAGGTTTGTGGAAACGGATGGGGCCGTGAGTGTACAGCAGCAGCTACTCCAAAAAGGGAAGTGAGACTTTTTGACATTTTTTTGTTTATGTGTAGTTAGTTCAAGTTTAAAATACATTGTAGGACAAAAATTGTGAGGTTGTGGTTGGAAGCGACGCCTAAATGGATCCAATAATGAGTAATAGTATAGTAAATTTCGGAAGGTGCACCAATAATAAATTAATGAAAGTAATTCAAAATTTTAGTATTAATTAGCAGTGTCGTTAGCTTAAAAAATTGTGATTGTTGTATTTTTCTTTGGCTAAAGTAATCATTTAAATAATTAAAAGGAAATAAACGCAGTTGTCGTTATTCAACTATGGAAACAAATTTCCGATTTTTATTTTTAATTAGTGAGAATTAGTCCCTACAATAATAATAGTTTTATTTACGGTTTCCCGTATGGACCGGTTCTGCGTACCCACGGATATAAATTCGTTGATGTGGCTTCCTATTATTACGACGAGCTAGTAAAACAGGATAATGGGATCCTATATCTTGGGAGAGATTGATGGAAATATAATATTGTTATTGTGATAGGAGATAAGGATAATAGGAACAATGACACTACGGCAAGATCTATTAGTAATATAAATATTAGGTGATGGTGCTAAAAAGAAAACAAACCCATATAGGCAATCTTTTTTATTTATCATTTTTCATGGCATTCCATTTCTACTTGTATTTTCTAACATTAAAGTACTTATGTTTTTGTAAATATTATTTATTAAAATTATTTAAAAAATAATGTTTAATCTAATTATATTTTGTTGTGAATTACATATTGTTTATACCTAATCGAACAATTAACGGAAGTTTATAGATGTAGAGATATGCTGGTTTTAAAACAAAAAATATGTTTGTAAATCTTTCCGCAAGTACTAGGTGTCTCAAGTTACTACTTTACCCCCAGAGTAAATTTCATGGCGTATTTACGTCGAACGATGAAAACTATCAATTACGTAATTAAACGTTTCGACCAAGAAGTGCCGATACAGGGGAGAACATCTTTCTGTTAAAGGTAGCATTGATGGGCGTTTCATGTTGTGAAATAGGATATTGAAACTTCGATAATTGTGACACTGCATACAGTGTTCAACATACATACTGTGATAATGTTTTCTTCGCACGTAAAAACATTCTGAGCAGCTTCGGAAGAGAAATAAATTCAGCACAAAATAAATTTAATCAAATCCTGTCATGCACATGAGTCCATTTTTACGAAATATTTTGGTAATTTAATGTTTCTAGGTACTATAATAATTAGTAATGATTAATACTGAAATGATAATAATGATTAGTTGGTGATCAGTTTTTAATTCTTCTTTAACACTGTATTAAATTATTTTTTGTAAAACATTTGTGCCGAATTTTCTGTTTTTCATACGCTTTGCAAACAGACTAAAAATTAAAAAAAGTATAATTGAGATGGTGATTAATTTTTTATTTATATATTTATTTTATAAATATTTATATAAATTTTCTTGAAATTTTGTCAGTGACAATAATTATTGACATAACTCGCGTTAGGAATTTCCCAGTGTCCTGTTGAAAGACAAAGGGGACTAAGCAAGCCTGTGTACAGCTTCATCAGAATCAATATTTTGTGTAAATTACTCCTCGAAGCGCTGGCCACGCCCCGTATGGAGTGGGATTTTGGAATGCGTCCAGAGTTAATAACATGCCTTCGTCCTTAACGTGGCACGTTGAGTCACGCCACAAGAAAGTTTCGCAATTATCTAACATGAAAAGTGCGTCTTTAACAGAATGTTGATTCTTGGTTCGAACTAGTATAATTGAAGGTTTTGTTACAAGAACCAACTTAATTCCAATTTTCCAACCACAATTAATTCCAACCACACTTAATTCGTAATTTTTCAGAAGGCATGAAAAACGTCACTGTGTAGACAGGCATAGTAATGAATTTGTGATTTTTCCCCACCTAAAATCATTCAATGTGTTTGGCACTTGCCGATAGGAAATGTCCCAGCAGGTAGCGCTAGTTGTAGGGAATAACAACTGAACTTGTGAAATATCTCAAAATGAGGAATTTTGGATTTGTTTGGTTCTTGTAAGAAACGCGTCAATTTTATAGTTTATAACACTTCATAGACTAATTCACAATAATTATTCATAGACTTCGAGGAAAAAGTTAAATTAACAAATTGGAGTCATTTTTTAGAAAAGTTGATTATTTAAGGCTTCATGAAAAGTACAACAAAATATCAAAATATCCTTTTCAAATTTGCAGGGCCTCAAGTTCGTTGAAATCGATCGGGGAATATCCGTTTTGGAGAACATCGTGTGAACGTTTTAGGCGCTAGTTTTGACTACAGACAGGCAAATGGAGTGACTGAAGGATAGATGGACAGATGGACGGTCATTTTATTGTCAGCTAATTTTTCGGTAACAAGGATCTCAGTGTTTACAAATAAAAGTATCCAGAGCTTTTTACGACAATCATTTATTCAGTAATTTCACAACGTTTCGTAACTCGTTTTGTTACATCTTCAGGTGCTAAACTAATGGGACACAGAAATTTAGTGAGAGAACGTCTCACTAAGGAGGTAATGGTTAGTTATGTGGTATCAACTGTGTGAGACTGAGGTATTTCGTTATGTTTCCTTGAATTGGAACCCCTGAAGATGAACAAAAGAGTTACGAAACGTCGTGAAATTACTGAATAAATGATTGTCATAAAAAGCTTTGGATACTTTTATTTATAAACATATATTGACAATTAAGAAGAAATATTGATTTACTAAGGACCTCAGTGACCACTATTCCTCTTAATATTACGAAGAAACATCGAATGATTGCAAATTATGAAGTTAATTGGAAAGCGTGTAATCCATTTCCTCAACACTATACGTAAGGAATTAAAGTAACTTATTATAGTTTCATTAAGGGGAAAGAGTTAATTATAAATAGTTTAATCCCGCTAGTTATCAAAAGGGACTCCATGAAAAAAAAACGACACTAGTTTTCCATAATAAGTATTTATTGAGAATTTGAAAGCACATCAACTGTTTGAATTTTAATCAATGTTTGAAAATTATATTTTGTGAAAATTGTTATTGGAATGAGGAAAAACAATTATTGATATTATTGAGGTTTTAAGGCATACTTCTTTTAATAGTTATCAGTCGACCTCAGTATATTAAGGTCGAGAGAAAGAAAAAAAGTTACTTAAAAACGGTTATCGGAAGCACCTCCATGGTTATAAATTAAGAGATTTATCTAAACATTTATTATCTTGTAACTGCTTTATATGAATCTTGAGATTCAAATGTCGCGGCGAACTACACTGTGCGGCGTACACTAAGTGACCCACGCGAACGAATCTCTAGTTTTCGGGTCTCTTTTCCTGTCATTGCCGGTCACACAATGAAACCAGATAGCGACGTTGGCAGAGGAAAGGTCGTGTGTTCATAGAATAGGCATCGGAAAATATAGAAAAGCAGCACGATTTCATGTAGTGCGGAGATAGATTTTCTCAATCTTCGATCGTAGAAATATTACAATATTGGGAGTCTGCAATTTCAGTCACGTGGTTTCGTAAGTGAGGTGTGCACCCATGTTGTTTTCAAAAACATAAAAACAGCTCATGGTAGCATTTAGTTTAAAATAGTGTCAACATTTGGATGCCAGTTCGTTGGTGAGTACAAGTTTATAAGTGTGGTATTGGATTTCATACGATTATAGAGTAATGAATTATAAATTCAGAAACAATTTATTTATTTCATGTCAAATTATTGATAAATGTTTTATTATTTAAAAGTGTAAACAGTACACAATAGTGGCTACATAGGTAGACATTAGTGTTTAAGATTCAAAATACATGTAGTATTTAATGCCCTGAAAAGTGCAAGAAATACTTGTGTGGATTACGTGCTTATTAATAATGTAATACGTTGTTATGTGCTGTGAAGGATAATGTGTTATCAAAAATACTTTGTACAATATGAAAGCGATTGTACATATGAGCGCGAACGATCGCGTTTTTATCGTGAATAAAAACCAGACCGTGTAGAGAGCTTCCTAATCACCACATAATCGAAACACGTTTTACAGCTTACGAGTGCAAAAGAATCGTGCAATCTACGTCGAAGATACTTTATTGTGCGGCAGTTCCACTTACATCACGCTGCATTCCACTCACAAAGAAGACCAGTTCGAAGGCCATGGCGGCTATAAAGATCGAAGTGTGACCAGATCGTTAAAAGAGAAAGTTGATAATTGCCGGCCGCTGGCAACGAAGGGCTGGGCAGATGGTCCACCGAGTCAAAACTTAAAGAAAATCTCTTACCGTACTGCGGAGACCCTATCTTTATCGAAAGTGAAGGATGGGAAGGCGGGAGGCTGGGAGTCTGATGCTGGGATGTAGGTCACGGTGTCCTCGGAGCATGGTCGCGGCGACAAACGGTACCGTGCGTATAACTCTGCGAAGGTGGTTGGCAGGTCGGGGACGATGTTTGTGGTAAGAAGGCAGTGTCAATGGCCGGCGAGAAGCACGAACCTACCTAGTGGATTTGAAATAAATCAATTCATCAAACATCAGGAAGTATTTGAGACGTTCGGGTGTAAATAATCGCATCTGAAATTTCGGAGAAACTCGATTTTAGCCTTTATAAAACATGTTCATAAAGATTAATATCTAGTTCCTTCAAAATGTCGGATGCCATTATTTACTCCCGAATGCCACAATTACGAATGGATGTTTGATTTTAAATGAATGTTTACTTTGTAAAGCTCTACTTAAATTATTTCATAACAATCATACAATTTATATTATGATTCATCATCAGTTGAATCATAATATGAATTAAGTTAAACAAAAGGCATTGAGGCTGTTCATCTTCCTGTATGTCATTCGATTGATTCCCCAGTTGCTTCACGATTTCACTGATGGTCGCAGTGCGTCTTGAAAAGCTGTTTGCTAAATTATTTTTATAATATTTTGGTTATGTTCTTCTTTTTCTTCTTCGTTTTAATTAAACTATTCGTTTTATGCTGATGCAAAAATAAAAGCTTAGAATATAAGTCAAAAATAATTTTCTCACAATTTGTAGATTATTGAATTAATGTTCTTGGTGCTTATCAGAATAACATCATTTTTAGAAGTAACTCAAGTATAGGAGAGTGTGAGCGTGATTAGTGATCGATACGTGTGTGAATCGATACATCGATGTATCGATATATCGCTGAAGAGTTTTCGATGTCGATGAAAACGACAGACACATCGATTTTTAAAACATCGATTTTTAAAACATCGATTTTTAAAACATCGATTTTTAAAACATCGATTTTTAAAACATCGATTTTTAAAACATCGATTTTTAAAACATCGATTTTTAAAACATCGATTTTTAAAACATCGATTTTTAAAACATCGATTTTTAAAACATCGATTTTTAAAACATCGATTTTTAAAACATCGATGTTTTAAATAAAGACTAATAACCTTGCTATTTGCCTACCATGCACGGGCGAAATGTGCACCGTGGTAATAAGGAACACGCAAAACATCGATATTGCTTTATTAAATATATAAAATAAAAAAATCGATGTTTTGGCAACAAAATATCAATGCGAAGAAAACATCGAAAGCTAAATATCGATGTTCGTATATCGATGTTTCTGGTGGGAAAGATCGATGTTTTTTTTTTGCCATCCCTAAGCGTGATTGTCTTTGCTTCCGGAAAAATTCCCGCACGCCATGGCGTACGGTAATGCTTATAACCTTGGGGAGAAGACATCGGGAGGTGAGAGAGGAACTAAAAAGAGAAACTACGGTAGGATGTCTCTGGTCTAGGAGTTCGAATAAGGAAATTGGCCTGAGACAAGCAAGCAATGATTGAAGGTATTTCATTACAATCAGAGCGCTAAAAACTCTTTGCAAATTGATAAGCTTTTATTCTCTCTCAGAAGAAAGTAATGGTTAAACATTTACAAAAGTGTAGAAAACTTTTGAGAATGCTGAATTTAAACTCTTGTTATATTTGGATGTGGTAGTGTGATAAGCTGCAGGTTTTACTCGAGAAAGCTTATAGCTGAATAAAATAAGATTGCCATTGAACAAGAACCACACAAGAGGTCACAATTGAATCGGTACAATCTACAAACAAATAATTTGTTATTACTTAATACCACGTATTACCATCATCTCTAAACTTAAAGGAAAGGGCATTTAGCCAGAAATTCTTCCTTTCTCTCTGTTTATTTCTCCCTCCATTTGTCTACTTTCTTTCATCCTCCTATCTCTCTCCCCCCCCCTCTCTCTCTCTCTCTCTCTCTCTCTCTCTCTCTCTCTGCGATAGCGGGAAGTTCGGGATTTTGTAATCTGTGTATTGGCAGAATTACCGTGGTTATGTTTTGATTGATTGACTTGTTTTCGGACGCTTGATTTTCTTTTATTACACTGATAAACAAGCTATAGATATATGGCATGGTGTTTACTTTTTCCAATGTAGTTTTTATGTTGACTTTAAATCTGAAAACCGTTTCGCTCTGTGACGTCAGGTTTTTAAGATTCCGACAAAAATTAATTTTCATGGAACACCATTTTTATCTCCCCGATTTTTGTATTTTTCACGCATCGACACACATTTTCGTCGTCTGCGAAAAAAATTATATTTAAGGTAATATTTTAATGCATTTTCGATATCACATTACTTTGCAATTCGTATATTAACTTTTGTGTGGACGTTCAAGGTCTCTTGACAACCATCGGGGTGGAACACTGGCGGTTGTTTATCGACCCAACTAAAACAAGTTTGAAAACAATATTATTACAACATGGAAACAAATATGCATCAATACTGGTTGAATATCCTACCCTTCTAAAATATGCACATGAAACTATCTCTCTACTTCTTGAAAAAATATGCTATCACGAGTATAAATAGTGTATCTATGGTGATTTAAAAATCATCACTATTTTCATGGGAACGTCTGATAGAGTACATCAAGTACTGCAGTTTTATCTGCTGGTGGGGCAGTAGAGATAAAAAGCACCGCCACATAAAGAAAATAATGCCCTATCAAAACTAGAATGCACACAGGAAATAAAAAGGCCTTCGAGTGCTGTAGATTGACCCTGACAACGGTATCATGCCACTGCTTCGCATAAAGCCGAGACTCATGAAAAATTTCATGACGGCACAAGATAAAGACTCCATACGAGTCTTAATCCATTTAGGCACTTCTTTTCAGTACCTGTGCAACAAGATTCCGGAGTTAAGTTAGTATGCGAAAGTGTCTTCACAGGTCCACAAATAAAGAAGGAAATTCCTGGCAGCATTTCCAACACTTACAGAATGATACTTAAATGAAGTGCATGGATGGTATTCAAATCAGCTGTACACAATTTCCATAAAAATTATAAACCTGCTATGTAAATATTGGGAAGAAGTGCATCATTGCCTACAAAAAGCTGGGTGTCAACATGTCCCTCGAAACTCATGTCCTCGTCTCACATCTTGACTTCCTCCCCGACTTGGTTCGGTCAATTTGATTTGATTTTTTCGTGTTTCCGGGCACGTCAACTGCTTTGATCATTAGTCCCGTTAGTGTAGTGCATGTTTTTCTCGGGATATGCGCGGTGATCTTTCCCCGCTGGATGGCGAGATCCGGCGCCGACCTAACGTCGGCTAGTGGGGTTTCCCCCTAACCAGGACTCTCCCACCAGCAGGGCAACGCCACAGCCGGGTCAAGCTCTAAGGTCCCGACCGGCCTCCCGGAATATTTAGTAGTGTAGTGTATGTTAGTGTGTTTGTGTGTAAGGGGAGAGGATAAGACATGGAAGAGGAAGGACAGATCGTGCGCGGTCCGTGGCCCGTTTGGTAGGGTACTGCTTCGGCATTCGCCTGGTGTTGATTGGAGAAACCACGGAAAACTACCGATCAGAGCAGGCGGACGCTAGAATTCTCCTCCAGACAGCGACTGATATCGACCTAGCTGAAAAGCAAGTGTTGAAATTCCTGCCGCCTTGGGGAGTGGGAACCTAGGACCTCCCGGTCAGAGGCGCTGCAGTGACATTAGTTGATGCACTGAGCTACCGCTCCCGGTTTGTTTCGGTCAATGACGAACGTGTTCTTCACTAGGAAATCTCGGTGATAGAGTAACGTAGCAATGGAGGTCAATGGAGGGCAAAAATGTTGACTGACTACTCCTGAACACTTCAGCCGAATCTTTCCAATGAACAGCACAAACGCAAATCTACAGCCAAGAAATTCAAATCAAATGCACCTTAGATTAAATATTTTCAGTGTGTATGGATTTTATGTATGTGTTATACCTTGAAATTTATATTAATATGTAGCACGCGTGTCAAGTGATTCAGTTTCACTATTTTTGCAGCTAATTCCACGTTCATTCGTTCATTAGTACTCCATTTAACAAAAATATTCTAGTGAGATATAAGTCATTGAAGGAGTATATCTAAAATTCGGTGGGTGATAGAGACAAATGGATCAAATATTTTGAATTAGCACGTCTCACTTATCTTAAAACAAGAGTTAGATACCAAGATAACGGCCATTTTAAAAATTTGTTTTGCAGTGTTATCGGGAAGGGGATTTGTAAGGTAAGATCGGTCCATGGGTTCACGTTCCATTTAGCCTAGGGTGTTCCTCCGGAATTCGTATGCAAATGATCGGAGAAAGCCTAACTTCTAATCGGAGAAGTCGGCTTACGAATTCGTTTCCAGCAAGCGCCAGAAACTCAGTGATGCTAAATAAATCAAATGTATCTCTCGCATTCTGCCAGGATGAAGCCTGCAACCTCCCAATTACAGGTAAGATTGATCATAAAGTATACTCGACCGACCTTCACGTTCAGTTACAGGTGTTTCGATATTATGGAGGAAGGGTCATAGGAAGATAAGGGGTTAGCCCTAAGGGTGGAGAAGGAAGGATTGTGTGTTGGCCAACGCCTCTTGCTGAAAAAACTGCTTCGACGTTTCCGTGAAGTGCAGGAACGACTAAAGAGAGCAACAGTAAGGGAGCCTCGAATTCTCGTCCAGTAGTCAATTACTGTTGGTCTCCACAGTTATTAGTCGGTGCGGTGTCGATAATCCGCTACCTTCGTTACTCGAAACTACGACCTTCCCAATATACACAGCTTAAGACGCAGACTCGCAACTAAATACGTCGTATTTAGAAATCACTAACGGTTAGGCCAGACTTCGGCTAAAGAAAATTTCGGATGCGGAAGGCCGACAATTCTGTCGAAAGGTTATGGTTACACTGCATTCGACTGCACTAGACGTTCGCCCACAGATAATTACTTATGGACATGTAATGGAAGGAAAATGATCAAAACTGCTCGCTGAGAGCTATATTTAATTACTGACGTTTGATATGACATGATAATTTTTTTAAAAGAAACTTAAGGTTCCTTTTGTATTAATGAAATTAGGTTAAATTTGCCACAAACAAATTAACATCCTGCTTCCCCTAGTTATTTTGCAATTTACTTTCCATAATTTTCGAAAATTGAATTGCAGGACTTCCACAAGGTTTTTCGTTCGTAAATTAAGTAAACAAAGTTTGTTTCTATTCATGTTGAATGGCTGAGCTCGACCGATTATTTGATTGATTTTTTCGTGTTTCCGGGCATGTCAACTGCTTTGGCCATTATTCCCCTTAGTGTAGTGCATGTTTTTCTCCGGAGATGGTGATGATCTTCCCCGCTGCATGGCGAGATCCGGCGCCGACCTACCGTCGGCTAGTGGGCTTTCCCCCTAACCAGGACTCTCCCACCAGCGGGGCACTGCCCCAGCCGGGACAAGACCTAAGCTCCCGACCGGTCTCCCGAAATATGTGGTAGTGTAGTGCATGTTAGTGTAAATGTGTGTGTAAGGGATAGGACAAGGATGAGGATGGAAAGAAAGCGCGCGGTCCGTGGCCCGTTTGTTAGGGTACTGCTGCGGCATTCACTTGGTGTTGATCGGAGAAACCACGGAAAACTACCGATCAGAGCAGCCAGCCGCTAGAATTCTCCTCCAGACAGCGACTGAATTCGACCTAGCTGAAAGCTAGTGTCAAAAATCCTACTGCCGTCAGGGATTAATTAATAATTCATTTGACACCGATGTGTCGATCTGGAATCTTGGCCCTGATTCCGGAACATCTCGGTCGCAGTGCGACCGGACCTGATCTTGAGCGAGTGTTTGAATTATGTTAACGGCCGTGTTTGTCTGCAAGCAAATTTGCCCGAACACTGATCCATTTTATGTGCGCTCGGTGGCTCGTTGGTTAGCGTTCTCGCTTTCCACGGCGCAACCCCGGGTTCGATTCCAGGTCGGGGAAAATATTAAGTGTGTGCTTTCCTAGCAATGTCCCAGTATCCGTTGTTGTGTGACGATGAAAAAACTCACTTCTCAGATTGAGAAGACCAGAGATACTGCGTAGGGATCGCTATGTGCTAACCACGTGTACCCCTCAACCCATAGCACCGGTAGCGGTAGCTCAGTGCATCAACTGATGTCACTGCAGCGCTTCTGTCCGGGAGGTCCTAGGTTCGAGTCCTGATGGCGGCAGGATTTTCAACTCTAGCTTTTCAGCTTGGTCGAATTCAGTGGAAGTGTTCAATTCAAGTTCAATTCTCTGGAAGAGAATTCTAGCGGCCGGCTGCTCTGATCGGTAGTTTTCCGTGGTTTCTCCGATCAATGTCAGGCGAATAACCGGAGCAGTACCAAACGGGCCACGGACCGCGCGTGATCTTCCGCGGACCGCCTTCCTCTTCCTTGTCCTATCCTCACCCCTTACACACACACTTGCACTAACATGCACTACACTACCACATATTCCGGGAGACCGGTCGGGAGCTTAGAGCTTGTCCCGGCTGGTTCCCCGCTGGTTGGAGAGTCCTGGTTAGGGGAAAACGCTACTAGCCGATGGTAGGTCGGTGCCGGATCTTGCCATCCAGCGAGGGAAGACCGCCATCTCCCGAGAAAGAACATGCACTACACTAACGGGGACTAATGACCAAAGCAGTTGACTCGCTCGGAAACACGAAAAAATCAATCAATCAATCAACCTATAGCTGCAAGGCCGGGACGCAGCTGGTAGGCCTTAGCTTGTAAAGAGCTGTCGTAACGAAGTACGTACATACACACTGATTCACATTGGTCGTACCTTTCTTGGTGGAAACAGACGCACATGTCGATCGTCGCTGTGGAGGTGGATCGCATCAAAACAGAATAATTCGTTTTTCCACGGCTCAAGCGATGTAGGCACCGTAACATATTGACTCACGATAATGGACTGCTTCTCCCTTCTTTGCGATGTGGCAATCACAGCAACTGCCACTGAATTTAAAGGCCTGATTATGAGTATCAGTCGACCCTGCCCGGTGAGACGTCACTTAATTTCATCTTGAGATATTTAAGCGGGATGACCTGTAGATTTTACCTGTGGGATGACCTGTAGATAATGAGGATGACCTGTAGATTTTACAAGAGTATGGAATCATCTAGGTTTCTCAACGTAATACTTCTTCTGGGGCGGAGATAGAGTGGCCACGATCTCCTTCGTATGTTCTTCCGTCACTCATTGAGATCGCGATGCAAACTTGAATATCCACCGAATACATCAAGCCATCTTGGGTATGACTACGAAGCACGGACCGGGAGCGGTAGCTCAGTGCATCAACTGATGTCACTGCAGCGCCTCTGACTGGGAGGTCCTAGGTTCGAATCCTGACGGCTGCAGGATTTTCGACACTAGCTTTTCAGCTAGGTTGAATTCAGTCGCTGTCTGGAGGAGAGTTCCAGCGGCCGGCTGCTCTGATCGGTAGTTTTCCGTGGTTTCTTCGATCAACACCAGGCGAATGCCGGAGCAGTACACTATCAAACGGGCCACGGACCGCGCGCGATCTGTCCTTCCTCATCCTTGTCTTATCCTCTCCCCTTACACACACACTTACACTAACATGCACTACACTACCACATATTCCGGGAGACCGGTCGTGAGCTTAGAGCTTGTCCCGACTGGGGCGGTGCCCCGCTGGTGGGAGAGTCTTGGTTAGGGGGAAACCCCACTAGTCGACGGTAGGTCGGCGCCGGATCTCGCCATCCAGCGGGGGAAGATCACCATCTCCCGAGAAAAAACATACACTACACTAACGAGACTAATGACCAAAGCAGTTGACGTGCCCGGAAACACGAAAAAAATCAATCAATCAAACGAAGCACGGAGAGTGTAAGGAGGAGACTCAACTCTGATGATGGAGGTTAGCATGAAAAACTTCGGCAGCTAATCGGACTCGCTTGGCTTTAGCGACATCACGCGGTCAGTGTATTCGGTTATGTTTGAGGTTAAGTATATTGTTAAAAGTAAATCAGTGTACACTTTAATTGTGTACGTTTTGGCCCCCTATTTGGACTTTATCAGGACCGGAAATTTATTATTAATCTTTTAAAATATGTTTTGTTTCTTTTTCTTTCTCACTTTCATTACTAATAATAAAATGCATTTATTTAAGCTGGAATTGGTATAACCCAGGTGAAAGCTAATTACATGAATAATGTATTATAACTAACTAACATACAAATTATATATTAATAATAATAACAATAATAATAATAATAATAGTAATAATAATAATAATGGTAATTATAAAATAGTTAAGGACACAGATGACAGAAGTTACCATCCTGGTCGGATATGCTGATGACACAGCAGCCATTATAGAAGCCCGTAGAGTTGAGCTGGCTCAGCTCAGGCTAAACCAGGTGATGAGGCGCGTCAGTGACTGATGGAAGGCCACGGTCTACAACTGGCACTTGCTAAAACGGAGACCGTGGTCCTTACCAGAAAAAGAATCCCTACCATCCTAGCCATGCAAATGCATGGGTAAAGAAAGATTAATGACAAAGCCGTCTGCAAAGTATCTGGGGGTAACTCTGGATACAAAGCTGACCTACTGGCCACACATACAGAAGACTGTTGACAAAGCTGCAACTACAACTGCAGCACTGAGCAGGCTAATGGCTAACGTAGATGGCCCATGGCCGAATAAAAGGAGACTCCTGATGTCGACAGTACAGTCAATGCTACTATATGGAGCCGAATTGTGGGCTGAAGCACTGACTGTAAAGAAATACAGAAAACGAATCACAGCGGTGCAGCGTAGGGGAGCATTGAGAGTAGCATGCTCTTACCGAACAGTCTCCGAAGACACTATTCTGGTGATCGCTGGAGTTATACCTATCGACCTGCTCGCGCTGGAGCGCAAGCGAATATATGATAGGAGCGGAGTCGAAGGAAGAGCGAAAGCTACACGAGAGGAACGATGTAGGACAATGACACTGGCAGGAACGCTGGAACTGTGGGACCAAAGGGAGGTGAACGCACCGGCTCATCAAGCAACTGTCACCATGGATGCAACGGGAGTTTGGTGAAGTAAATTTCTTCCTCTCCCAGTTCCTGTCAGGCCACGGCTACTTCAGAGACTATCTCTACCGCATGGGGAAGGTTACATCACCCCACTGTAAATACTGCATAAATAAATTAGACACCGCTGAGCACACCATTTTCCAGTGCACGAACTGGGAAAGAGAACGCGATAGGCTGGAGGAAAAGACAGGTAGCCTCACGCCAGAAAACACGGTGGAAGTCATGATGAAAGATGAGAAGTCCTGGAGCGCAATCTCCCACTTTATAGAGAGCATCCTGCGGACAAAGAAGAACGAAGGCTGTCTAGACAGTAGTATATAAGACGGAACAAACGCAGTGACACCCATCAAGAAAGGCCCCAACCCGAAGTAATGCGAAAGCGGTTCCAGGTTGGGGTCAGAAGAAGAAACAGGTGGTTGTTTTTAGTGCGGTCGCCTAGTATGAGGTAATCCCACACTGTTGAGCAACCGGTTTTGCTCTTCGCCTTTTGAAGGTTTTTTTCCACCTGCGCCAAAAAAATAGTAACAATAAAAATAATTGAATAATAATTATATAAAAACTGATTCCTAAAATACTAAATTACATTAAGATAAAGAAGCTTCTATAATATAACTAAGCACTGAAGATTTGCACAATTAAGACCACACTGCACTAGCACTACACTGCACTTGGCTTCACTATGACTCTTAAATGACTTCATTTCTCTGCTCAACCCTGCACGACACCTCACTTCACAATATAACACTTTTGCATACCTATATAACCTACTATTCTCAATTAAGTCCATTTACTTAGGAATACCCTAAATTCATTTCCTAAACTGTTGAACTCTTTGAGGAAAGGGTTCAAAGGTTTTTGCAGGCATTCTATTTCATTCCGTCATCGTTATCGTGGAAAAAGTTTTAAGTCTTTTTCGGCCAATGGACACCAAACTCGTGTGTTAAATGAACGTCATCTACATTTACTTACACATATTAAAGTGTAGATGGCCTGGGTCAAGTACGTGTACGCGCGTTGTTATTGGCGAAAAACGCCGAGTAAGTTCCTTCATTCTCCGCATAATGACGCTGAATCAAGTGTCCGATCAACTGCCGACGTTTTGTTTACGTACGCCCACCATGTCTACAACACCGGAGTTGAGTCTCCTTCTTACACATTTCATGCTACGAACTATATATTTTTAATTTGTGTGTTTTCCACTTTCCTTCTTTCGGGCTATTAGCCTTCTGAACTAAGCACTGGTCCTTAAGCGTTACTCTAACTGTACTACATAGTTCCCTTATATTTAATATAATTTACATCTCTTTACTACTTTGGATATAATTGTTTCTATTTCTGCTATCACACTACATGTTTTTCTCCATCAACATGTTGCCAGACTTCCTCTCTCAAAGCATCTCCTTTTATTCCACACTTAGCCGCTGGGGCCTTGCAAAGTGTCGGCCGAGACGTTTCCATCCTAGGCACGTGGAGCCGGGTGGGACCACTATCCTTGCGAAACCACTTTGACAATAATACATGCTACGAACAGTTTTTAATCATCTGTTTTACAACGGATTACATTGCCACTTAGTGGCTTCGACGAGGTAGGTGCGAGTGCATGAGCTACGCTCCTACCCGCACGCCTAGATCGTCTTACATTTATATTTAGATCTCTACTTTTTATGAAATTTATTTTTTTTAATTAAATTAGTTCAAAGAACGTGTTACCCAGTAACACAGTCACGATTTGGATAGCTGTGCGTCTGCGGAACATATTCTCCGAGCGTACGTGCATCCAACAAGGTGACGGGCAAGGTGACCATTATTTTATTTTTTTTTACACAAAATTAACATATTTTATACTTTCATAAACATTTTTAATTCTATAAATTCGTATTTACATTTACTTCTTATAGAACGGATGTCGGGAAATTCTCTTTCACAAATCGAACGATAAGGGATTGGAATAGATTGCCTGCAAAAACCTTTGAACCATTTCCTCGAAGCGTTTAACAGTTTAGGACGTTATTTTAGGGTATTTCCAAGTTTATGAGGTTAAGTTAACTAAGAATATTAAGCTATACAGTGAAGTGAGGTGTCGTGTAGTGTAGAGTAAAGAAATAATGAAGGGCAGTGCAGTTTTTAGTGTTATAGTGCAGTGAAGTGAAGTGAAGGATAGAGCAGTGCGGTCTTAATTGTGCAAACACTCAGTGCAGCTTTAGATGATAGGCGTTTATTTTCTTTTTCGTGTAATTTAATGTTTTAAGATACCGCAGTTTTTATATTATTATTATTATTATTATTATTATTATTATAGCATTATTATCATTATTATATTATTTGCATACCATTTATTATCTTATTTATGTAATTAACTGCCACCGGGTTACACCGAATCGTAGTTTAAATAAATTTATCATATCTTATTTCACCCCCTCTTAGCCCGATCTAGGGCGTTACCGTCCTTGCTACGAACTAAGCGTCTCTTGATTGCAAGCGTTTTCGGCCACTTTCCGCGCGCGGGTTGGGCGAGCAGGAACAGGCGGCGGCCGCGGCCGGACGCGGGGCGCGTCGCCAGCAGAGGGAAGGCCGAGCCGGGCCCCCCCCCAAGGTGATCCGGGCGCGACGCGGCAGCCCGGCTCCGCGAGCGCTGGCGCGCGGCCCGCGGAAACGATCCATGCTCGCCCGCAGGCGTTTTTATGCACGAGCCGCACACGGCTGTGCAGTGATTGATTGATTTTTTTCGTGTTTCCGGACGCGTGAACTGCTTTGGTCATGAGTCCCGTTAGTGTACTGCATGTTTGTTTCTCGGGAGATGGCGGTCGTATTCCCCAGCTGGATGGCGAGATCCGGCGCCGACCTACCGTCGGCTAGTGGGGTTTCCCCCTAACCAGCACTCTCCCACCAGCGGGGCACAGCCCCAGCCCGGACAAGCTCTAAGCTCCAGACCGGTCTCCCGGAATATGTGGTAGTGTAGTGCATGTTAGTGTAAGTCTGTAAAGGGAGAGGATAGGACAAGGAAGAGGAAGAGGAAGGGAAGATCGCGCGCGGTACGTGGCCCGTTTGTTACGGTACTGCTCCGGCATTCGTCTGGTGTTGATCGGAGCACAGCTGTACAGCTCCTGTTGCCAGGAGTAGGAGCGCCCACAAGGGGGAGCTGTGGTAATCTGCCTCCGAATTGAATTGAATTGAATTGAATTGAATTAATGCCTTATTTTATGTGGCGAGACTCTCACCATGAGGCCTGCTCTTCCGTCCGACCACGCAAATTTCGCTACGTTCACCAACTAAGGGAGAAACGAGGTGTTTCTTGGGCGCAGAAACAGTCAATTTGAATTTAGCTCCCAAGCTTCATTTAGGCTTGATCTTTTACATGTAGTAGATTTACATGCAGTAAATCTACTAAGATGGGACAGCCGGCCTTTTTCCACTCCGGAGGAAGGCGCACGAAGAAGTTTTTCGCTCTCTGCGCCATCTGTCGGGTTTGAACCCGCGAACTTAGGTGTAATTGTCTGATAAGCTAACTGTTACACCATCGCCACCGCTTAAATAATTGTGGGTATTCTGATTTGGTGTTGTTGACGTTCTTATGAGAAGAAATAAACGAGGTCATTTTCGTAAATATATTATTTTTATTAAGATAGCCGGCTTTCGACGGCTTTGCCGTCATCATCAGTCTCGCTGTTTTCGGCAAAAGTCGGTAGACTGTGCAGTCTACAGACAGTCTACCGAATTATCAAGGGATATTATCAAGGTACGATCTGACGAGTTGACGTAAAGCAGACCTGCTTTTTCATATCTGATGATCAGAAGCAGCATAAGCACATTCCAACTACTTCTGTTTTGCCATTGTATCGTGCTTGTGGCTACCGTCCTTTTCTATGTTTATTGTCCGAATGTACCATTGAACGTATGGGTACCTATGGTAGAGTGCCACGTGTTTTAATCTAAATCGTGCACCTTGTTTATGTCAAAAAAATCTGTTTCAACGAAAACTCAGCGAAGATTCACTCGTCATTTCATGTTCACCCGACGCATACGTACGTACCCGAGTCGTCCATGGATTTCATATATGATTCGTCACCCCGCATCTGAAGTGCAGGCCCGAAGAGGGCCTGAGGTCGAGAGGGAGGTCATAGAAGAGGCGTGAAAAACGACGTCCTGTTCGTCAGCGGGCATGTAGCTGGAGATAGCGGTCTGCCTGTCGCAGAGAAAGCGAACCCCTATGGACGAACGACCTTGCGCCGCCTTGTTCTTTGCCTGCGAGCGCTTTGTTCGTGCTCTACCCACGCGGCCGAGGAGCGTCGCAGCCTCCCGAAGATCGTTTTTTGAAGAACGAGCGTGGCCATCGGCCCGGGGGCCGCGTAACTTTCTCCTCGTCTCAAGTGTTCTGTGCCCGGAGGGAAATGTGTACTCTCGGAAGTGCGTTTGCCGAAAGTGCAGTCGTAATACATGTGCGGCGTGAATACCGATGTAGCAGATGGAAAGCTTCCCTGCTGGAAATGAGGAAAGCTATCTTCTTTCCAGTTATTGAAGAGTGGTTTCATGCCTCGGTGTATTAGCTCGCTCTCTCTTCGCAGCAGGATTTCTTAGGTTTTTAATGTTAGAACGAGTAGGAAACGTAAAGAGGTCAGATTATTGCTATTCGTAAGTGTAAGAGATACTCAAAACTAGATTAATATAACAGCAGATTAACCACATTCTTTGATCCTCCTTTAGGTAGGAACCCTTAATCATTCATAAACAAAATTTTATGAAAGTTCATAAATATTAAAAAGTTTACAATGAATTTTAACAGTAAATTTTAATATTGGTTACTGTTAAATTTTTGAATGTTATAAGGGAGCCTTCATCTAGCTTAGGATCTGTGAAGACAATAATTTCGCCCTTAAGATACCCGATTTGTAAAGACATTTCAGTTGGGTATAACTGGCCATGTATATAAGTGATTCTGAAACTAAATTTTAAATTCAAAAACTTGTGTTCCTCGTTGAGACTGTCTTTCCACAAGGTGGTGTTCAAGGTCAAATCACAAGGCTATATCAATACAATGGTCGATAAATTTGGTCCTTTATGCATACGTTTTGACGTTATCATGTAAATGATCCTTATAATTCTAAGAAGAATAGTCCTTTGTTTAATACATTAAGAAACGGATGGTGTGAATGTTACATTTAACACAGCCTTGTTGATTGAGAATAATATTAGACATGGATTAATTATATTTATTATTTTTTGTTCTTGGAATGGACTTGGGAGTAATAATTAAATTCGAGAAATTTCCCCTTTCCAATGACTGTTCATTTCTTGAACGCTTATGTCGAAAGGATATTTCCTTGGAATTCCAATGGTATGAACACATGCAAAGAATGAACAAAGAACGTTGCCGAAAATATTGTGGAAATGGCAACCAGCGAAGAAAAGGAGGACCTAGACTTACATGGCGAGAAGGAGTAGAAGAGACAATGATGAAAAGAGGATTGTGTAATGAAGACTACACCGATAGAGAGATATGATAGCTGGGATGCGAGAGACATACTAGGGTATAATATAACTCGCCATACGACATACCACCACTGGCATTCCAATGTAAGTTGGATTTTTACGAATCCCCAGAAACCCACAGTATAAGAAGAAAAGAAATTCTCTAAGAAACTATTTTTTACGCAAAAAGACTTGTCACTTGAAGTTACACAAACTTTCCCTCCTTAGCATTGAAGTCATTAAAACCAAATGACATTATGCACTTCCTTGTTCGGTGCGTAGTATCTAATTGCCAATAGAAAAAGATGACGTTGCACTGTAAATGATTTTTCATTTGCTTCCGTGGTGCTTCCTGGATGCTACAGAGTTCCAGAAATTCAGAATGAGAATCGCAGATCTGTAGCATAAGAAAGCATCTCTACTCTTCATTGCGCCCTAATTACTTGGGAACTGGTTCGGACTGCGCCAATGAATCGGGTTCAATGTCGGGCGCTTTCACGTTTGCGTCTCTCTCGAGAACGACGTTTTCAGTTTTACGACTCTGTTGCACAACTTGTGATGCATATCCAACATTCTGCAACACATTTTCTTGAGCGATCATTTCGTGACTAATTTGTGGCATTCTTCAACATAATATAAATCGAAAGTCAAAAAGACTGGAGGCATCAGAGAAAAGCATGGTTTAAAAAAGGACTAGTATCATGGGGGAAATAATTAGTGATGAAAATAAAATTTTCTCCATGTTGTTTGTGTAAATTGAAATATTGAATTTTATTAGAGAGAAATGTCTATAATTGAAACTACTGTTTACACCCTAGGTTTACAATTTGTTTACATTCCTTGTTTGTGTGCGTATCTGAGTAACCAGTACGTATGAAAAAGTAAGACATTGAAAAAGGGAGACATTTTCAAAACAAAATATTACTTTGAAAATAATCACACGCGAAGTATTTAGTCAAAGGATACTGTGAAAGGTATTTGGTGTTCATTTCATGAATGGAAGAACTTTAAAACCACACACTTAACATACTCATTTTAGTGCAACGCTAAACGAGGTACATTTCAGAATTACGACATCCACAAATCACACTGCACCAACGCCAGCAGCATGAATTGTTCCATTTCAACTGGCCAGCATGCGTATCGATTGGCAGCGTGAGGTAGGAAGCGAGCGTCTGACAGGCGCGCGTGTTGCCGGCGCCTCGTTCATTCATCACACGGCCGCTGCCTTTGGCAGGGAGTGCCCTAGTCCTCGGGCAACTCGGCGTCACGGGCGAGCGGCGTGGCGCGGCGTGTCGGCGTCGACGGCGGCGGCGGTGGGGGCGGCGATGGCGGTGTCGGTGGGGGCGGCGGTAGCGGCGGCGGGGGCGGCGGTGGTGGCGGCGGTGGCGGCGGCAGTGGCGGCGGTGGTGGCGGCGGCGGCGGCGGCGGTGGCAGCGGCGACGGAGGCGGCGGCGGCGTGGCGGCGGCGGTGGGGGCGGCGGTGGTGGCGGTGGCGGCGGTGGCGGCGGCGGCGGTGGCGGCGGCGGCGGTGGGGCGGCGGCGGCGGCGGCGGCGCGCGGCGGCGGCGGTGGCGGCGGCGGCGGCGGTGGTGGCGGCGGCGGGTTGAGCAAGTGGCCGGGCGCCGGTGCGAGGATCATGTGCTCTGGCACGCGCACGGCGGAGGGCGAAATGAAAGGAGAAGGCGGCAGCGCGCTGGCGAAAGGATTCTGCTTTGGAACGTTCACGTAAATGATGGGCAGAGGTGGATTAAAACATCTACACAATAAACACGTGCTTTAGTGCTCCCGCTGGAGAAGAGTTCCCGAATGTTTCAACCTAACTATTATTATTATTATTATTATTATTATTATTATTATTATTATTATTATTATTATTATTATTATTATTAATCGAATTATCTTCCGGTCTGGACGGCCGTGGTCTTGAGGAAATCCTATTTCCAGACGATTCGTCTGCACCTGCGACAGACGTCCTCAGTGGAGAAGTGGTCATACACTGTGTCCACTGTGTCCAAACATAGTGTTTGGTCTCTGCTTACCGATGATCGCTGTATCAAGACGTTCCACACATGCGGCATTCGCCGAGCAGCGAGCTAGCGCTTGCCCAATCCCGAGCAGCTGACGTGTTCGGCGAATGTTTGCTCCCTCTGATGTGTCCGAAAGACCGACAGGAAGACCGAAAGACCGGTGGAGCGAACCCCGAATGTTCGTCACTCGGCAAATAGCAAGCAACTCATCCACACTATTCGGGATTCGGCGAACGATTGCTCGGTGTTCGCCGAATAACGAATGTGTGGAGCCGCCTTCATGAAGTGGTTGTCTCAGTTTCAACCGTTCTTTCTTGATTTCCTTCGCAGCTGTGTCTCATGTCCCCAGCGTTCCTGAGGAGTCGTCAAAACTGCGGTGATAAACACATAACTCCAACTGCAGTTCAGTGACTCTAAAACTGCTTTTGTCCTGAATGACTTGACACACATTTTTTTTGCAAAGCCAAATCCCAGTCGGTTGTTCTTTGCTTTTGTGAAACTTTTGAACTTCGAATTTTATAAGTGAAGTGGTTCGTAAAAAAATATTTCCAAGTTAATATTTTGGCTAATACTTTAATAATACAGAATAAAAAAGTTTGAAAAAAGCAGCCATTCAAAAATGCTTGCAAGTAACTGTCAGTCAAGATACGTTTTGGATGCACCAAGGGCTTTTATATGATCTCGGGACTTTAGTTGCCAAAGATCATTAGAACAAATAAGCACCCATGGTACATAAAATATTTACCTAATTCTAATGGTTCAGATTTATTTACTATTAGGTCAACATGACTAGTTTTGAAATACAATTTCTTGATTTTTTTTATTTTTACGTCAAAAAAACAGTTACAAACTACGTATGACGTGCTATGGGGAAAAGTGAATTGTGTGCACATTTTCAAAATTCTGTGATCCCTACACGAAGTCATACACTACTTAAATTTTGAATTTTTGAAAGGGAGAAAAAAAACACAAAAAAACTCCCATGTAATAAAATCTATTTTCAAGGATAAACAAGCAATAAATTTTGAATTTTGAAATTTGATTTTCATCAGCTTTTTCATATTTTACTCCCATAACTCCCTTTCATAATGGCTCCTCATATTTCCTGCATAAGAAAACATGTAGCGTCATTAAACTGATTTTATATATTTTTTCGTAACCGCGATCTTCTCGATCCACATACCTTATGCAGCGTATATCAAGCTCTATATTCAAGGCAACAACAAACACTAACGTAACAGTAAAAATAATTCTGTTATTTAAATCACAAAAAATAAGCATGAAAATGTTGCTTTGATAAAGAACAGAACAGAAACAGAATTTGGTAAAACAGTCGTGATGTACGACGAATCACCTACTGCATGAGACAGCAATTATAAAAGAAATAGTTATTTGTCTATCAAGGGAATTATAAAGGTTCTAATGATCTAGCAGCGACAAAATTCCCGAGAACCTTTGGCCCGAGGGTTTTTCATCGCCCGAGATTATCAGAACCATTTAACGCCCATGGTACACCCATAACTTAATTTTTTAACTAATTTTATTGATTCAGATTTACTTATTTATTAATTAACCAGATGTTAACTTGACTCGGTTTATCATTCCATATTTCCTTCTCGTAATTGCCCTTCATAATTCCCTCTCATCAGAGAAAATATTGTAAATTCAACTGTTTTCATATTTCCCTCGTAACCCCGATCCTTTCGATCCAAGGAAGTTACGCAGTGTATATCAACCTCCGTGTCGAAGGCAATAAACTATAAAGCATCAGTAAAAAATAAAATCAATTTTCGGGAGCTAATTGCCCGCCGTTACATCCCTACACTCGTAAATCGTGTGGTCGTCTGGTGACTGATACCTACAAAACTCCGAAGCATAACACCCACGTTCATTGCCTCCGGGAAGCGAAGATTTTTTGATTGATTGATTTTTTCGTGTTTCCAGGGACGTCAACTGCTTTGGTCATTAGTCCTGTGAGTGTAATGCATATTTTTTTATCGGAAGATGGCGGTGATCTTCCCCCGCTGGATGCCGAGATCCGGCGTCGACCTACCGTCGGCTGGTGGGGTTTCCCCCTAACCAGCACTCTCCCACCAGCGGGGCACCGCCCCAGCCGGGACAAGTTTTAAGCTCCCGACCGGTCTCCCGGAATATGTGGTAGTGTAGTGCATGTTAGTGTAAGTGAGTGTGTAAGGGGAGAGGATAGGACAAGGAAGATGAAGGACAGATTGCGCGCGGTCCGTAGCCCGTTTGGTAGGGTACTGCTCCGGCATTCGCCTGGTGTTGATCGGAGAAACCACGGAAAACTACCGATCAGAGCAGCCGTCGGCTAGAATTCTCCTCCAGACAGCGACTGAATTCGACCTAGCTGACAAGCTAGTATCGAAAATCCTGCCACCGTGAGGACTCAAACCTAGGACCTCCCGGTCCGAGGCGCTGCAGTGACATCAGTAGATACACTGAGCTACCGCTCACGGTGGGGAGCGACGAGCAGAGCACCTCCAACCGCGAGCGTGCTGGCAATGCGCCGGCCGGGGGAGCTTCCCCGTGGCGGAGGTGGTGCGGCGTGCGGGTGGCTGCCACGAGCCGCGCGCAGGTGCGAAGGAGGGTTGCGCAAGTGCGCGGCGCTTCCGTGGGCGGCGCTGCGACCGCTGGCTCCTCGCCACCCTGGCGCAGCGGACCAATAACCACGCGGGGACAGTGGTTCACAACCAAAGACCGAGAGAATGAATGAAAATAATAAATTGATTGATTTATTAGTGTTTCTGGACGCGCTAGCAGCTTAGATCGTGACTCCCGTAAGTGTAATGCATTTTTTACTGCGGGAGGTGGAGATGATCTTCTCCTGATGGATGGCGAAATCCAGTGCTGATGTACACAAGGCTCTCGGGTTTTCCACTACTAGGTATCTCCCAACAGCGTTGCACCGCCCCAGTCGGACAAGCTGTAAGCTCCCGACACGTCTGGTCTATGTATCGTAGTATGTCTATGTATCGTAGTATGTCTATGTATCGTAGTATGTCTATGTATCGTAGTATGTCTATGTATCGTAGTATGTCTATGTATCGTAGTATGTCTATGTATCGTAGTATGTCTATGTATCGTAGTATGTCTATGTTTCGTAGTATGTCTATGTATCGTAGTATGGCTATGTATCGTAGTATGGCTATGTATCGTAGTATGTCTATGTATCGTAGTATGTCTATGTATCGTAGTATGTCTATGTATCGTAGTATGGCTATGTATCGTAGTATGGCTATGTATCGTAGTATGGCTATGTATCGTAGTATGGCTATGTATCGTAGTATGGCTATGTATCGTAGTATGTCTATGTATCGTAGTATGGCTATGTATCGTAGTATGTCTATGTATCGTAGTATGTTTATGTATCGTAGTATGTCTATGTATCGTAGTATGTCTATGTATCGTAGTATGTCTATGTATCGTAGTATGTCTATGTATCGTAGTATGTCTATGTATCGTAGTATGTCTATGTATCGTAGTATGGCTATGTATCGTAGTATGGCTATGTATCGTAGTATGGCTATGTATCGTAGTATGGCTATGTATCGTAGTATGTCTATGTATCGTAGTATGTCTATGTATCGTAGTATGTCTATGTATCGTAGTATGTCTATGTATCGTAGTATGTCTATGTATCGTAGTATGTCTATGTATCGTAGTATGTCTATGTATCGTAGTATGTCTATGTATCGTAGTATGTCTATGTATCGTAGTATGTCTATGTATCGTAGTATGTCTATGTATCGTAGTATGTCTATGTATCGTAGTATGGCTATGTATCGTAGTATGGCGTGTGTAGGAGTAAGTAAGGGCTGAGGATTGGACAGGGAGAGGAAAGGAATGATTTCCGGCGGTTTGTGACCCATTTGTTAGTGTACTTCTCCGGCATTCGCATGCTCCCCATTCGATGAAAGAAACCACGGAAATCTATTAGACCAGCCGGCCGCTGAAATTCTCCAGACAACGGATGAATTCAGCGTAGGTAGTGTCGAAAATCCGGCCATCGTCGGGATTCGCATTCCCACTTTGCTTGTTCTGTCCCCACCCCTTACCTACACACCCGTACACTAACATGAACTGCACAACCCCACATGCTGGGAGTCCGGTCAGGTGCTTAGAACTTGTCCCGGCTGGGGCGGTGCCCTGCTGGTGGGAGAGTCCTGGTTAGGGAGAAACACTGCTAGCCGACAGTAGGTCGGCGCCGGATCTCGCCATCTAGCGGAGGAAGATCACGGTCATCTCCCGAGAAAAAACAGGCACTACACTTACGGGACTTGACCTAAGCTGTTGACGCGCTCGGAATCACTAACAATTAATGAATGAATGTACGAATGAATGAATCGAATTCCCTGGACTCCCTTTATTAAGGTTCACTTACGGGACTAATTGCCTTCGAAGTTGATGCGTCCGTAATCCTTAGAATGAATCATCGAATCCTCTGACCTCCCGATCAGAGGAGTGTACTGGCTTAGTTGACGCCCTGAGCCACCTCAGAAAACATACACACACTTACGGGGTAATGGCCTTAGAAGTTGACGCGTCGGAAAATCAATAGAATCCCGGAAATACGGGGAAGGCCCAATGAAGGAATCAATGATCGAATCCCCTGACCTGTCGATCACAGGCAGTGTAGTGGCATCGGTTGACGCGCTGGGCCACCTCAGGAAAAAAACATACACTAGACTTACGGGGCTAATGGCCTTAGAAGTTGACGCGTCGGGAATCACTGACAGTCAATCAAAGAATCAATGATCGAATCCCTGACCAGAGGCAGTGTAGTGGCATCGGTTGCCGCCCTGGGCCACTGAGCCGGTTTTTCGTCCGCCCCGGAGCACTGTGCGGGCGAGGCGCGCGGCGGTCGCGGGTTCCCACGCGGCGGGCGGCGCGCAGGGGCGCGAGTGAAAGTGATGGCCGCGCCGCGCGTCACGCATGTGGGGCAGCGTGCGCAGTAGGCTGACCACGGGCGCCGCCGCCATCGCCACCGCCGCACAGTGTGTGATGTCAGGATACTAACCGGTCAAAATTATTTTCTCACAAACTACTCGTTGAATTTTGACGAAACTTTGCACGCTTGTTTACCTAAAAGTACTTGATAATCCCTAATGACGGTGAATCCCGCATGTAGAGAGTTGTAGATTCTATTCCGGATGATTCATAGAAAACAAACCGGGAGCGGTAGTTAAGTGCATCAACTGATGTCACTGCAGCGCCTCTGACCGGGAAATCCTAGGTTCGAGTCGGGCCGCAGGATTTTCGGCACTAGCTTTTCAGCTAGGTCGAACGCAGTCGCTGTCTGGAGGAGAATTCTAGCGGCCGGCTGCTCTGATCGGTAGTTTTCCGTGGTTTCTCCGATCAACACCAGGCGAATGCCCGAGCAGTACCCTACCAAACGGGCCACGCACCGCGCGCGATCTGGCCTTCCTCCTCCTTGTCCTATTTTCTCCCTTTACACACACACTTACACTAATACGCACTACACTACTACACATTCCGGGAGACCAGTCGGGAGTTTAGAGCTTGTCCCGGTTGGGCCGGTGTGCCCCGCTGGTGGGAGAGTCCTGGTGAGGGGGAAACCCCACTAGCCGACGGTAGGTCGGCGCCGGATCTCGCCATCTAGAGTAGAATGATCACCGCCATCTCCCGAGAAAAAAATATTCACTACACTATCAGGACTAATGACCAAAGCAGCTGACGCGCCCGGAAACACGAAAAAACCAACCAACCAACCAACCAACCATAGAAAACAATGAAAACCTATTGTCCAAGGAGATAAAAAAATCACTCAGAAATGTTTGTACACGAAAAATATGAATTAGTGACTACTTACATAATATAAAGTAACAATATTTGTGTTGTATGTTGATGTTGGCAGCTCTTGAAAATCATCGAATCTCCGCTTTGTTTAGGTAATATTTTTCAGTGAGCAATAAACAAACAGTGCACCCATGTGCTCTCACTATCGAAGAAGGCATTAATTTTGTCATATAGCCTTAAATGCTGAGTTGGAAAGAGGGTATTTTGAGCGGCTAGATTCGTCAAATCTCCCACTGTGCGCTGCCGCCAGCCAAGAGACCGCCGCGTCAGTATTCCGGGTGGCTGGAAGCCACAGCCCACTCGGCCCGTCAGGACCGCGAGCTCGAGGTCTTGAGAATTTGAAGGATTCGTGAATAATGTGGAATGTGCGGGAATAAATTTGAATGGTTGGGTGGAGATGAATGCCGTTTTAAGATTTGTGCTGAATGAGGAAGTTAGGTAACTCTTAACCAGTAATGTCCCGTTGGCAGGTGCTCACGAACAACGTTTAAAGACGAAATATCAATATCAGTTTTGCGGTGAGTTGTCGTTGGGATGCAATAATTCTAGTTGTCATTGCAAACAACTTTGCTTATTTGAATACCAGCTTTCGATGGCTTAGCTCATCATTCGTAGTCTTTTGTGGCCTCCATTCAGCGGAACCTGATGATGATGATGACTAAGCCATCGAAAGCTGCTATTAAAATAAACAGGATTGTTAGCAATGACAATTACTGTAATTATTTCACGAAATATCAATGTTTCTGTTATTCGCTAAGATAATTTCCTCGCTTTCACTCTCAGTTTTTTCGTCGTATCCATAAAGCTAACTCAATATGTTTTACGCTCTCTGTCAGTATTTATTCCTCTATCGGCAATTTTCGATTCGTCTTTCTCATACACTTCTTTCTTTTTCACTACCTTACTCACTGGGGCGGTGCCCCGCTGGTGAGAGAGTCCTGGTTAGGGGGAAACCCCACTAGCCGACGGTAGGTCGACGCCGGATCTCGTCATCCAGCGGAGGAAGATCACCGCCATCCCCCGAGAAAAACATACACTACACTAACGGGACTAATGAACTAAGCAGTTGATGCGCCCGGAAACACAAAACAATCAATCAATCAATTAAACAAGCAAGCACACTACCTGCAATTTTAATATGTAAAAGTAGTTGTGTTCGATACTGGATGTATAAGGTTGCAACTCCTGAAAAAAATCACTGTGTGGAATCACAATGTGGAAAATACATATGTGATGTATTTTTATACACCCACAGCTTTCTCTCTCATGAACCCATAGGCAGAAAAGGAAAGGGATTACGTTTTCCGACAAAATGGTTATGCAGCCCGCTATGTATCCGACGAACCGGGCAGGATGGGTGGGTGGATCTGTTTAACAGGCATCTCCGGTGAACACCTTAACAACACCAGGTAACCATCGAGTCTTGCATAAAATCACCGTCACTGGAGCTATTTCGTCTGGCTCCGACCATCACCAGAGCCGCCACCTCTTTTGCCGCCGGGGGCCCGCGGCGGCCCACCTGACGAAAGAGCCGGAATATTAATGAGGCTGGCGTGGCCACTCGGCCCATCCCACCTCCCGCCCTGCGCATGCACGCTTGGGGCTGCCGCTTACGCAACGCGCCCGTCGCCATCTCTGCTCGCGAGGCCTTTGGCGCATTAGCTGGGACTGGATTGATTGATTGATTTTTTCGTGTTTCCGGGCACGTCCACTGCTTTGGCCATAAGTCCCGTGAGTGTAGTGCATGTTTTTTCTCGGGAGACGGCGGTGATCTTCCCTCGCTGGATGGCGAGATACAGCGCCGACACTACCGTCGTCTAGTGGGGTTTTCCCTTAACTAGGACTCTCCCACCAGCGAGGCACCGTTCCAGCCGGGAAAAGCTCTAAGCTCTCGACCGGTCTCCCGGATATGTGGTAGTGTAGTGCATGTTGGTGTAAGTGTGTGTAAGGGGAGAGGATAGACAAGGAAGAGGAAGGAAAGATCAGGCGCGGTCCGTGGCCAGTTTGGTACTGCTCCGGCATTCGCATAGTGTTGATCGGAGAAACCAGGGAAAACTACCGATCAGAGCAGCCGGCCGCTAGAATTCTCCTCCAAGCAGCGACTGAACTCGACCTAGCTGAAAAGCTAGTGTCGAAAATCCTGCTGCCGTGGGGAGTGGGAACCTAGGACCTCTCGGTCAGAGGCGCTGCAGTGACATCAGTTGATGCACTGAGCTACCGCTCCCGGTAGCTGGGACTGGAGGGTGCATCGGTTCCCCACTATGTTCAACTATAGTCTTTGGGAAAGACAAGATCAGCCAACCACATATTCTGAAAATTCGCAATATGCTCCAGGGCCTTCATGTAAAGTACCTGCAAAATCAAAATATCGGTGTCAAATTTAAGGGGTTGCAATGTCAGATATATCTATTTAGAAATATCTATTTTGGGGAAAATCGACTGAATGGTTTAGCTGCTAGAGTTGTTGACTGGCGGACTGCCGTTTTCAATTTTTCGGCATCAAGGACCCACAAAACGTGGATTCTTGCTACACTATGTGTGTGTCATTTTACGACTCTTTATATGCCCTATTTTACCCACATCTTTGTCATTTTAAAATGTGGATGTAGTTCATAAGGTCTGAGACGGTCGAACGGCTTTCTACCGAAAACAAATGCGTAAGACGACCACGATATCAACATTTTCATAAACGCCTTGCAGCCAAGTTGTTCTTATATTAAATTTTAATATAAGAATAAGGAATCGAAATAAATATAGAATGTGGCGTATTAATACTGTCTTTTAAGTTTTATAAGATATTTCTTTAAGCAATACCCAAAATTATAGATCTCTGAAGTGGTTTATAAACGATCTTGTCAACAGTTCAGCGCTAGAAAGGCAACTGACACAACACGTGTTAAACCAGTTCTCAGAGCAGGATTTGCCTTTGTTGGGATAAGCGCATTCTATCCTACTTATAGAGCCTATAATCACTCAAATGCATTACTACTGCTGTAAATCAATGAAGAAATCTTCTTCCTGATGAATAATTTTATGTACGAAGAGCAGGTATTCTGAAAGTGCTGACAATTTTCCAGTGCTAATCAGTTTCTTTACGAGGTGTAGTAACGACTTTCCATTCTTCCCTGTTTGTTTATGAATCTTCTATTGCCAAGAAAACTTGATTACATATTACGAATCTTGTACTAATAAACGAACCGGATGGTGGTATCATATTAGTTTTATTTAAATTACAATAATGCAACGAAAGTTTAAGAGAATTAGTGATTTTAATTTAATTAATAGTATTTATTACATTAATTAATTACACTTATTAACTTAAAATGCAGGGGAATTCCTTTTTAATCATTGTTTTGAGTTTTGTGATCTCCAAAAATGCATTTCTGTTGTGGAACTTAAGATATCAGCGTTGAGCACAGTCATGATCAGAAACAAGATATAAAATCCAGTCCTGGCAGAGCCATGCAATGTTAAGATTACCGAAACGACTACCTAGTTAATTGTACAGCATGTGCCTATAGTTTTGAACAGCATTCGCGCGTTGAAAAGAGTAGGAAAAGCTTGGCGTTTCCTCCATATAACACCAGGTTTATGGCCTGAGTCTTTGCAAAATAATGTGTGTCGAAACGTGTGTCTAACAACATGGTTTCGCTTATTCCTTGTTATAACCGAACCATAAAAGTGGAAACCCCTCTATTCTTGCCACTGCCTACTTCTGCTCCTCGACAAGTCATGTCGAGTTTTCAAAATGTTGGATGTTACTTGCAAATGAAGCTGATGAGCATGTCTGCTCTTGACGAGACCAGATCTTCAATGAACGAGTAGACTCGCTGATAACCTAAAATCATTTAATGTTATAAAATCGGTAGGAAAAAGCAAGGTGTTTGAAATGTTTGTAAATAAAGTTTAAAAATTAGTTTATTAATAATTACTTTGTTAGTCAGTAACAAATTCGCGGCTGAAGAATACTTCAAAACAATTAAATTTCTGACGTTTGTTGCTGTGCTTTATTCAGAACACAATGTAGGTAATGGTCTAAATGCATAAGTGTGTTTAACGTACTATTTGTCACGTCACGTTCGACTTACAATTTGCCACATAAATGTTTAACGCTTTGAATTCCGGTGGTTCTCTAGTTACTATTTTGTAGTGTTGGTTCAAACTAATGTGACAAATATTACGTTGAACATGCTTATACATTTAGTATAAGCATATACAATGTGTTCTGAATAAAACAAAGCAATATAAATCAAAAACTTAACTCTTTTGACCCTATTGTCTGTCACGATATAATTTATTTCATGTTTACTTTTAACCTTTTATTAATCCAAATATTTTTAATAGTAGTTAATTCAAAATATAATAGTTAAAATTTATATTATATTAAGCATTCTGTGTTTGACAAATATTGAATAATTTTATTGTATTATACAGGCATTTTGCGCTTGAATAATATAATACTCAGCTACTAAAACAATAAACTATATGAAAAGTGTGCCTGGGATAAAAATGTGCTAATTTACCAGCTATGACTAAGCGGTTTTCTAGCATAGAACATTGTCTCTCCGCGAGGAGCCCCATCCACTCGCAAGCGAGGCTTGGAAGCGGGAACAATGACAAGCGATGACAAATTTACAAGTGGCATAACCAGGCTTGCCAGCTTCGCTTGCGAGTGATTGGAGCCTTTGCTTCGCGACTTTTGCAGTTCAGAAAATAATTTCACCTTGTTTCTGGGAGAGGAACAACGGTTATTCCTTCCTGTTCATAAACATAAGAGCAAGTGTATTAGGTGGAAAGAGAGACTACGTTCGACCCACGATGCTACTACTCCGACTCAACACATGTCAAATACATTTCAATGCTTAACTTTAAATCAATATATCATGAAGAGCGAATGAAAAGGTCCGTCTTCACTTGGCGCGACAGCCCACGTACGTGCAATGGTTTACTAGCAGCGTCCCGGCCTCGTGACCCTAGGTTAAGAGGGTACGTATGGTTAGCACGAAGACATCCCCACGCCATATTTTGGTCTTCTGAACCTGAGATGTGAGTTTTCTCATAATCACATAGCAATATATAAAATGAAACAAAACTCGAAATTTATAAATCCATATATATATATATATATATATATATATATATATATATATATATATATATATATATATATATATATATCAACTTGTATATTGGATCTGAAAGTATGCCCCATAATACGAAAACAGAAAGTAGAGTAACAGCTGTGGAAATGAAATTCTTACGCAGGATAGTAGGGAAAACAAGAAGAGATCGAATCAGGAATAATACAATCCGAGAGGAACTAATAGTTACCCCGCTATTCAAAGAAATGGAAAATAAGGCTCTGAAGTGGTACGGACATGTTGCTAGAATGGCAGAGGATAGAAAACCGAAACACATGATCGAAGCCAGGCCACAGGGAAAGAGACCACCTGGAAGGCCAAGAGGAACATGGGACGCCTATATACAGGATATACGCCAAAGGAGCGCGGCTACATTAGGAGATGTGAAGCGCAAGGCACAAGACAAAAAGGAGTATGTCGAATGGCTAACCAGACGCTGAGAGGCATCAGGGGAAGACGAAGAAGAAACTGAAAAGTGAGTTTTCTCATCATCACGTAGCAACATATACGGGGAGATTGAAGGAAAATGCACTTTATAATCTTGCCCGTCTGGGAATCGAACCCGGGGTCGCGTCATATAAAGCGAGGGCGAATGAAGAGGTAAGGCACATAAAAATATGATTGAAGTGGTCCCTATATATTCTTTGTGCGAAAAACGCGAGTCCGACGACGAATAATGTTTGCGTCTAAATCATGTAAGGAAGTGTGAGCTACGGTGTAACAGTGTGTTGGACAATTTTTTTAAAAAACGAGTGAAAGATTCCAAACCCCATCACTCTCTCATGTATCTCCTGAGAGCGTGACATATTCTACCTTCTAGAATCACTATTTTACCTATCGCTTCCTTTAGTTGAATCATCTCACCCGCTTTTTCACTACCTTTCCTCAAAGTATCAAGTGTTACGAGTAAGAACATTACTATGAGGTGAGGTCAGATAATAAAAAAAATATACAGACTTGGAAATGTTAATCCAAAAAAGTGTTACAGCAGTACATAATAGAATATTTATAGTTCCTTACAGTTTTTTATGTATATTTAACAATAAACTAGTGGTTTTATTTACAATTGAACTACAAAAATAAAAGAACCAAAAATCAAAGAGAAGACGATTTGAAAAGCGAAACACTGGGAATACACAGTGGTCAAATATTATGTTTCTATATATTAATTTTAAATGAATGTCATAAATATAAATTCTGTCTACATCTACTTATATCAGAAATAAAAAATCTTGTTAAATCTATTCCATTAATGCAATTAACTTTTATAAAAATAAAACCCGTCCTATTCGAACAAGTGATTAAAAGTACACAAGACCAAAACATTTAGCACGGTCCTAAATATTCTGATCACACTCCGGTTGAAAATGCTTGCACGGAATTGACGAGCAGCGCGTGAAAAGTACCAACACCTCATTCCTTCGTGCAAGGGGCCCACTTGGCACCGGAACCCTACACTCAGCGCGTGAGTCAGGTGAAGTGACGGAAGTGAGTCGCCTTTCGACACCGCTCGCACGTGCGTGGGCGTCCTGATGTTGGCAGCTCACATTGGTGAGCGAGCAAGGCGGCGCGTTCCCGTGACCTTGTCTCTCTTCCTCCGCGACCGTCGAAAGCAGAGTTTCTTCTTCTTCTTTCTTTTTTATCCAGCCGACAGCCGGTTACCCTTTACGTCCCGATGGGACGCATATTCGACCATACACTAGACACCAACACACTTGCGGGCTCCTCTGATCGGGGGTCAGCAGAACGCGAGGCCCTCCGCGACAACACATACATACACACAAGACAAGGCACAAACAACCATGCCCAAGACGGGACTCGAACCCGCGACCCTTCGGACCGAAGCGCTGAGTCGGTACTCGCTCTTAGCCACCTCGGCCATCAAGGTCGTCCGAAAGCAGAGTTTGAGATTTTAATCCTATCGCTTGGTTGGAGGTTAGAACCTTCGATGCTTTTAGTGCCTCATAAAAGAGAACCAGGAAAAAAAAAAAACATCTTTTATATCGAAACAAAATGGGGAAATATATTCTCAACTGGAAATCAGATTGGCTAACATGTATCACTATGGTACGTTTATGAACATAAAATATGCATGTAAATCACGTAATGTCATGGTTTGAAATCATTCACTCTAGCAGGAAAATAAAAAATAAAAATATTAAAAAAAAAATGAAAGAAAAATGTCACATATAAGAAACGTGGCGTTGTGCCAAAAGTTACGTTGTTCGTGCACCTGGTTCTTAAGCTGTGATCATGATTAAAGTTTCCCAAGAGTTTCTCAGTTCACAAATCTGAAGAATCATCTCAACAAGTACATTCTAGTCTCTAAAAAGACAAATTGAACTTCAGACACAAGACAGAGATTTCATGCCTAAAAACTGTTGTCAATTATATTGGTAACCACGTATATCACTTATATACTCATTTAAACAAACGGATTTATTTAAAAGTATCAATTTTCTACCAGGACACAGGGTTTGCTTCATTTACTGCTTCATATAACGAGGCATTTTCCGTAGATCGTCCTTGAAAACGACACTTTTCATGCTGGGGGATATACTTTCGTATATAGACGTTTGGAGGCCTTTCCCAAGCTTTCGCTTAAGTATGAGTATGTACCATAATCCTGAGAATTCTTGCATAATGTCCTGTGTACAAACTTTATTTACGGATAAAGATGAAGATCACGGTAATGTGCAACTGCTGTGATGTCTCAGTGGTAACATTGCCGTTGCTTGTGCTGAATCGCTTACCGAGAGGTCCTAGTGGTAAAAGTTCTGACGTCAACGGATTATCGACATAGCTAGGTCATATTCAACCACAGTCCGAACATTCTAGCAACTGGCTTCTGTGATCGGTAGTTTTCCGTTTTTTACACACACACACACACACACACACACACACACACACAGACACACACACAGACACACACACAGACACACACACAGACACACACACAGACACACACACAGACACACACACACACACACACACACACAGACACACACACAGACACACACACAGACACACACACAGACACACACACAGACACACACACAGACACACACACAGACACACACACAGACACACACACAGACACACACACAGACACACACACAGACACACACACAGACACACACAGACACACACACACACACACAGACACACAGACACAACACACAGACACCAAACAGACACGCACACACAACACACACACACACAACACACACACAACCACTTTCCTTTACATGCACTACACAACCTCACATGCCGGGAAATCTGCAAGGAACTAGATTGATTGATTCTTTCGTGTTTCCGGGCGCGTCAACTGCTTCGGTCATTAGTCCCGTTCGTGTAGTGCATGTTTTTCTCGGGAGATGGCGGTGATCTTGCCCCGCCGGATGGCGAGATTGACTTACCGTCGGCTAGTGGGGTTTTCCCCTAAGGGGCACCGCCTCAGTCGGGACAAGCTCTAAGCTCCCGACCGGTCTCCCGGAATATGTGGTAGTATAGTGCATGTTAGTGTAAGTGTGTGTGTAAGGGGCGAGGATAGGACAAGGAAGAGGAAGGAAAGATCGCGCGCGGTCCGTGGCCCGTTTGTTAGGGTACTGCTCCGACATTCGCCTGGTGTTGATCGGAGAAACCACGGAAAACGATTACAGCAGCCGGCCGCTAGAATTCTCCTGCAGACAGCGACTGAATTCGACCTAGCTGAAAAGCTAGTGTCGAAAATCCTTCCGCCGTCAGGACTCGAACCTAGGACCTCCCGGTCGCAAGGAACTAGAGATGGGTGCTCTGCTGGGTTTCTTTGCTGGATGGGGAAAACCCCGCCAGCCAGCGTGTAGGTCGGCGCAGTGCGAGCCCAACCAAGTGGGTAGGGACACCGTCCCTTCCCTGAATATATCGTCGTGGTAACCGCAATAGGTCGAACTTTTCAGAAGGAAAATCGTTCTCTATCTCTTCTTCTTGACAATCGCCTTCACATACGTAAAATCATGATAATCGGTTTTTCATTGGTCCGTCGTCTTTCGACATCTATTGCAATGGCTGCAGTTCTCTTGATAGATCACATTGGTGTCATAAACAAAAAACGATTTAAAAAAGTATTTTTTACATGCTGCCTATTGCGGTCACCTCGACGATATATTCACTTTACTGACGGAACTAACGTCCCAGTAGTTTATTCCTTCGGAAACACTAAATTATCAATCAATTGATGCCACGTCACTATTTGTCCCGACTCTAAAAATATCAGCATGTATCCTGTCCGTAATGTCCAATTGCCCAATTTTAAATGGTTTGGAATGGTTTAGAAAGTATTTGAAAGGAGAGATTTTAGTTCAGAAACCTTCATAAATGGTTTTGAAATATTATTTTAAATTTAAAATATTATTTTGATATAAAACGTATGTAGATTCCTAAGAGACATACTTATTTTGGAATTGGTGAATTCTATGTGAGATTTCTGTCCTAGTATCTCTCCCAACGGGACACCACTCCAACCGGGACAAGCTCTAAGCTTTCGGCTGGTCTCCCGACATGTTTGAGAGTGCAGTGCACGGAAGTTTCAGGGCTTGTGGAAAGGGAGAGGATAGAACAAAGGAGAGGAAGGAAAGAGTGCGCGTGGTCGTAGTTCATCTGGTATTCATAAAAAAAGTACACGGAAAACTACCGGTCAGAGCAGTCGACCGCCAGAATTCTCCTCCAGACGGTGGCTCAATTCGACATAGTTATTGTAGCTAAGATCGAAAATCATCCACGTCTAGACTGGAACCCTAGAACCTCCCGGTCAGAGTTTCTGGAGAGACAACTAAACTTAGCCGAGTTTTGCGATTGTATTTGACTTTTTGTATCCGGGAATCTTCGAATGACAAACAATCACTTTTAGATCAGAAACATACCAATTAAATATCTATAAAGTTCTCATTAAATTATATAAATATTTATCATGATAGATGAATGATTGTGTTTGACTTTATGTGTTTCTATTTGAAAGGTGGGTTATGAATTTTGATGAAAATGAAAGAATCACAAAATTATATCTTAAAAGTGATTATTTCAGTAGCCTTGTCGGTAGGATCGTTTATGTCTCCGTCCTACATTTAAAAACGTATATAGAAGATTGACAAATATCGTCCTTCGGAGGAGCTGTCGCACGGGTCCTATTTCAATTGCCAATCTAATGCAGCTTCCGGTTGCGGGCGCCGAAGTGGGCGGGGCCACTAACTGACCGCTTTGAAACGCGTCGTGCCGCTCCACGCTGATTTGAATTCGGGTCTTTTCTCCTAGTCCAGCCTTTCTGCCGAGAGCAAACGACGAACAATGTCCAATGTTCACTACTGCAGATTAATAATAATAATAATAATAATGATGATGATGATGATGATGATGATAATAATAATATTTATACTGTAGTATAATCTCGTATAATGAATGTAAAAGTTAAGAAAATGAAATATAAAAAAGGAAAATATAGAAAAAATAATATTATTATATATATATATATATATATATATATATATATATATTATAAAGCCAAAACGAAAAATTACTTAAAACGTAGTAGTAACAAACGTAAAAGTATTGGCTTGAATAATAGGTGAAATGCCACAGAGATGTGGTAAATGAAGATAGCAGTGCAACTATATTAAATGTAGCATTTTCACCTATCAATCATAACATACACAGTTAGTTTTTGACGTTATATAAATAATAAATGAATAAAACTGTTAACATGTACATACACACATGTTTTAAGGACAGTGTTTGAAACTCTTTGTTCAATTTGTAACAGAGTAGTTCTGATTGTTTTGTACCACATCTTTGGATCGTTTTAGAGGATTTGTCGCATTTATTGCAAAAGAGAAGAATGGCAATGGTTATAATCCCGAACCTTGTCGTAACTCTGAAAGGGGTCTGACAAAATGGAGCATTATGAAATAATGAAATCATATCTGACATTTAACAACGCAGAATTACATTTTAATGAACATTTTATGAAACATTATTTTGTTCATAAAAGTGATCATATATTGATCCTAATTTAATGTTCGTATTACACAGGCTGCTTTAGATTTTGTTGACGGTTACAAGATGTGATTTACTGTGTTTCTATCTTGCCTTTTGCGTTGTTGTCCGTAAATGCAGGTGGTATCGCAAATCTGTGGCATAACAGATGATTATCAGTGGCGGCTTGCTTCTTTAAAAGTATTTATTCTTTTAAAGTAAGCATAACTAAATCTATCTTAATATTTTCAGTACTAGAGTTCACACTAGCAACGTCAGAATTATCTTTACAAAAACATCTCTTCTGGTGATGTAGAGGTGGTTACGTTTGTAATCACCTTTTCATTCAAGAGAGCTCACACTGTAATCACATCTCTCAGTACATCTACAATTGTGCTTCAATAAATATGTGTCTTTTCAAATAGAGTACATTATTAATTTATTTTCATGATTGAGTTACTTTTTTCCCATAATCAAAGAGAATTCCACCCCTCCCTCAATTTTCGAATCTCACCAATGAACATAACAAGGTAGATGGGGTGCTTGAGAAGTATGACGCTTATGAGATTATAGAAAAAAGAACAAAAACAAAAAATCCTCATGGTACGTGAAAGGTTGACCATCTTTGATTTAGAGAGGTATATGGATATGTGGAATTTTGCCTTGGTCATCCACATCACGATTATAAGATGAGAACAAACATGCCTTGTTCGGAAATTGAACCCGCAACCTTAGCATAGTGGTTATCGCCGGAGCCATCTATGAATCTTACGCCGGCTGCAAATCTTAACCATTCCATTCTGAAAATGTGTAGAAAATGTTCCAAAGAGATAAGAAAAGCCAGTAGCTTGAACATTTGAAAGTATGCAGAGTACTCTCATTTAGTTTTCTTCTGAAAAAGAGAAATAATGGCCTGTAAACGAGAAGCCAGTTAAGCATTCACTTTCTTACCTTTCACCTCTTGAACTTAATATTTCATTTTCATGCTGTAAAACGAAATTACAAACCATCGAATTCTTGCAGTGCCGACGAGAGAAATACATTACCTTGACCCCAATATTAGAGAAAGGAACATTGTTTATTTCTAAATTAATATTAAAATTTAAAAAAATATTTCATTTTTTTATTAAACTAAGGAAGTTGGATGCGTTAAAGATCTCATGTTATGTACAACACAATCAGATACTCATGTTTTATGGAAGAAAAATGTATATTAGATACATGTAATGTGAAATTACTGAATTTTACGCAACTAATAATAAATTTGATCTATGACGTTTAACATATACTGGACGTTGTTACTGATTTTTTGGAAATCTACTCGTATTAAAAAGAGTTTATCATTAAAACTCCAAGAACAATTATATTCTGCAATATAGAAAAGTACAATTGATACGGGAACATGATATGAAATAACGGGCACAGATGTATCAAAGTGAAGGTGTGTTTAGAATGACGTTATTCTGAGAAGTTGGCTATACGAGCTATTACACTATTATGTTACGATGGAGGAAAGGAAACTTTGATCACTGATATATTTTGGACTGGGTCGTTCAAAGAAGAAAATTCGGCAAATGGTCGAAAAAATAGATAATGGAGAGATTTTGACATAATAGGTACAAAGTTAATACACATATTTTTTGATTGATTGGTTGTTTGATTGATTTGTTTCATTGATTGATTGGTGATTCCGGGCACGTCAAATACTAAGGTCATTAATCTTGTAAGTGCAAGGCATGATTTTATCGCGGAAGTGGCGGTGATCTTCCCCCCCACTAGGTGGTAAGATCCGGCACCGACCTACACGTGGGTTGGCGAGATTTTCCACAACCAGGTATCTCCCACTGCCCCGGATGGGACACGCTTTAAGCTCCCGACTGTTCGCCCAACTTGTGTGGTAGTTTAATGCTTGTAAGTGTAAGCGTGTGTAACTAAGTGGAGAGGATACGACAATGAAGAGGGAGGAAAGATAGCGCGCGGTCCATGGCCCGTTTCTGCCGGGTTCCGCCGTTTCTGCCGGGTACTGCTCCGGCATTCGCCTGGTGTTGATGGGAGAAACCACGGAAAACTACCGATCAGAGCTGCCGGCTGCTAGAATTCTCCTCGAGTCAGCGACTGAATTCGATTTACTGGTAGTTATGCAGCTAGTGTCGAAAATCTCGCCACAGTCGAACTCGCTCTAAGACCTTCCAGTCAGAGGCACTGCAATTACATCAAATCATGTGACTTCTATAAGCTGATAATATTTATTATCAGCATATATATATATATATATATATATATATAATATATATATATATGCTTATAATAAAGTATTGCCAAAATAATTAATGGCAGCTATATTTCCATAAGCTGCTAATATTTATGTTGACAACAAATAGGCATATAATAGTAAGAATTTCTCATATGAGGAAACCCAAATTGATGCCGAGAACTCTGCAAATATGTACGGATTTTATAAATAATGAGAAATAATATTCGTATTTCTCGAAAAAACTGATACGTGAGCAATTCTAATTATTTTTTAGTTCTACCAGAAAATAACTCACAATATTTAGTAAATTGTGTCAACTTGTGTAGAGTAACACGCATGGAAGGGACTAAAACGTGCGTCCTTTTCATAGGGTTAGCTTCTGGAAAACAACTATCCAAGAAGCACTTCATAGCTTGGCGGTCACGCCGCGAAATAACTGTGAATGAAGTGTCAGTAGCATTCCTTTCCCTGACCAACCTTAAAATAGGCTACTCCCTCTACCTTTTGCTGCTGCCCTTCCCACCTCTCCTAGCTACTCCAGCCAGCTTGCTCACTTTATATTTATTTTAATTATATAATTTAATATATTATATATTAATTTAATATACCTTTATTATCATAAAAATAATAACTAAGATTGAAGATTTTTTTCTATTCTTCCATTTAATTCCAATTTTCAAAACTTTTCTACAAAATAGTTCTCTTTTTATACAATTTTGATACTATATCTTAACTTGAGTATTTCGTAAATTATGTTTCCGGCAATAAAAAATATTCATTGTGCAATACAGTTAACTAACACTTTTTAAAAATTATTAAAACCTGAGTTGGAAGCATTAAAGTCACCCTCCTTTTTAGCGAAGTCTCCAAATAGTACGTAAACATTTTTTTTTTCAAGCTTCAACACATTTCAAATGTGTAAATTAAATTCGTTAAACGCACCTTTCATTTCTGAGGAACGATTAAACATTTCATGATAAAGGAGGTACTGCACCATCCAAAAGTATTGCACAAAAAAATTAATATAACACATTGGATAAATGCGTTTGCAATTATTATTGTTTTTGTTGTTACGTTGCACTACTACAGAATACTCTCAACATTATGAACACTGAAGGTAAATGTTCATCACACTTATTGTCAAGAAGCTGCCAAATGTTTGGCAACAATATTACGCCATCCAAATTATGAGATTCGAATCGTAATATGTATATGTCAATCCGTATTTAAAGTGTCTAATTAATTAAAGAAATTGTGCAATGATAATCTTTCTTAATTTTTTTGAAATTAGTGAGCCATTTATACCTAGATTAATCACATTAAATCATTCAAATAGGCTAGGCCAATGACTTTAACCCATGTCTAAACCACTTACAATTGAAGCCACATGCAGAATAATGCTGTTTTGACACAAATAAATCAATACAAAAAGATTATAAGCTATTTATCTCTTCTGTCCTTTCTAGAGGATTCTTGTAGTGTCATGCCTTCGGAGAAAATGGGTGTTATATGAAGAAGGAAATACAAATGTAGCAGAAAGGACAACATGGATAAGAGCCAGAATTTATTGCCTTTTTATCCTTGAAAATAGACTTTATTACATGGGAGCTTTTGTTTTGTTTTTTTTTTTCTTCAAAATTTAAGTAGTATATGACTTAGTGTAGGGATCACAGAATTTTGAAAATGTGCACACAATTCACTTTTCTCCATAGCACGTCATACGCAGTTTTTAACTGTTTTTTGACGTAAAAAATAAAAAAAATAGAAATACTAACCGTAATGAGACTCTAATCTGAACGCTTGTAAATGTAACATCTACGCTTGTATGCGATAAGTTGCACTTGATTTGCTAGCAAAGTCTTAATGGGCGTCAGACAGCTTCTTTAAAGGAACCTAAACATGTTTCTTGACAGTTTTACCGGCACTTATATCTCATTTAACAGTATCCTTATATTCCAGTTTTACTATATTCGGGCTTACCGCATCACTTTCACTTACACAGCACAGGTTTAACAAAACTGTATCCAGTATGGGATGACACACATGACGCAGCCAGTCACCAGAAAATCAGTTGATAATACCTTTCGTTTGTGCCAGTTTTACCCGTCCAGGTTTACTGAATTTTGTGGTTTCCGAAAACCCTTCGCCTTCCCCTGGCGCAGGTGGTCGCGCAGTCATTCAAAAGTATCAACCACGAATCCTAGTAGTGAAGAAAATCAGGCGCTGGCGTATTTTGTTCATGACAGTTTTACCTGCCCAGAACAACGGCATTTTTTGTGGTTACCGAACAACTTTCAGTTTCATGTGTTTAACAAAACTAACCAGCGAGTATGAAGCACGAGTACAAACTTTCAAGATTCAATTCTTCCAAATATCTTAACCTGAAGAAAACCAGACGCCGATGCATTTCGTTCGTAACAGTTTCTCCCGGGATTGAGGCCCCAGGACGCTCGTTTTTACCCGGTCGGGTAGAATTGAAACAAGCCGGAACACATATAGAGGAATTATTATAAGAAGGGACCTCTTTAACATGTCGGGAAACAAATGAACGTCATGCAGGGCGATGGTACTGCAAGAGATAGTGAAGAAGGCATTTACAAATGAGCTAACTGTAAACGAATGTACTAACCAAATGAGTGCATGGACGTAACTTGCGGTGATATTATTGTAATGGTTTCTTGATCTTAATAAACAGACTGCGTTTTTTATAACTACTTACTTCTTGTTACACAATTCTGACGTTTCGACTCGATTTGGGGGTTTTATAAAAAAATCAAGTGTCCAGCCTAGTTGATGTCACTCCATAAACACTTAGAATTTTGATTAAAAAAATTGTCATTGGAATAAAAACACTGGTTACGTCGGAAACTTCGATACGTCAGTTATAACCTGGACAGTAGATTTTTTGAAAAAGACCTAAAATAGAGTCGAAACGTGATAGTTGTATGACAAGATATAGATTGTTATATAAAATACTGAGTCTGTTTATTAAGGTTAAGAAAACATTACAATAAAATAAACAATATAAAATACATTAATATATTTATTATTTCAGTTATATTGCCAGCAATGTTCAGCAGTAGCTGTCAGAGCTGTCCCTTCTAATAGTATAATCTCTAGAGAGACACTTTTTATGTCCTAAACCGTCTGCCTTAATTCCCCTGCCGTTATGCCCCTGCCGTTATACCCCTGCCTTTATGCCATGAAACGTCTTGATATTTCAATTATGCATTTATGATCTCAAAATTCTAAAATATGCACTTTAATCTGCAATTAAAATTAAGAAAATTTCATCTCCTTTCTTGATAAAATTCAGGAGAATTATGTTTCGAATGAAAAGACATAGTTTTGAGCAAACGTAATATAACATAGCTTACTTTGCGGTAGAAATAATTGAAGTAAATATGCACATTACTGAAGTACATTGCATGTCTTTTTTCATTTTTTCTGACTGTATTAAAGAATGTCATATGAAAAAATATCTTACATTTGCACAAGTATTTTATAATCTATAGAAAAAGGAAAAAAAAACAAACAAACTATGACAGGCTGTTTCTAATCAATGAATGCTCACAAATAAATAGCTTCTACGAAAACAGTACACGTTTTAGAGATAAGTTCCTATTTTAACGAAATGAGCAAAATATGCGCTTATAATTACACGAATATGCACCAACAGGAAAAATCGTCCAAATGTGCACAAATTTGCAATATAACATATTATACATAACATATAAGCTACTAGCATCTAATTCAAAAATGTCAAGGAAAATTTACTTAGCTATGCCATGAATCAACGCACAAAATTTATGCAAAATCATAGAAATCCGCTGCGTAGCGATCCCTTTCCAGCAGCGCGAGGCGTCCGACTCACCGAGTGCGCGTGCGCGGTCCATGGCGGGGCGAGAGGCGTGGAGCTGCGGCGCGACCAGACGCGGCTGCGGGTGCCGGCAGACTGGCGGGCAGGTGCGCGGTCGCGGGCGACGCGCGTGGCGGCCCCGCAGCGTGCGTGACGCAGCGCCCCTCCCCCCTCCCCCTCCCCCGCCCCCGCCTAGCCCTGGGCGCCCGCTGGCCAGTCATTCATACGCCGCACCCTCCGCCACGCCCCCGCCGCTCCTGAGACGGGGGTTCCCGGGCCGCGTGACCCTTCGGTGGGAAGACCTGACCTGCGAGCGGGAAGATCCTGGAGAGCGGCCCCGGATTCGGAATTGGACTCGGTCGTTTCGTGAGTAATTGTACGTTTCGATACACGGGGTGCTCCACAGGACTTGGAGGTCCTAGGTTCGAGTCCTGACGGCGGCAGGATTTTTGACACTAGCTTTTCAGCTAGGTCGAATTCAGTCGCTGTCTGGAGGAGAATTCTAGCGGTCGGCTGCTCTGATCGGTAGTTTTCTGTGGTTTCTCCGATCAACACAAGGCGAATGCTGGAGCAGTACCCTACGAAACGGGCCACGGAGCGCGTGCGATCTGTCCTTTCCCTTCCTTGTCCTCTCCTCTCCCCTTACACACTCACTTACACTAACATGCACCACACTACCACATATTCCGGGAGACCGGTCGGGAGTTTAGAACTTGCCCCAGCTGGGGCGGTGCCTCGCTGGTGGGAGAGTCCTGGTTAGGGGGTAACCGCACTAGCCGACGGTAGGTCGGTGCCGGATCTCGCCATCCAGCGAGGGGAAAATCACTGCCATCTTCCGAGAAAAACATACACTACATTAACGGGACTAAAGACCGAAGCAGTTGATGCGCCCGGAAACACGAAAAAATCAATCAATCAATCAATCAATGAACCAATCCACAGGATTGGGACCGGGAGTGGTGGCTAAGGGCATCACGTGATATCACTGTAGTGTCTCTCACCGGGAGGTCCTAGGTTCGAATCCCGACGGCGGCAGGATTTTCGATTCTAGCTAGGCAGTTGGGTGGAATTCAGTCTCTGTCTGGAGAAGTCTCATGGCCGGCTGCTCTGATCGATAGTTTTCCGATCAACACCAGGCGAATGCCGGAGCAGTACCCTGACAAAAGGGCCACGGACCGCGCGCGCGATCTTTCTTTCCTCTTCCTTGGCATATCCTCATTCCTCACACACACACACACACACATACACACACACACACACTACCACTCTTGCCGGGAGACCAGTCAGGAGCTTAAAACTTGTCCCAGCTGAGGTGGTGCCCGGCTGGTGAGAGAATACCCTGCTAGTCACCTGCCTACATCTGGTCGGGGAATACCCGGCTAATCAATCCATCAGTCAATTCACTGGGTTTGGTTAAGGGTCTCATGTTACTTAATGACTGCTGGGATAGTTTTTCGTATTTCGAACTATTTGAAGAAACTCAATTATGATTAATTATTTATCAAGGTTTATAAAAACGGCCTTTATTCACAAGGGAAATATTTATATGGATTTCGTTTTAAATCGCATGTTATACAAAATATGTATTTTCTTAAACAATTTTTCTTTTTTGATTTAGTTGTAATAATTAATTGCCTTCTACGAGAGTGGTTGGGTGCTTGTTATGCTAGCTAATAGGTAATTTCAAAATGAGCTTATGGGATGGCTTTTGTTGAATCTATAAATCAATTTTGATCCTTCAAATATTTTAAAAGGCTGAAAATTTACTGTAGATATTTTCTATAGAGAGAATTCATTTTGGGGGAAATTATGGGTACAGATTAGGCGCTGCTGCTAACAGATGAACAAACTAACGGATGGATAAACAGATGTATTGATAAAAGTAATTTTTCGGTAGCAGGGACTCCGTTTATTCCCGTCAAAATCTCCACAACCATTTTTTGCAGCATATCATATCTTTCTTTCTTGATGAAGTGGTGTTGTGTGTGGATGATGGTATTATTGGCAGACAATGCCAGACTTGAATCACATGTTTGGGAAGATTACAATTTTTTTTCTAGAGAATAGAGAACTTGAATTAAATACGGTTAAGAACAAAGTGATGGAAGTTATTCGCAGGAGGAATTGACGAGGTTAAGAGGAGAAGGGATTAATCTAGGCAAGGAATTGATTCAAAGAAATAAAGAACGGAAGAAATATAAGAAACTCATTTTACAACAAATGGTATAAAATTATTCAATAGGATGATATTCCAAATTATTTAAAAGGAAACTGTAAGGAAAGTGACAGATGAAGGATAACAAGATATAAGTTAGGAAATGAAACTAGAGCGAGTAGGCTGAATAGTGAGAAAAAATGTAGGATCTGTGAGATGAAGAGAGAGATTAGGAATATATATTAGAGGGTGTCGGCTTTTTGAGGAAGGAAGAACGTGGGATAGGTGGAAAGTTCAGAATAAGGTGAGGTGGATATTGGAGAATAATGGTGAAAGAAGAAAAAGTTGTAAATTAAAGAAATTCAAAACTTTCTTTATTATATACAATGTAAATACAAGTCTCTTACCCTCGGTTACTTGACTAATTGTCTCATACCTTAGTTCAATTACATTGTAAACATTTATACAATTCATTCTAATATGTAAACAATTTCAAGAGAACATCATGTGAAGACGTGTAACTTGCGTAACAATTGTGAGTAATAAACAGAGTTCTCTCAGACGTTTTTAGCGTACGAAGGAAGTAATTATTCTTTCACATCTTACAATTCAGAGGATATGTGATAAGATTCGGAGCGCGACACTATTTCTTCTCACAATGGTAAATTGAAGCGGATACATAGATAGTAAAAGTATAGACCATTTCTCGTGACTGAAAATAATAAATATTTAAAATATAGTAAAGTTGAAAATATAGTTTCGTTGTCATTAAATTGTCTTATCAATGTTTTACGCAGGTTGTTAGGAATCATGAAATCCTTTTATGAATTTGCTCTTCTGGATAGCTTTTGTTCCTTTGACACGTGTCTTGCAAAACCTGTAGGGGTCGCTCTACGGAAATATTTACTGAAACAACGCGGGGTCGTTCGCCATCTTCATTTGTCATCTTTGGCTATGACTTCTGTCTCTGTATTACGACTGTATATTGTGAGATGTGTCTTCAATAGGTAATTACCCTCCAGATCAAACCAAGAAAGAAAAATATTTTGGAATTTTACATTATAATATTTTAGTTCTTAAAATTTTTTAATTTAAAAAAAATATATTATAGAGTTTTAGAAAAATAGGTGGCATCTGGAAGTACCGTTTGGCACTGTACAGTGATAAGCTAGTTGATGGAAATTTTATTTTCGTTTCATTGTGAAAACATATTTTGAATTGTACATTAATATTTACGTAGTTACAGCGAATTTACAATTTTTTTTATCTAAATAAAAACAGTGAACGTGCAATTATTTTGTACCCTGCAATTGTTGTAGTTGTTCCTGCAATTTTTTCTAGTTGTTTTGTGACAAAGAACACAATCTCATGTTCGTTTCTTATTTCTTCGAGATTCTTTTGGAATATTTCCAGTCGATTCTGATATTTGAACAGATATTCCTGTACATTGGCCCTGCGAAACACTCAATACTCATTGTGGGACTTGGTTCCGTTGATTTGTTTTTACCAATTAACCATTATGACAGTCAGAATCAAAACCGAAGGCAAAGTGTAGATACCACCACTTACGACCTCCAGCGATACTCGTATCAAATTAACTTCTCATCGAACCTGGTATATTTGGGTAATCATTATTAACTTTCCGCTTTCTCCCACAAACAGTATCTATTCTGTCTACTTTCGATAATGGATGAATGGCATGACAGTTTGGTAATGCTAATTTTACGCTATATAATATTCTTCCACAGTCTCAAAATTATTGTTGTCGATAATTTTGGTTTGCGCATGTTGTTCAAGGAATAATTTGTGTTACAAACTAAAACAGATCAATTCCGTTTCAGGGGAATGTTTCTTATTTTTGACTTCTATTTCATCTGAAGATCTCAACGTCCTTTCAGAAAGGTGATTCATAAAAATCGTGCATTCTTCATCACTTTCCTCTTCTCTAACAAACCCATTTGATGATAAAAATAAAATTATTTCAACAGCATACAACCATCATATTCTGCATCTCAAAATGCAACTATTTCGTGAAGAACGAGACTGAAAAGTAACGTTTGCCAGTTCACGGTCTAAACTTATAATGCTTCCCTCTATGCCCCAAGGTATCTACGGGTGCCTCATCATTTTTATTTCGAAACAGTAAGAACATAAATACTAAAAATCGTTTAAAACAAATTTAATCTAAATATCTGATCATTTAAAAATAGAATAGTATATATAACAAAACAATACTTATGCTCTTGAAGATATTATTTCTATTATTATGCAGTGAGCGCGCGAAAACACACAGACCCTGTTACACCTTCGAAATAAAACACCTAAACAAAAGAAAGTTGGTCAACCACCGAGAAGGTTTTCCACTAATAGTTATTTAATACTTAAACTGAATATTAGATTCCGTTAAGTAAAATATTAATGTGTTATATTAGGTCAATCATTCGTTAAACATGTGGCACCTCTTGATGTCTTTGGAAATTGACGGGTTAAACATAATTTGCAAAATAGCGATACTTAATGTGATTTGATACTTTGTTTTCCAGGTTCTTCAGTGAAAATCAACACTCATTTTTTGGAAATAGCGGGTGCGTAGCATCCGTTCAGCTGGCAGTCGAGGAAATCCTTCAGTTGGCGTTCCGGAATTTGTAAGTAGACCACCTGAATGTTTTGCAAGCGATATTTCTTTGGAGTCCTGAAGATGTCATTGACATTGCTTCGTTGGAGGACTTACGAACAATCGAAAGCATGTTGTTAGGAAATACTAACACAAAACACACTAACTTAAGTAATGATTTATTTCAAATATGATGAGAAGAGAATGTGAATAAAAAGGAAGCGCTGAAAGTGAGATTAAAAAGAGCATCTCGGGGGTATAACTTCTAGAATATTTACATTGAAAATTTATTCAGTGCTAGCTGAACCCTTGCGATTACATTAAACATAAGGAAAAACTGCTGAAAACTTACCACATAAAAGTACAACATATTCACCTCAGGAGATATCGAAAATACCAAAAACATTCTTTCATATCGTTCCGAACTTATTGTTCAAGACTAATGAAATAAGGATGGGTTACAAATACATGAACAATACAAGCCCTGTATTGTAAAAACAGAGTTAAATTTTTTTCTGAAAATAAATGTTAAACGTTTTATTTCTACCAAGATTTGAATATGCATATTATAGAGGACAATTATATCCTCCATAACTTAACATGTAATGCATTATATATCATTATGATCACGGATTTTCTTGCAACGGGACACACGTCCCTGCTTGAGATCGTTAGGCTTAATATTTGCATTTAAGTACACTAGTTTTTCGAACTTAAATGAACTATCTTCGCTTCGCTAACTATAACAGCTCAGTCTTGCACTCTCCTGCTCGCGCTAGACAATGAAACCTGGCTTTCGGTAGATCGATTACAACTCGCACAACAAAACGACATAATGAACAAATGACAACAGATAAGCATTCCTTCTATTAACTTTCAGAAGTTATAAACTTTGAGGTTTAAACAATAAATCCGATTAATAGAAGATAATAACGCATCTGGAGCCCTTAACCTTTCATATAAAGCAAAAATCACAAAACTTGGTTGAGTCGAAAGCTCAAATTTCTTTCTAAACGAAAACTCCAAATGATTTAAATAGAAAATATTTTTTAAATAATTGATTTAATATTTGAAATTAATTAACTATTAAATAACAATGTGGTATCCAAGAACGCGATGGAGGAATCAAGGCAGACAAAGATTGAGATGGGCAAACGAATTCAAGAAAGAAGTAGGCAACACTTGGACACGTGCAGCTCGCGACAGACCCACGTGGAAGCACATGTGGATGGAGGAGGGCCAATGTCATAACTGGAAACGACACCTAGGCTTGTAGACATCAAGAAAGGCAACAACCAAGAAGCCAACCACCTACCCTGCATGCAGAAGGCCTTTGGCCCCTATGGCATTAAACCAGGCTAATAATAATAATAATAATAATAATAATAATAATAATAATAATTATTATTATTATTATTATTATTATTTTTTATTATAATGCTAACACTTCCTATCTCTATTCCCCTGTCTCCCAAACACTGATGGATTATCAGTTGATTAACGCGGGTATGCGAAATATTTGAATATTTGCCATCGATTGCGAAAAATCATCACTAACGTTAGATTAAAGGCAGTTCATTTTTTTAAAACCTTTTAGTTCACCTAACATCGAAATTATATTGAAATGTTTTTAAAACAATCTATAAAAATTTCAATTCTATTTGGTTTGGCCATAACTCACACAAATGTGTAAAAATAATACGAGTACATAGTAGTAATGCAGAAGAAGACGAAATTTGATTTCTGGCGTAACTGAATTTACGAATAGTGAAAGATATTGGCTCTGCCGTAATTTTTAGAATAACATTACGAAAAAATAAATGAAATATAATTAATTAAAAAATAGTACAGGAAAAATAACATATTAGCGTAATTTTAATTCATTAAATGAATGTTCTTTAATTGTAGGAAATACCTCCCTTTCGCTACTTGCAGAATGATTTCTGAAGAAAATAAAAATGTTTATCAAAATGCAAATAGCTTAGGATCTGGTGTCAATATTCCTGGTCAATAGGTATGTCAAAATTTGTCTTACTTTTTATTATTGTTTCTAATGCATCGCTTTATTGGATATATGTCACCGTTTTATTGATAATTATTCATCATTTGACAAAACTTTCATTCAATTTTTAGATTTTTTAAAAAAAAACAGATGTGGGGCGAAAATATCATGATTGTATAACAAGAAATAAATTATAATAAAAAAAAACTGAGTCCGTTGATCACGGTCAATAAACCATTTCAATGAAATAAACATTAAAACAGACGTTAAAATCATTATGAGGATAAGACAATGTTTTGTTTCGAGACGACGCCATTTACGCTATTACGCCATTTTTCACGTAAGTTCTGAAGCAATAAAAAAGTATACGACGACTCGGATGTGTTCGATTGCAACGGAAACTAAACCACGCATCATCACGACACTAGTCATCACCGTCCAAAATATCATTTCCAATTTGTTGTCAACAGAAAATTCTTCCTGAGATGATTCACTTGCCAGCCTAATTTATCATTCTCTAAAAATGTACCTTAGAAACACTCAGTGACGCAAGTTCATTTAACTCGTAAGTACCCGTAATATATCGATGGCCCGAAGTTCCATTGTTACCACCCTACACATATTTCTTGTGTTTTTCGAATAAATGTATTTTCAGGGGTCTGTCAGTTCACGTATAGTCGTTAGTATAGTCCAAGTATAGTCGTTATAAAGTTATGAATCCTCAGCTTTCAGCATTAACGTAATTATTAACGCATTTTTTATTTTAATAATTTCATTAAGATGAAATTAATGAAACTATACTATTTTTTCAAAGTATTGACGACTACAAATTTCAACTACATGGAAACAGATGGACAGAAAGAGTTAAAATTGTCGAAGAGTGATCGAGAATCGTCTGGAGAAAATGAAAAATAATAAATACATAAAATGCTTCCTAAGGTCAGTGTCGTTTTGTTTTAACATGATTTCCGGTACTTCTGCAAGTTTTTGTTATATAATTTGTAACACAGCTTACATTTGGATTTAACAGAAATAAGGATCCGTTTCTGAATCAGTTTATAGAGCAATCTTTTAATTATTATTCATAATTCTTAATAATTTTTATTTTATGGCAAAGAAAAAGAGAAGCCACGTAAAACATAATATTAAGAATAATTTTATTTTTGAATATTAAATACTACATTAGCTAATCACCAGAAGCCCTTGTTTTCTGTATACAGATGCATTTTGATGGCCTTCGCACTCAAATTTCTCGGACACATTCTGCAACACCAAACTGTAAGGATGTTTCCCTCAGTAAATCCTGAATGCAAGTTTAATTGTTTGTTGCAAGCTCAAAATTTCTGTTCCATAGTTTGCATGATGTTTTGTTAGATGCATTTTGAGAGTGTACATTGATTCTATTTAACGGAGGGAATGCAAATAAAAGTATATCCACCCTGACTGAAGTTTATTTTGAAGTACTTTTTATTTTTTACGTCGGTAAACACGCACTTAACAACCATCTAAACACGCTCCTTAACAACCATCTAAACAACGTTTTAAGAGCGCATCCATAGCCACGACCGTTAAAATCCAAAATATTCAAATTCAAAATATTTTAGCGGACTCTCGGGATTCCATGCATTTTTCCCCTTTTCCTTCCTTCCTTTTTTTTTTTTTTGTCCCTTGTCCATTGTCCCTTTTCCTTTACCCCTTTCCCATTTATCCACTAGTCTCCGTTTTGTCCCCTTGTCTCCATTTTGTCCCCTTGTCTCCATTTTGTCCCCTTGTCTCCATTTTGTCCCCTTGTCTCCATTTTGTCCCCTTGTCTCCATTTTGTCCCTTGACTCCATTTTGTCCCCTTGACTCCATTTTGTCCCTTGACTCCATTTTGTCCCCTTGCTCCATTTTCCCCTTCATTTTGTCCCTTGATCCTTTTTCCCTTTTTTGTCCCTTGTTTCATTTTCCCCCCTGTCCCATTTTGCCCCATTTTACCATTTGACTACTGTCTAATTTATTCCCCTCCGCATTTTGTCCCTTTTCTCCTGTTTTCCAATTTTTTCATTTTGTTCCCATTGTCCCATTTTGTCTCCTGGCACTCTCCGTCCTCTTTTCCCCGCTTTGTCCCACGTGTCCCCCTTTGTCTTTTTGGTCCTTCCGCTCAACCTATTTTGAAAATGGTACCAAAACCCTATATCTAAAGCCCTCGCTACAGAACATAGAGGGCAATGACTATTCTTACTAGAATAACTAGAAATTACAAAAACATTGTAACACGTCCTTTATTGGTCTGTAATGATGAAAACAAGTATCTTCCGTTTTCGTCTTCGTAAGAATTGTCTTAATCATGTGCGCAAGAAGTGTTTGTGAAAGTTGTTAATATAGAGTAACTAATAAATATTCATTCGTGTTTGATCACTTTTTGAAACTTACAAACATTGTAAAAACTGAGTAATTGCGATTAAACTAATCACCACGAATAGTTTATATGCTAATCGAAATACGTTGATTAGTATTTAATCTAAAATGTATGCAAGGAGCCCAGACCACATAGTACCTCGGAAAACACGCAAAAGTTGCTTTTAGTTCTCTTACTTTTAAATTATACCACTCGTGATATCCTTTTCAGATTCTGAGAAGTGTTCTCGACCTTTCCTGCTTTAAGACAGAGGCATCAATAATTACAGTCGCAGATCTGCCGGCCCAAGGGAGGCTGGTCCAGTGGAAGTTGACTGGGAGAGCCCATGACGGCGCGCAGGGATGGGCAGGTGTTACATAAAGAGGGGGTTCCCGGGCGGCGTGGCGCGTGGGTGGAGGCAAGGCATTCCTGCGGTCGTGCGTACGATGATGGAGCCACATTTCCTCTTCCTCCAGACGCTGATAGGCTGGCTCTTGTCTTCTATTGGCCGTTCTACATTTATATTGATCTAATATTGGTCCATCTATGTCTCATAGCAGGAAAGGTCGACGGGTGTTGTTGCCATTACCAAAATGTGTCTAATTGATGTTGTTATTTCAATGGATTTTTAAATCAATAAGATATAAGCTTCAAATATTTCACTATTATTTCGAATTTTATTGTTTCTTGATAACTAACTCCTGTTAAATTGTGACCTTGTCACACCCACGTGTTTAAGATGTCATTATGCAATTACTTTTTATTGCATTAATGAAAGATCAACAAAAGAACGTGAAACAATAATGAAAGAAGCATTGATTTTTGTTTACGTTCCGGAATCTGGTGTATGGTGGAATGTGGTGCCACCACTCCACTTCCACAAAGCAATTTGAAATTTGAAAGGAACAATGGTTAGCGTAAACTGAAGTATTATTTTCGAGATGAATATTAAAGTTGCGATTGAATAACAGAAATTAAGAGGCGAGGTCAAAGAACTTGTTTGTAATATAAAAAAAAGTGTGCATAAGAATGCAATTCAAAGTCCGTTAAACTAAACGTTCTTTTTAACTACATTCTTTAGAAGTATTAAAAAATTAAACATTTTACATCATTATTATAACAAAATCAGATTACCGCAAATGAAAATGTTGAGAGAAATCAAAGATTGCTTTATTTTTCTTCATTTTACTCGTCGGTACGTAGCAATGAGAGTTGTAGGTGTATAATATTTCGACATTTGTGTCAACTTTTTGTCGACGCGAATTAATATGCCGTAATGCCTGTGCAAGTAGTGTGTAAATTATATTCAATTCTAAGAAGATAGAGTAAAACCCGTAGTTAAGAAAATATGTTGATATTTCTCAAAATTCCTGTTCTACAGCTTTAAATTCGTTACGTGAAATTGAATGGGTGATTTCTTTCAGTAGTGTTCACTTGAAGATTGCAAATTGTTGGCAGTGATTAGATACTCGACTAAGTAATGGCAAATAGACATTTCCCTTTCTTGAACATTTTTGAGGCCAAAAAAGTCCGAGAAAACAGATTCAAGTTACGTTATTGTAATTCTATTATTGGTATTTTTTCAGATTATTCTTTTAATAAAAAAGTAAGGGAAAACAAATAAATTATCTTCGCTCTGATCTTGAGCATTAGAACACATACTTCACTTCTGCAAGTTTGAAGCAAGTGGAAAGCTTCCAGGCTCGCTTTTCGAATATTATACTTCATGTGGCAACTTCTGACGTAGTGCCCGCTTCTATGGTTGTTACTAGGCTTTTTTAAAATTATTCAATGTATAACGTTTTTTGCTGTTTAGTCATAAATCATATTCTCATTGAAGAGAAAAACGTTTAATACATAGGATGTTATAGATGTTCCACGTTGTAACATTTTTTTGGTTGGAGTTTCTTTCGTGAGACTTAGGGGAGGAGTACCTTTCGAACATTCCATCTTCTCCCCATCAAGTACGAGTTGGTGAGTTAGTGAGCGAGTGGAATAGCGATTAGGGATTTTCAAATGTCGACTAATTACTTGCAATTGGAATCTCATGATTGTGCAGTCATGCTTCAAGTACATCAACTTTCTCAGATACCGAACGCGTAGGAGGATACAGAACTGTCAATGTAAAGAATTTTTCATGACGTTCAGCTGTCAATGTATTCGGACAAAAAACAGCAACAAATTATTCATCACGATTTGAATCTTAAAATATCTGTAACTCTACGTCTTAAACAGTTTTAAAAAACAACGTGACTTTACTACAAGGTTAGAACTAACCATTTCTTCGGTGGGTGAGCTCTGAGCACATTTAAACCCAGATGCATTTCTGGGAAGAATTGCAAGTCACGTGACAATCCCTGTCGTTGGTAGTGTGTTGCTGTGAAAGTTCCTGAAGACTAGAAATAAATGAGCGTTCCATCGCGCTCTCCCTGCTGGGGGCGGTGGGAGTGGAGCGGTGGGGGTGGGGCGGAGAGAGGAGAGGGCGTGGGCGCGTGACCAAGGTGAAGGTCTCCATGACCACGACGCTCCTTTGTTTCAAGAGAATTTGCACCGGTCGATCAACAATCGCAGTTACGTGTCTTGTATATTAATGGTGCTATTAGGTAATATTCTGAGGATTTCCTCAATGTTCTTGTTATAAGAACATGCGAAGTTCTTACCTGCAAGAATTTAACGAACAATGCATTTAAAATGCATTAGCACCTTCAGTTAAAGAGTTAGTTAATTTTAGGATCGTGAAGCCGTACATCTCGTTGTGCTAAGTCACCCAAGTTGTTTTCTCACGGGCAGGACTTTATACTTGGGTTTTATTGCTCGATTGTTTTTCTTCTTGATACAAGAGTAAAAGAAATCTGAAATGTTGCTGATGTGTGCACTTAGGTACATAGAAAGGTCATTTGTATGCAGTTCTTAGAAATGCCATTAGTTAATTTTTATTGAATACTATTGAATGTAAGCGAATGATTCATCATTTTATCTAGAGATGTAGGCAATCGGCTATCTACAACCTCTAAAAATAAATATCCTGTATTATTTTAATCTTCATAAATGTTATTTTGTAAATGTGCCCCAATCTGCAAAGTGTTTTTACAAAATTATCTGATGAAGATGTTATGGCTATGTTTTGATTTTTTGATGTTTCGATTTTAATTATTTCATGGATTGATTGTTAGTGATTCCGGGCGGGTCAACTACGGAGGTCATTATTCCGTTAAGTGTAGTGCACGTTTTTTCATCGGGAGGTGGCGGTGATCCCCCACAGGATGGAGAGATCCGGTGTCAACCTACCGTCGGCTAGTGGGGTTTCCCCCTAACCAGGACTCTCCCACCAGCAAGGCACCGCTCCAGCCGGGACATGTTCTAAGTCTCCAACCGGTCTCCGGGCTTGTGTGGTAGTGTGGTGCATGTTAGTGCAAGTGTGTAAGGAGTGAGGATAAGACAACGAAGAGGAAGGATAGATCTCGCGCGGTTAGTGACTAGGGTACTACTCCGACATTCGCCTGGTGTTGATAGGAGAAACCACAGAAAACTACCGATTAGAGCAGTCGGCTGCTAGAATTATCCTCCAGACAGCGACTGAATTCGACCTAATTGAAAAGCTAGTGTCGGAAATCCTGCCACCGTCGGGACTCGAACCTAGGACCTCCCGGTCAGAAGCACCGCAGTTACATCAGTTAATGCAATGCTCCCGGGCTATTTCATTGACCAGGGACCGTAGGGAGGCTGAAACCCCATTTCCCCGAGTCTCCTTTCCCCTTACATACGTCAGTGATCATAATTATTGCGCAACTTGTTTCTAGTACAACGGGGGCGTTCGCACGGAGCAATTGGTCGTTAGCCAGAACATTATTCGTTGGACTTCTCGTCCAACGTGTCTAGCGCACAGAATACCTGGCGTGCGAGTGTAGCTCTGGGTTCGCGTTGCCGAAACGGAGATGAGTCTCCAGGCGGCTGGAGAGATCGCGGCCGGCCCTGCCCCAGCGATGCAATGCTGATGCGATGGAGACGGCGGCGGCGGCGGCGGCGGCGGCGGCGGCGGCGGTCGCTTCCGGCGCGCGGCGTATTGTTGGGCGAAACAATGGACGCGCGTGGCCCTCCCCTCCCCCCTTCCTCCTCCTAACGGGGTGGTTGCGTGGCGACGACGGCTGCAGCCAGGCGCGACGTGTTTGTTTTGAGGTGGCGCTCACTGATACGCATGTCGGTTCCAAACGTGTAGTTATGAAGTTTTGATCAATGTTCCAAACTACACGTTTGGTTCCAAACGTGTAGTTTGGGTCAAAGAGAATCACATTTTAGACTCATCTCGATTGGCGAATTTTTTTTATTCAATTGCCTACACGAGGCCCATTTTATAATACGGAGATGACACTGGACTTGTATTTTGATGTTCATGGATTTGATCGGAAGCGGCTACCTCCATTTATTTAGAAGGATTTTCCTAAGGATGAGCCAGAGTAACAGTTTGCTAAACAAGTGAACATCACATGTATTTCAGAGAAGTATCCCTCCGCCGCGACAGCTGTTCAGTCGTTCGTAAAGTGCTAATGGCTCCTGTGAAAAAATCCCTATGCACAAGTCTAAGAGTTTCGCTGAAGTATATGCACGTAGGCGAGTCCCGGAAATATTTAAATTCAATTACGTGTGTGAAAAATCTTACATGCTCTCGCAATCAGCAAAAGAAAACTGCCACGAATGTAAATAGAAAGAAAAATGATTTTAAGCCGGAAACACGTGCACCGGAACGCATCTCGCATTCAAGTCTCGGTTTTAAAATAAACATAATATTTATCACATAAATAATAGATTTAATGTAATGTTTATAGAAAAGAGAGTTTTTACAGAAGAGCACATAACATTGCACTTCCTAATTTCAATTATTTCTCGTGGCGCACTATATTTTTGTCGGACTGGGACATCACAGAAGGAAGCATCGAAGCCATTTACAAGTTAGTCAACTGCAAACAAACGAATGCACGAAGGGAGTGTAATGGGCTCAAGGGCACGACGACCACAGAGCCTTCAATTATGTTGCCAGCACTAGCTGTCACTTTGGCTCATCTTTAGGAAAATCGTTCTGTAATAACTTCGCATTGAAAAGTTGAAGTGAAAGAAAAAAATACTGATATGCGTCCCAAAACGACATAAGTTATTATAAAACATGTGAGAGAAAATACTATGGTTTTCAAGGAATATGAGTTATAGTCTTTCAAAAGATAAATTTACGGGTAAAATAGAAGAGGAAGTAATATTGTATATTGTAAATAATATCAAGATTTTGTAAGATTATAGTAATTAATGAAACGAATGTATAAAGAGGGGGATAATTGCATGAATGGTATGTTCAAGAAAACTAGCGACGTTTGGTGCAAGTTTTTTTATATACCATGTTTGCAATTATCCTCCTTTATACACATATTACGTTCAATATTCTTTCGTTTCCATTTACGGATAATTAAAATTTTAAAACATCGAAACAGATCTTTTCTACATGTGGCATGCATTTCATTACGTAGTATTGGTTCTGAAAAGTATCTATTTTAGTTGGCTTTGCATTGTTTTTGTGTCTACCAAATATTTGAAATACTGGAAGTTACTGAACATATGCCGATAAAATATTAAGATGACGAAGTCATGAAAACATTACTTTCCACAAAAAGCAAAGACAGGTAAGAGAGACAATACAACATGTATAAGTAATATGTTTTACATGTAAAATTTATAATTTAGTTTTATTCATTCGTAGTTAATATATAGTTGTAGGTACGTAATATGTGATGCACTTTTTTGTTCATGTTGCATGGTCGACTACAAATACCTTTGCTACGTGTGTGTTATAGTTTCTTAATTACAAGATTTCGCTCCTTTTCTGAATTCTGATTGGTAGGTGTCAGTTTTTAATTGCACGGTGGAATTTTAATTGCACGCTTACAATTGACATAGAGATAATTAACGATTTTTCGTGGAATTAATGAGCACATTTCGTTAACTAAACGAAAAAATACTTTAAAAGTAGTAAGGGTAATTTTTAAAGGGCTAGGTGAATGCCAGGTCAGAGACAGGATAGTTTCTCACTATTTGTAGATTACACATGATTCGACTTGTTAAATACTCAGTAATTGTGTACACATGTATTATTTAGCTCTACAGATGACCCAAGTATGTATAAAACTACCATTCTTATTGATTGGAATTTGCATCTCAACTAGTGGCCGGCAGCACCAAAATGCTGATGAACAAAATTGCACTAAATGTTTTTCCAAAGAATAGCACGCACACTGCTCAAAACCAAATAAAATACTCTCATATAACAATACAACAAATTAAAACAATATTTTAACAAAAACAATATTCTCTAATTCTACAATAACTTATACAGAATAAACAATATAAAAGTTCTTTTTATTTTGCTTTATTTTATATTTTATTTCACATTATTTTATTTTTATTTTAGTTTATTTTAATTTTTATTTTACTTTATTAAATATTTTATTTTACATTATTTTATATTACATTTTATTTACTAATATAGGAATTTGTTAGTTATGTAATGAATGTGTAATCTTTAATACAGGAAAATGGCAATTGATTGATTGATTTCTTTTTCGTGTTTCCGGGCACGTCAACTTCTTTGGGCATTAGTCCTATTACTGTAGTGCATGTTTCTTCTCGGGAGATGGCGGTGATCATCCTCCGCCGGATGGCGAGATTCGGCGCCAACCTACCGTCGGCTAGTGGGGTTTCCCCCTATCCAGGACTCTCCCACCAGCCGGGCACCGCCCCCAGCCGGGACAGGCTCTAAGCTCCCGACCGGTCTCCCGGAATGTATGGTAGTGTAATGCATGTTAGTGTAAGTTTGTGTGTAAGGGAAGAGGTTGGGACAAGGAAGAGGAAGGACAGATCGCGCGCGGTACGTGGCCCGAATGATAGGGTACTGCTCCGGCATTTGCCTTTTGATGATCGGAGAAACCACGGAAAACTACCGATCAGAGCAGCCGGCCTCTAGAATTCTCCTCCAGACAGCGACTGAATTCGACCTAGCTGAAAAGCTAGTGTCGAAAAATCCTGCCGCCGTCAGGACTCGAACCTAGGACCTCCCGGTCAGAGGCGCTGCAGTGACATCAGTGGATGCATTGAGATACCGCTCCCAGTTTCAGTTTCTGCGTGCTCTGGACATTAATATTAAATGAATGTAGGAGAGATTACACCAGACATAACATAGCATTTTGAACATCAATCCAGCTATTCTGCTGTGGCGTGAACCTGGCATTGTAATAAAATCATGAAACATTTTAATGACCTAATTAAGAACTTGCATGATCTGAATGATGCGTTATGAATTATCTTCGAAACGTCATTTTGTTTCAAACGCACCTCGCGATCGCAAGCGGCGGAGGATGGTCTGCGGGGCCCCCTGTACTCCCGCGAGGCCGCGAGCGGAGGGCGGAAAATGGGGTGTTGGTCGGAGGAACGTGTTTGCGTCCAAGGCCACCCGGGGCGTTCCGCGCGCCTCGATTTTCGTGACGGCGTCGTTAACTCCGGTGACTGGAGTCCATTGCGCGGGCGCGAGCGAGGCGCAGCGCCTCTGGCGGCGACGCTTGGCACTGCGCCAACCCCCGACATCACCTGCTGCACACGATCACGTTGCTCAAAGCATCCGTGCGGCAGGAGTGTTCTTTTTGTTTTTTGGTTAAAGAAGATAAGCATTAAGACGTAAATATATTCACGAGACACGCGTTGAGTATGGTCTTCTAGGATGTCATACGTATACTATGTAAGGTGTTTGTAAACTGGCAATTTAATCCTCGTCTGTTTTTCCTTTTAAACCAAAGTGGTGCCTGGTTCGTATAAGTTTTACCGTCTCGTCCAAAATGTCTTCACGGATAAGATTTGTATGGCTTTTTTCAAATTTTAGCCGGTTTAGAACCAACGCTCTTAGAGATGGGCGACGGGCAGGGGATGTAACCCAAAAGTCCTGATAAGCATCACACTATTGGAATTCTTTGCAACAGTATGTTTGCACTACCTCATCTAGAGAAATTGCTTTATAACTTAAATTCTTATGAAATAATTTTTTTATGAAATAAGACTTACAAAATTAATTAATAACTTTAAATTGAGAACGTTGTTTTCGCTAGTCCAAAACGTAGCAGTAAATTAAAAATTACGAAACTTTCAGAGTAATATTGATTTTAAATCCACGACATTAATAAACATAAATACAGATGTGATTCGTTTCAGATATTATACTACTTTTCCCAAGCTTCACTTCGACGCAGTTTGAGGATCTGCAAGGACATTTCACTGGAGTATGCCTGTTACGACGGAGTGAGTTCGGATGGGACTCCCCCAAGCCACAACGGTCCTGTTTGAGGGAGATGATGGTATGATAGTATGACGGTGGTGATGGTGATGAAGTGATGTTAACGATACTGCGAAGGAAAGTTCGCGTGTAGTTCGTGACGCATGTGGATGCTGCTCCGGCGTTCGCTTGAAAGTGATCAGGGAAACCAAGAAAACCATCGATCAGACCAGTCACCCAAGGTTAGACCAGAAGGCGTCACATTCAGCGATGTTAATTAAGCACAAGGAAACTCCCGGTACCTTCCAGACATCAAACCCGCGATTTTTGAAACACTTCTACACTCGTTTGATTACTTGAGGAACGCCAACTGCTGTCATTGTCCCGTAAATGTAGTGACTTTTCGTGCACGGAGGTGGCGATGTTCCCACCGGCTGGATGGTGAAATCCGGCGTCGACGAACACGTTGATTCAACTGCTTTGGTCATTAGTCCCGTTAGTGTAGTGGATGTTTTATGTTGACAGGTGGCGGTGTTCCTCTCCCGCTGGATGGTGAGATCTGGCGCCGCCCCACTCGCCTATTCAACTGCTTTGATCATTAGTTCTGTCGTTAATGAATATTTTGTGTCTGGAGGTGGCGGTATTGCTCCCCACTAGATGAGATCCGTCACCAACCCACATGTCGACTTCCGGGGAATTCCCTCTCCAGGTATCTCCCAGCAAAGCAGGGCTCCGCTGGGATGTCTCTCCATGAGTACAAGCTCCATTCTTCCGACATGTGTTGTACTGTAGTGCATGTGTAAGTACGTGTACGTGTAATTGAATGGAAGAAGAGAGTACAGGACATGAAATAGAACGGAAAGATCGCGCGCGGCCGGGGCCCGTTTGTTAGCGTAGTGCTCCAGCATTCGCCTTTTATTGGTCGGAGAAACCACGGAAAACTCTCGACCTGTCTAGAGAAGAATTCTAGCAGTCAGCAGATCTGACCTGTCGGATTTGTTGGCCGCTAGAATTCTCCTCGAGACAGCGGCAGAATTCGACCTAGCTATGTAGCTAGTGTCGAAAATGCACCACCGTCGGGAATCGAACGCTAGGACCTCAGCAAAGGCAAGCGCCTAGGAATCGCTGCAAGGACAGCGACAATGCTGGCTACGAGCTAACTCAGCCAAGTTGTTTTATTACCTATTTGATTGCTCCTAACAGACTTCGTATTTTAGATATTACGAGTAATAAATGGGAAGTTTTCACTTCCTTATTTTTGGTAATTTACTGAATACCTCCCCAATTGTGTTATTAATACAGCGATATACTGTACAAAATTACGTATACAGACGCTGCAGAAGAAAAATGACTCTCTAAAAAATGTCAATGGAGAAGAACGACTTTATAGGGAAAGACGCTGTTATTCCATTGTAGAGCAATGTAGCTGTATTCAGCTGCTACTTTGTGAACTTTCTTTATGGAATGTGAACTAGTATAAATTATTTTATTTTTTGTGTTTATTTCCCCAATAAAAATGAAGGCTTTTAGATGATTCAGCATTCTTCTTAAAATAGTTATTACATCTGCTTGCTACATGACGTTTCTCTCAAGAGGCAAGACAAGCCTCTATGAGAGATTTACATAGCCCGAAATGATCCGTCACGTTCTCCATCTCAGTGATTTGAAGTGATATTTGGCATATGATACATAAGAACTTTCCTCTTCTTTACTAAGTTACAGAAATTCTAGTAATAATGGAAAATGAATTGGTTGCAACTGAGAATCATACAAGAAATGTGGTGCTACCCGGTTTCTTCAAAATATTTTCTATTACAGAAGCTCAGCTTTTACTTCCTCGTATACGTACGTAATAAGGAAATTATTCCAAGTATATAGAAAGCTATGTAATGCTGTGGAAAATAGATTTCGAGATTTTGGTGTCCCTTGATATCGAAGAAGTGTTTTTTTTAAACGTCATCTCATCCGTCCGTTTGTCCATTCATCCATCCGTCCGCTTTTCCTCTCGTCTCTTCGTTTGTAAACCACACCAGCGCCTAAACTATTGGTAAGATTTTTTGCAGTACGATTATTCCTTGATCAATCTGACCTTATTCAAGATCCTACGAATTTAAAAGTTTTTGTTTAATTTTGTGAGAAGTATGGACAATATTAAAAGCAATTTTTTTAAACGTTTTTTAGGAATGAAGTTAAATAAACTATCACGTCAACAATGGGATTTTGCCGTAACCTTTTAATTTTTAAAGGATATACGAATGTAATTTTGTTGAAGAATCTCACACGGCGTGAATATTTACACCTTCATGAGAACTTTTTCCACATGGGATTGGATAGTGTATAAAGATGATGAGATTAAAAAAGGGTTTTGCACAAAATAATAAGTTATAATATTAAGCCCAAATAATATAATAACAATAATAATAATAATAATAATAATAATAATAATAATAATAAAGTAAGTCTTGAATATCTGGCATGTTCGGAGAACTATGATTCAGTCTTTAACAATATTTATTTAATACGTGGCAACGTTCATAATTATATCTTCGGTGTAATGAACTAATGTTGAATGTGTATTTAACTATTTAATATGTTTTAGTTGTTTGTGGCCGTTGGTACTCGCCAATTTACTACTCGAATATCGTGCGTGGTTGCATAACTATGCTGTTTTTAACAATATTTTTTGGTAAACGAGAGGAGTAATAAATTTTATTTTAAGATAATAAGTATGTATATAATAAGTAGTAATAAGTAATAATAAGTAGTAATAAGTAATAATAAGTAGTAATAAATATTTTCTAAATATTCGTATTAGTTTGAATAGATTTTGCCCATATTTTAATTCGGTTTTGCTACCTTGACAGTCGCTTCAGCACACCACATTTATTTCAGAAACGGGAAGAAAAATAAAAATAATTTTTGGATAATAAATTAGTAAGAAATGAGTAGTAAATACTCCACTAGCTTTGATGTTATTGGGCTGCGGTGGTTGTGTCAACTTGACGCACGCGTTCATACCGCCTTGACGGTATGCAACCCGCCATTGTGGTATGTATATTGTGCTGCGTACGTCCATGGTCAGGCGCCGCGTAGCAGAGCGAATCAAATGCGAAACATAGTGCTTACATTGAAGCATAGATTTTCTTCTAGTAAGAATTGTGAGATTGTCTTAATGATATAGAAAAAGGGAAAAGGGATTTCACGTATGTTAACAACCTCTGTCCATCACAGAACATAAATAATTTCATGCTCAGCATTGTTTATTTAATTATGTAATTTAAAAATAATTTCATGAAAATTTTCTCCGCGTATAATCCAAAAGATGCTTTGTTTTTTGGAAGTGAATGGTGATCAGGTGAAAAAACGCATCTTTTTGAAGAACTAATTGTGGAATCAGGAAACATAGTAAAATCAGTAAGTATAAATAACTAGGGGTATGGTTGACAGTAGGGTAAGATCAGAGCATTTACTGTAACAGAGTTGTCATATTACTCTACATTTAAACCCTGAAAATATTAAAAATATTGTTGGTACATTTCAATAATTGTTTACCGTACTACAATAATTTGACCTTTTTTTTCTAAGATGCAAGTTATGAAAGTTCTATTCAGTACATAACTCTTTAATTAACATACAAAACGTGCAAAGTATTGCATTCATTGTAAGTTTTCTTTTGTTGCTCATATTGACTCATTTGAGTCACCTTGCTATTTAAAAACAGACATCTCAGGGATCCATTTAATACAAACGTTATTCCCTTTTACTTCCATGGTAGAAAAATAAATATTAATTACATAGTTAACTATTTAACCGACATCTCCGAAACTGCGGTTTCCTCCCGGCGTCGAAAGTCGACACTAGCGTTACTCAGCGGCATCCATAGGTATTACAGGTACTCAGCTCGAGCTTTCCACAAGACCCAACAGATGGCAGTGGATTTCTTACTGAAGAAAAAGAAATGGTTTCAACGCGCGGCTGCTTTTCGCAGCTTTTTACACTTTACTGCATTACAAAGACACAGTCAGAACCGTGAATGACACCTTCTTATCTCATTTTCTTAAGTCAGTGATGTTTTGCATATTAAATAAATACTGCAGACAAAACTGAAAATATTGTTACACCTGAAGACACAGTAATTTGCTGTTATTCATATATCAGTCAGAAAACATTGTCTAGCTTATCCATATTTCTGATTTCTAATAGACGCAGAATTTGAAAAAAATGATGTAATCTCCGGCCATTTGAGGTGATAACGGTTTTGTTTGATATCCAGGAACCCGACAAAAATCCAAAAACAGCGAAACTGTTTCAATTTTGAATGAAAATGCAAATATTTCATTATATTATTCGTAGTATATGTTCTGACTGAATTCTCATCTTAAGTGCGTCATTGCTTAAGACATCTAACGTTATGCGACATCATGACATTTGAGGAAGAGGTAAGCCCGCCATTAAATATTTGCTTTTCACTTGTTGAGAAATGGAACTAACTTTTTTGCTATTCTTGCCGAGAAAAGAACTGTCGTACTATCTGTATAGTATTCTATATTCTTGTAGAATTCATGAATATTGTCGTTAAAATATTTTTTTATTGCAGTGTAATACGAGGATATTGTATTTGTGATTTTTCTTTAGCAGTGTGCGTGCTAATTTTTTGAAAAACAATTTTGTATGGTTTTGCTCAGCAGAATTTGTGTTGCTGTAGGCTACTTATTAGTAATTCCTGTTGCTCAGAATAAAAGGTCCAAAGGTCCTTCAATTGTCGCAGTTGCCAATTTTCTAAATCACTGCATGTAAAATTTCAACTCATTTGACTTATTCTTTATTAATGAATTTAGCGCCGAATGTCAGTCACGACCTTGTCACATGCATAAAAAGATAATTAATTTCCAACCTTAAAAAAAAATATTTATCTCAGATATAATGAAATTAAGCATACATTAATTATTATCTGATGGAATATATTTCATCAGTGTGACATTTATAACGAATAAAAAAATCGTACAAAATTTATGTTTTAGGGCAAAATAAATATCTACAGAAATGGGGGCTTCTATTTAATATTTATTTCAAAGTTGCGTGCTAACCACATCATAATGTTACGGAGTGGGGTAGGAGTTGGGTTGGGGCTGTTTCTCTCTCAAAATACTAACTTATTTCAAGAATTTTTTATTATATGTATTTTATCGTCTCCTATACTATTTCAGTGGTATACATAATTTTTTCTTCTTCCACAGGCGAACAATCTTTATAAATGAGATCTCTAAAGTTAGAAAATTGACTGAAATTGAAAGACGAGACTAATTACATATTGATTTTAAAAATATGAAGGACTAGTTTAAAAATTCTAAATATTCAAATCAAATGCAACCCGCAACAATCAGCCTTTTTTAATCCTAAATCGTTAAATAACTTCTAAGCAAAGCGTTTTATGGCCTTAGAAAGTAAAATTTTAATGTCAAAGTTCTCAAAGAAACGTTCCTTACACCGTATAAAAAGGATGAGGTCTTCCTGAACATTCTATTGCATTTTTGCTGGTTCGGCGCTTCTCGATTCAACCCTACCTCTTCTCAACCTGTAGTACCTGCAACTGTAGGTAAAATTAAACTAATTAATTGGTAATCTACGCGACTGAAGTACACGGGTGTACCCCTCTGCTCAGTAATAACGTTAAATGAGAATAGTTTTCATGGACAAGGACTTGTTATAATCACTTGCTAGGAGAAATAGAGAACTAGTGGTGGAGGATGAGAACAAGAGGAACTTGAAGAAAAAGATATATTACAGGCTTAATATGGAAATGGAAAAATAGGGAAGAGGGTGGGAATTAACATGCGCGAGTTCTCGCACGGGTACGCTAGTTGTATGCAGTATATGTAAAATATAATTAGCAGTATATTTCAATGTCTCAATTTACGTGGACCATTTATGTATTTTGAGATAGTTTATTTTCGTTCCCCACCCATTAGTTCATTTTCGTTATATTTTCTGGGAATACTCTAAAAACGAAAATTAATTTTATTGGCATCCAAATGATTCAGTCATAGATGACATCGTAATGATAATCTTTTAAATTTGTTATAAAATGTGTGAAGAAAATTGAATAAAAACTCAGCAGTGCAGACAATTTGAATGCAACTAGTGTTTACTCTCGCGTTTTAATTCATTTTTTGCTTTCCAAATTTTTTCTTCGTGTCTTATTCAATTCATATTAATTCATTCATTCATCTTTTTCTTCAGTTCAAATGCGTTGATACACTATCTTCTGTAATCCTTCGCATATATCTACGCCACTGTAACTGTTCTAGTTCATTCGTGCCAATAATTCTTGACAATATTACGTTGAAGACAATTTATATTAAACTAAAAAAATTTAATTAGATATTCTAACAAATTTGAGTTGAATGAAAGATGGAGGTAATAAATATTATGTGATTTGGGTATTTAGGGGAGATAGGATTTATCTTTTGGAAGTCTTGAAAATATTCGTCAAAGAATATGGTATATTAGACCGATATTAAAGATGTGTGTTTGTTAAAAATCCTGTAATAAGTTGAAGAATTTCTGGCTGTAATAATTTATTAAAGGAATAATAACATCAATTTTTAGTTCATTGTGTGAGGAATGTAGAAAAGAGCATGAAGACGGATGAACGGATGAATTTATTTTGGAGTATCTGAATTTTATTAATGAAAAAAATGGCTGCATTCGACCAATAGAACAAGAATATAAAAGTCTAGTTGAAATAATTGTAATATATATTAGTTATCCATTTCTAAATTATGAAATAAACATTGTAGTAGTGTAGTCAACAGTCTTGTGTTTTAAGAAAGCCATTAAAACATTGGGTCGAATGTGAAGACTCTCCAGTCTGACTGCCTCAGCCTTCTCCTTTACTGAATTACGAAATTAGTAATGAAGCCGTTGAATATTTAAAAAAATTCTTAGAAATTGAATATTACGTAGAAGCTAATTTTGACATGGGCATAAAAGCCATGAGCTCTATTTGGACTCTACTGTGAAGACATTCATGCTTCAGAAATATACGAGCGAAGTGTACCACCTGTATTCTATACACAAGTACCCTATTTACATCACTTATCCTTAGTCTTGTGCGCGTAGTTGCAACTCTAGGTAGAATTGCACACTTTCCCTCTTTTGTAACAAAAGACGTTCGTAATATTTTGCACCTGGCCGCAGCAGCCAAATCGTGACCGGCAAACGTTGACTCTTCCGGTTCTGCAGCGCGAAGACTACGAAAGTGATGGTGACACAGATGTCTTTCGTTGTCTTGCAGTAGTTGCTACTCACTAAGGGCAGTATATTCTGGGGAGGAGCAATGAAAGTTGCTAACCGCAAGGAGAAAAGATACTGCCTCTGCGTTTCTGCAGAGTGACATATCATTTTCTGAGAAGCCAATACAAGCCTTCTAGTGTGTAAAAACCTACTTTCTAATGTGTGGATATATTATGACATGTAAAGCTGTTAACTGAGTACGTTATTTTTTCTTAACTTTCTGATAAATCGTATCTCTCTTAAAAATAAAAATAATTTTAAATATTAATAATATATCTTACAACTTTTATTCGGTGATACTCGAGAGACAAAGTGTAACCCAAAATGTCAGACTTCCAATTGATATGACAATATCCAAGAAGTAAATACGTATTCGTGTAACTAATAAGAAGCTAATTCATTTATTTAAAATGATTTTCTGCTTTCATGTTCACTTAATCTATTTCACTCCGTACATTTTCACAAAAGCCATGACATGTTCTGATATTTAGTCATACTTCCAATGCACTTAAAGACATAGCAGGATAATTTAATAGCAGGACATAGCAGGAAAATGAGAAATACAGTGTATGTTAATGTTAAAATTAAATTACAATTTAATTTTAACATTAATAAATTAATTAATTAATAATTTAATAAATAAAATTATAATTTAATAAATTAACTTTGTTATCTTTGTTTACTACACCTGAAGTCAAGTGAAACCAAACGCCATGATTAATGTTTGTCGAAAATGAGAAATACAGTGTATGTTAATGTTAAAATTAAATTCATCATAACATCCACACCAATGCTTAATCAAAGGGCTTGGGACAGTAACAAGATAAGCCACAGGTAGTCTCCCGCTCTTCGTAAATTTTAATATCTGGATTTTGGCCGAAGTGTGTTTCTTTTTCTTTTGTTACTGCTCTGTATCCTTGATTTCTTTAATTCTCCCATTCAATTTCTATTTGTACGTTATATTATATAGACATTATATTATATGTATATTTTATTACTTTCTTAGAAAGACAATGTAATATATTGAAAGTATTTACAATAATATTAAAATACCAACAAAAAAATGCATCTAACAGATTCAGATTGGATGTCTGTCGCAAAAACAGACCATTACGTTAACTTGCGGTGATTTTGAAAGCTTATAGAATAGTGCGAACTTTCAACACTAATTTATTAATTTTCTTTTCAACTTAACCATAGGTTCGATATACAACATATTACTCCTTACCTGTTGCTTGTGGACGTGTAATTCTGTACAGAATCACGATTCCTCGAAGTTCTATTTATTGAAACCAATTATTAGATTGATGGCAACTAATGTAAATTATCAGCTTGTTTCAAAAATAAAAAATTTGCATTTATTCTTATATGTATAATACAATTTCTTTCTATCTCATGAGAATTACTTTTCGATTTAGAACATTAAAAAAAACGTACGGGTTTGATATAAGTTCGAGAGCTTACTATAATGTCTTGATAGATGGCTTCTCGGCTGACTAGCAGAATGTTTGTTGGCCATGGAATCCTTCTAGTACCAATTTTCGCGTCCTTGCATAAATTAAAATTTTCCAGAATGTCCTCAACGATTTGGTACCAATATATTTACCACAAAATTAATACACGGTCGCGACTTTTGCTATCTGTGTTTCGTATGAAACATCTACTCGCGACTGACTATATTCAGATACTCAGAAAAATATTTCTATCTACGGAGCTATCCTAATATGCATTCCCTCGAAAACACGGAGTCTACTTTATTGAAATTCCAACTATTGCAGTAATAAAATTCCCAATTACAATTTAATATTACAATTTATACAATGCCAAGCTCTCAAACCTCAAACTAATCATAAATTTCCTCACTATTATTTAAACAAAATCCAGTCTCTGCTAAAAATTCGCTCGCACCTCACCAACTGCTTACGTGCGTGCGCTTTAGTAATTTTTCTAGAGAATGATCCCATGCCTCCTTTCACAAGACCACAGCTCTCAACGCCCACTCCAAACCTTTTTCATATAATGTGTTCGGAACCGTGTCTATCAACATAGCGCCTATGATATCAAGCATGGAATATCACACTTTGTTTATGCGTTGTCCTAACAACGCGTTATCTTTGACTTCCGAGTTTGCAAACAATACTGTTATTACTAACACTGAATGCCGATTCTATCATTAAAACTAAGCCCAGGGTTCTTGGCTTGTCACAATAGAGACTATCAGCGAGAGCATAATTGCTCATGTTTGTTTGGTAAGGTCATGCAACCTCATTCCCGACACATTAATCAAATTCTTCAAGCTACCGTCCCTTTCTACCGACACAAAGTTCTCAGCAGTAACATTACGCATGTCCTGTTCGCTTTAGATCCAGAAAGTGGAAACCACTTATTGCGTATCAATAGACAGCGTACATTCTTTAAAATAAGGGAAAAACAAGATCAAAGCAACATTAAACATTTAGAATTACTGTAGTAATATGAATACTGCTTACAATTTACATTGTCACGTCGAAATGTACAGCGAAAAAATGGAGGTAAAAATCGAAGCAACATGCTTCGATGCACTTCCTAGACAAACATTTGCCAAATCCAAAGATTACTTTAGATTCCTGCGAAAAGAATACGCTTGGAGAGGTCGTCTTAAAGAGCGTACGGCCGGAGAAAATTAGACCCACCGATGAACGCTTCCACGCACAGTTATTACGACTAAGAATACATCTGTCCGTTATCCATCCGTTTTTGATGATATTAACAATATTTATTTATTTATTTAGTCAAAAAACAGTCAAAAACTGTATGTGACGTATGGGGGAGAAAATCATCTGCGCACGCTTTCTTGAGTTTCAGAGTCCCTTCCCAACAATTTAACTATTACAGTTGAAAGATGAAAGAAAATAACAATAATAATAATAATAATAATAAATAATAATAAACAAATTTTAAAAAGCGAGGGATTAACATTTCAAAAACTAGATATTTTCGTTGCCAAATTATAGAAAACTTATTTTTAACGGTAAAGGAACAAACAGATTTGAATTTTCTGTATTGTTTACAAATAGAAACTCACCCTAAGCTCTACTACCACTACATTCAAAAGGAAAGTTCAACAAAACGTGCGCATAGTGAAGCTACATTTGCGCCCAGAAGCAAATCAAGGGGCCATCTCAGCATTTGCTCAATGGATCAGGGAAACTGGACAAAAACCCGATCGAGATGGGGGTCACTGACCCGTAAGTACATTATTTGTTACAGGCATATTAAGTCTTTTTTAAAATTATATAATGCAAATGTAAACTAATTCATTATAATTAATATACATTTTTATCATGACCCCCTATTGCTACAGTTTCCTTGCGGGGACTCTGACGACAGGGGAGGTGCACAGGAGCGCTCGATAGGAACAGCGGGGAGACAGGAGGCGCCATTTTAAGTTGAAGCCCGCGTCGCCAAACGAACTTCGTGAGACGTGACGAGGAAACCGTGCAAACACGCGAATGGATTCACGCAGCCATGAATGACACTTGAGCGACGGTGATACGCCAGCAAAACAAGCAAACAAGTGTACTAAATGTGAAAGTGACAAAGAGATATGAAATGTTATGATCTCTAAGAGGAAAACGATGGTTGGATTGATTTATGTGCCATTTTCATAAAGAAAAAGGGGTATAATGATGACAGGAGAAATTATTTTATATTTATTATAAAGCATATTATAAAAAGAAACTTTTTGTCAACTCTATAAAAATGTGATATTAATTATGAAAATAAAAAGAGAAACTGTTATGAAGCAATATTAGCAAATGAAATGATTGAATCGAATACATGCAGTGAAGCAAAGAAAATAGTAATGATACCCAACATGCACTCAGAATATTAAATGATGTATTACTAGTGCCTTCTTTGTTACTAGTGCCAAGGAAGCAATTGCAAAGTGTATTTTACTTTCACATCTGCACGAACATTGGTGCATTATTTTAGTATTTCAGAAAGAAATATTTCCAGTATGTGTTGATTGGAAATACATTGTAATACAGATCGTCATGTTCCAACACCCGCCTTATAGAGTTGTGGTATGTTAACCCGTTACGTTATAGAGATGTAAACTTCTACTGTGTAAAAGGATGTTGATTGTGATTTTCCAATAACGCTTCCTGGTTTGCGATCTTACTCCGTGAGATAAGTTAGGATTTTAAATATCTGAGAACATAATATATATGCTTTCTTCACATTTTGAAATAGGTTTGATGAAATTTATATTAATAACCTGTGGTGCTATGGCACAGACTTTATCCTATTATTTACTTTCCTAATATCTTTACTCAGGGCCAGCTGATACCTTTCGGAGCCTAAAAGACTTTTTTCACATTTTCTCAATTTTAAACATTAAAAAACTGATCCTTTTCGGGTAAATGTTTTTGGAGCGTTTCTGAGAATGCGCAATTTTAAGTATATTTTCACAGAAACGTTTAATTTTTCGAGCAACTTCATAAGAAATAATTTGAAGCACATGTATTCACAAGTATAATCATGTAAAAAGCACTCGTAATTACACGAGAGAAATGAAAAGAAACACTTGAGTGGTTTCCGAAATATCAAAATAATACTTTAAAATATTTGTCATTTATTCACTTCGTTTAGAACTATCCCTACAAGAAGTTCAAAGAAATTTGATATAATATTTGAAATGAATCTTATTTTTAATGTTGCCTATATTTTATTCAAAATTGTTCGGATAATCTAATATTTAAAATGATATTAATTAAAGAACTAATTATGTGAAACAAAATTTAATTTAAAATGTTTTTTGAAAAACAAAACATAGTGTCAGGAGGCTCAAAAATTTTTCGAAAATTCAGAGGTAAGAGTGAAAATCGGAACAAAATCATTATCATAAATGTGTTTAACTTCATCATTGCAAGAAATTTAAAGAAAAAAATTGGAGCCATTTTTCAGAAAAAAACTGAAAATTTACAGACTGGCTTCATATGAAGTAGCCCAAAAGTTCAAAATATTATTTCCAAATTCGCAGGGCTTTGAATCGGGGTAAATCGAATAAGGAATATTCATTTTCGAAAAAAAATCTAGGAATAGTGCAGGCAGTAGTGTTGTTCACAGGCAGATCGGGCGGATGGGTGGACGGGAGAAAAAGTAAAACAAACCAACCTTTTATCAGAACTTGTGAACCCCTAATCGCGCATTTCCGTTAAAAACCGAAATCAATTTTCCGCAGCTTTACATTTCCTTTATTACTCCGTATACAAGAAAGTAAAAAAATGCCATTTCCAGGGTTGGCCAATATTAAAATACTTATATTTCAAATACATATTTTAAATACATTTTTTATTTGAATAACTGTATTTTTTAGTTTTTTAAACATGTATTTTAGAGATGTATTAAATACATCTCTTTGTACTCTAATTAAATACGTAAAATAGGTTATTTAAAAAAGGAAATACTTAAAATACTTCAAACACATATGAAGATAATAAGGATAGTTTCTTTTTGTTTGATTCTGCTAGAGAATGAAACTCATTGAAACAACAATAGCTGTTGAATTTGAATTCTCTTCATTTCTAAATTACAAATCTTAATTATTAAAGATGCTGAACCATTTTCAGACAACAAAAAATGCCTTTATTCCTTATAACTAGTCCCGACAATGCCCTTTTTGCCTATATTATTTATTTGAATGCAATTTTAGGCAAGTTACCCCATTATGAATGTTTACCTCAGCAATGGGTTTTGCGACGGTTGTATAATCACTATAAATGCCTATTTCAGATATAGTTGTCTAATCGAGTGTTAAGTACCTATAAGTACCCATATTGATTTTTGCACTTTTTTAATATCTTTGTTCACTTTATTTTGTTTTCTACAATAATTTTTTTGAGAAATCACTGATGGGTAATATTTTGCCAAACGAGTAAGAACCACGTAAAATCTGCCAGGGCGTCCTCCGATCGAGAAGCTCCATGCCTCCAAGTGTTCTTGCCTGTAATGCCTCGAGCAGGTACACCTCTTAGAGACGTATGAGCATTTGACATCGTTCGGGTTACCTCATCTACTTCGACGAAGCTCGTCAGGGCGCTGCTCCAGAAAACAGGAAATTGCTCTCGTCTTTCCGATCTTCGCAATGATTAGTGAGCTACCTGTTCCTTACCAAGAACACTACTGTCTTCAAAAATAGGGCTCCCGGCATCTTTCGCTTTCAGGGGGTATAATTACACAAGATAGTTGGAGTTTTCTTCGATAATTTTGTATTGGTTTCGAAGTTTGGTACATGCCAGATCAGTTAATTTGCTGTTCCTGTTAAGCATGTTAGCTACAATGCCAAAAGAGAAAGTTTCAAGAAGTGCATTGCTAGAAGAGTGGATTTGAGGAGAAGATTTACGGTGGACTGGAGATATATTTTTTGCCAGTGGTATGAAAAGGTGATAAACTGTGCTAAAAATATTTCTTTCAACATGAACGTAAAACACTGCAACTCATGCAAAAATTGAAAAAAAGTGAGGAAAACTACTTAAACCTTCGACCAAACCAAAGACAATAAGGGATTTCAACACGGACTTGTGCCATACCGCAAACATACCATTTTCAAAACTTGAAAATCCAATATGTAACCAATTTAACCAACGAAATATAAAATTCCACGTGAGTCAACTGTTAGGCAATGTTATCTTATCTAATAAGTTTTGACAATCGAAGAAATTCGACTTGTTTTTAGAGAATTGTATTCATCCTCTATGTAGTACGTATTACGTATACATTTTAATATAATTCATCCGTTATGCCCATTTCCTTTCCTATTTTTAGCTTTTACTTCCTAAGTATCTGCCAAAGAGTTGACTCGCATGGAATTTGATGTTTCGTTGGTTAAATTGGTTATTGTCAACTATAATGCCTATTTCCCTGTCTATTTTTAACTTTTTAAGTGCCTATTTTTCTATCTATTTTACACCTTTTTAGTGCCTACATGTCCGAGCTCTACTTATAACACTAGTTTACGTTCATCCGCGCTGTTGAACGACCGTTTTCCTTTCCGGGTTTTATACATTCGCAAAATAAGGAATTACTTATAAAATTTGACTTAATTAGTAGTATATTGTAATTGACAATTACAATAAATTGTTTCAATAAAAAAGTAGTAATACATTTTATTGTATTTACTGTATTTTGAGTATTTAGGTATTTTAAGTATTTTAAATACGTATGTAATTTAGCTATTGAGAACCTTATGTACTTTGAGTATGTATTTAAATACTTATTTAGGAATTATTTTGGGGAAGTTTTTAAATACTAAATTTAAAGTATTTTGCACAGCCCTGATCATTTCAAACTTTTTATCAAAAGATTTTAGTGTTCACTCAACAAGATTCTTTTATAGAGAGTATTGATTTGCACTCTCCCTAAACTGAGCTTAGAACACAAAACCAATACATTTGCTATTCTATCATTTTCGCAGTATGTTTATAATACTTGTTGTTTAGAGACGTAATCCTCATAGAAAGCCGTAAAAACTGTATTTCAGCTTCATTGAGTCTGGGATCTGAATTTCAAATTTGAATTTTAACAGGAGCAAATGACGTAAAACGACGTAATCCGAGGTTTACATTACAGTTTCCGAATGTTTCCTGAGCGTACTTTTCAGGCAAACAGAGATTTTGAAACTACGTAAATGGGGTGGTTTGGAACTGCAATTAACTGAACCGTAGACCCGTGATTGGGCAAACTCGTTCCCTCAAAAGAGTAGCTAGTTCCCCGAAGCCATTGAGGTTCGGATGGAGTGAAAGTGGGTCGAAGACGTCAATGGACGTGCGACAGATTGACGTCAAACATCCTTCACTCAGGTTCAGGGAAAATGCGTAACTCGTTGCTCTTTTGAATGAATGAATGGTCTTATTTTACGTGGCGAGAGGCATGCTCTTCCGTCGGACCACACAACTTTCGTTACGCTTCTTTTACCTACTAGAGAAGAAAGAAGATATTACTTGGGCGACGAAACAGGCAATTTGAATTTAGCTCAGAGGCTTCATTTAGGCTCTTTTACATGCAGTAAATCTACTATCATGGGACAGCCGGCTTTACTTGCCCTCCGAAGGAAGGCGTACGAAGGATTTTTTGCCCTTAAAAATCGGGTTTGAACCCGCGAACTTGGGTATAACAGCCCGATACGCTAACCGTTACACCATCTCCGTCACCTCCTCATGCTCTTTTGTTGACTCGAAACTACTTTTGATTGAAGTGATAGATTTAGTGTCAATAAGTGGTATCAAAACGGGAACGCAGTCTTATTTGTGATATTTTAAAAATGTTTCGCTTTGTTAATGTAATAATTTTTATTCATAGTTTATGTAATTTTAACTATGTTATTGAAATTTATGATTTAGTTTACCTTTGGAAACTTTCTAGCAAAGGACATGCATTCGCTGTCTTTAAAATGCATTAGCAATTTTAATATACGATATTTGTTATACTCTATGAATAAGGTATTATTAACATTCTTAATTATCCAGTACCTTACAGTCAATGAAGAAGGCACTGCGCAATATAAGTATTAATAAATGTTCTATTTTACTACGATATCGTTTGCGAAACTGTATTATACTTGAAATATCCAAATTGCAAATTTTAAAGAGCTAAATCTGAAGAGGAATATGAAAGCGCTGAGGGACGGTTTCAGCATTTGCCTAGGTGGGAGTCATTGGGTGGTGGGGTGTTTCAAATTTTCTCAAACTTATCGTGATGATTTAAATTGACGTATTTTTTCATTATTCACAAATGAAATTTTCTTATGATCAGTGAGTAATAAACACAAAACGTAAAAAAAAGTCACATGTCTCAATTGAATGTGCATATATGTCCGGATTAATTGTAGACTTGATGGTAATTGCATATAATTTGCGCAGAGAAACTCGCAAGCGGAAGACATACGTGTCAAGTGTCAAACTATGAAATCCACCGTGCGTCCGGGTTGAAAGACCGTGGGGAGAGAAAGAGCGAGCCATTCGCTGCCTGATCCATAAACGCTGCTTTCGCGAGGAGCATCGAAATTGAAGACCTTCTCGCTTGGACGAGGCCCGTGCATCGGTTTCACGGTGTATTCGCGCCGGCTTTCAAATGCGGTGGCGGCTGCGGCAACGGGGAGGGAGGAAAGCAGCCTACAGTTGTAGCCAAGTTCGACCTAAAACGAAGTGTCAGTTCTGAAACAAGACTGGCTGAGGTGGATGAGGGCTGTTGTCACTATAGCACCTCTGACCGCGACATCCTAGTGTTCGATTGATTGATTGTTTGATTTGATTTTTTCGTGTTTCCGGGCACGTCAACTGCTTCGGTCATTAGTTCCGTTAGTGTAGTGCATGCTTTTTTCTCGGGATATGCGCGGTGATCTTTCCCCGCTCGATGGCGAGATCCGGCGCCGACCTACCGTCGGTTAGTGGGGTTCCCCCTAACCAGGACTCTCCCATCAACGGGGCACCGCCCCCGCCGGGACAAGCTCTAAGCACCCGACCGGTCTCCCGAAATATGTGGTAGTGTAGTGCATGTTAGTGTAAGTGTGTGTGTGTAAGGGGAGAGGATAGGACAAGGAAGAGGAAGGAAAGATGGCACGCGGTCCGTGGCCCGTTTGGTAGGGTACTGCTCCGGCATTCGCCTGGCGTTGGAGAAATCACGGAAAACTACGGATCGGAGCAGCCGGCCGCTAGAATTCTCCTCCAGACAGCGACTGAATTTGACCTAGCTGACAAGCTAGTATCGAAAATTCTATCTCTGTCAGGACTGGAACCAAGGACCTCCCGCTCAGAGGAACTGCAGTGACATCAGTTGATGTTCAGAGCCACCTCTCCCGGTCCTAGATTTCGAGTCTCATCGGTGAAGTATTTTCGACACTAGCTAAATAGCCGAATTCTACCGCTGTCTAGAAGATAACTCTAGCGGTCTGCTGTTCTATTTTCCTTTACGTGGATTCTGTGATCAGTGTCAAGCGAAAGCCTAACAAACCGTCCACGGACGGCGCGCTATCTTTTTCCTTCTTCTTTCCTTTTTCCTTCTATCCTTTACTAACTCCTTACACCGACACGCGTCTACTTACATGCTCTTCACTACTATACATATCGGGCGATTAATTCCGTGCTTAGAGACTCTCCTGTCTGGGGCGACGTAGAGACTCTCCCCACTGGTGGAGATTCCTAGAGGGGAAACCCATCAAGCTGACCGGATCTCACGTTCCAGCAGCGGAGGAACCTCCCCATACTATGCGTTACAGCTACGCCACTACACTTGGGTTTTCGTAACGTGGCGAATGCCATAAGGGCCGAATACCGAAGCAGTATCCTAACAAACGAGCCATGAACCGCGCGCGATCTTCCCTACCTCTTCCTTGTCCCATTCTGTCCCCTTACATGCACTTACACTAACATGCACTTCACTACAACTCAGGCCGGGAGACCAGTCTGGGATTTAGAGCTTGTCCCAGCTGTGGCGGTGCCCTGCTGGTGGGAGATACCTGGTTGAGAAAAACACGCTAGCCGACGGTAGATCGGCATCAGATCTCGCCATACAGCGGAGAAAGAACACCGCCATCTCCAGAGAAAAACATGCATTACACTTACGGGCACACTTCTCGACCAAAAACGTACACTACAATTAGTAATGGCCCTAGTAGTTTTCGCGCCTGGAATCACTAACAATCAATCAATCGAACATAAGGATGTCGCGGTCAGAGGTGCAATAGTGGCAACAGCCCCATTACACCTCAGCCAGTCTTGTTTCAGAACTGACACTTCGTTCTAAGCCGAACTTGACACCGGGAGCGGTAGCTCAGTGTATCAACTGATGTCACTGCAGCGCCTCTGACCGGGAGGTCCTGGGTTCCCACTCCCCCCGGCGGCAGGATTTTCGACACTCGCTTTTCAGGTAGGTCGAATTCAGTCGCTGTCTGGAGGAGAATACTAGCGGTCGGCTGCTCTGATCGGTCATTTTCCGTGGTTTCTCCGATCAACACCAGGCAAATGCCGGAGCAGTACCCTACCAAACGGGCCACGGACCGCGCGTGATCTGTCCTTCCCCTTCCTTGTCCTATCCTCTCCCCTGACACACTCACTTACACTAATATGCACTACACTACCACATAATCCGGGAGACCGGTCGGGAGTTTAGAGATTTTCCCGGCTGGGGCTGTGTCCCGCTGGTGGGAGAGTCCTGTTTAGGGGGAAACCCCACTAGCCGGCGGTAGGTTGGTGCCGGATCTCGCCATCCAGCGAGGGGAAAATCACTGCTATCTCCCTAGAAAAACATGTACTGCACTAACGGGACTAATGAGCGAAGCAGTTGACGCGCCGGGAAACACGAAAAAATCAAATCAACCGGGGCGTTTGGTTGCGTCACGGCCGCTTTGCGAGGACTCTCCGCCCGATAGACGTTCCCCAAAATACGCGCGCAGCGAAAGTGATGAACAGGAATCAAGTATGCACTTCATCGCGTATGCATGCACCCCTACATCAACTGACATACGGCCTGTTACGTATCCAATGAGCGTGGTCCCACAATAGGGCTGATCGAGAGAATAGCTACCCCCCTATGTCAAGGCTACATTAAGTCACATACGTTTCTAAGCAATTGTTTTTTCCATTCGTTTGTTTGATTTATGATTCTTCTCCACATATTTGAGAAGGTTTGAAATTATTCTTTAATTGCATTTCATTAAGGCAATTTCAGACTTATCTTTTTGAATATATGTGGAGAAAAAAACATTTAAAAAAACTATTAGTGACATTATGTGGAAATTCTTAACATCTATAGTGTCAATTTACGAAACTTCACAAAAAGACTAGACGTGAGTACAATATTTTTTACTTTTATATTTTTTTAAATTTTCTTAGTAGGAAATGACATTTTTTAATGTCAATTTATTTACTATTCCCTCTAAAAGAAATTTTCTTAAAAGTGAGTGTTCCCTTTAAAATAAATTATCTTAACGTGAGGGAGGTATATAATACAGCGTGAGCGCCGAAGCGACAGCGGAGGCGCGAACCAGGTCTCGAGAGCGAGGGCCGGAAGGCCCTCGCGAACGTAGCACGTTGGATCCGTCGGGTAGCGACGTGCGGTAGCACGTCGCGGACCACTTGTTGAAAAAAATGCGTTGGTGAAAGAATTGTGTAGGTTATAAAATTAAATTAGTAGCATGAAAAATACGAATAATCAGTTCATTTAATGAGAGTACGCTGCTACGGAGATTTATACGTACAGGGGCTTTGGAGCAGGGGGTAGCTATTCTCCGATCTACCCACAATAGTGTTGCTCCTTTAGGCGCCCTCGATCATGGTATTTCCAAACTTTCATCAGCATCTGCTTTCCACTTACTCCACGTCGCTGTCCGTTCTCTTCACTCTTGAGGATTGTCTAATAAAACACTTAAAGTTTCAACAGAAGGAAAACATATTGTTCGAAAGTTTTGGATGGCTAATCAATCGATACAGGTACCTGTTCCGCAATCGCGGATATCTCGTTCTCTATTCTTGAACCTCCGAATAATTTTTTTTCTAATAACTCCCCCAAGGTTTAGCCAATCTTCTAATCACTTGAAGACACTATTAATTGGGTAATTAAACAAGTATTTCACTTTAAATATCACGACTTAATCGTCATGCGTCCACCTCTTTTGAATTCTTAGGTAGCCTCTCGCAAAACAAACTTGCCTCTATAGCAACCCATTACATTACTCAATTGTTGGTTCTCTAACGAGTTGATACACTCGTACCACGTTCTATTTTCATTTCGTAACAGGGGCGCTCCATACTATACCCCCACAGTGAAAGTGATGAAAAACAATCAATACGTGCTAATGCCCCTACGTCAACTGGCAAATGCCAGAAATAGCATTTAGATATTTTAGACGGTACAAATAATATTTTTGGAGTGAGTTTTATTGAATCTCCCTTTTCGTGAGAGCAAATATGGTAGAGACGATCTGCTTAGCAGACACTGACATCGGATATCTGAATGTATCTGTACAGAATGTGCTTTGTTTCATTCCAAAATTCTTCATAGTCATGAAATTCCCTGGTAAGAGTAAACTTTATGCAAGGGTCATTTGGGCCCACAGACCACAGCATTGTTTTTTCCTCTTACACACTTTACATCTCCGAGCACTTTTCTAACACGTACCGGGAGCGGTAGCTCAGTGCATCAACTGATGTCATTGCAGCGCCTCTGACCGGGAGGTTCTAGGTTCGAGTCCTGACGGCGGCAGGATTTTCGACACTAGCTTTTCAGCTAGGTCAAATTCAGTCGCTGTCTGGAGGAGAATTATAGCGGCCGGCTGCTCTGATCGGTAGTTTTCTGTGGTTTCTCCGATCAATACGAGGCGAATGCCGGAGCAGTACCCTACCAAACGGGCCATGGACCGCGCGCGATCTGTCCTTCCTCTTCCTCTTCCTTGTCCTATCCTCTCCCCTCACACACACACACAAAATTACACTAACATGCACTACACTATCACATATTCCGGGAGACCGGTCGGGAGCTTAGAGCTTGTCCCGGCTGGGACGGTGCCCCGCTGGTGGGAGAGTCCTGGTTAGGGGAAGCCCCACTAGCCGACGGTAGGTCGGCGCCGGATCTCACCATCCAGCGGGGGAAGATCACCGCCATTTCCTGCGAAAAAACACGCACTACACTAACGGGACTAATGACCAAAGCAGTTGACGCGCCCGGAAACACGAAAAAATCAATCAATCAATCAATCTAACACGTATGTCAAAATATTAATCGCAGTTTGATTATATCCTGTTTTCGGGCGCATCAATAGTTATGGTCCTTAGCCCCGTGAGTGTCGTGCGTGGTTTATATCACTGGCGGTGGCGGTGATCTTTTCCCGGTGAATGGTGTGATCCGGCCCCGACCTACAAGTCGCCTTGTGGTGTTTTTGCCAACCATATATTTCGCATCAGCGGCGCACCGCCACCGGTGGGACAAACTAAGCTCAAGATAGGCCTCCCAATATGTGTGGTACATGTGTAGTAGATGTACATGTAAGTAACAGTGTGTACGTAAAGAGACATCGAATTAAGGGGAAAAAGTAAAGGGACATATGGCAAGGAGAGCAAGGAATGATCGCGCGCGGTCTGTGGCCCTTTTGTAGGTACTCCTCCGTCATTTGCTTGGTATTGATCGTATAAATCACAGAAAACTAAAGAGCAGAGCAGTCGGCCGCTAGAATTCTCCTCCATAGAGCGGCTGAATTCGGCCTAGCTACGTAGTAACTAGTGTCGAAATTCTTTCCACCGTCGGGTCTCAAACCCTAAGACCTCCCGATGAGAGACGCTGCAGTGACATCAATTGATGCCCTGAGCCACCTCACCCGGTAATACCAATCGTGAGGTTAGAACTTGTTTTAGCTGGGACAGTGCTTCGCTGCTGGACTCGAGCTTTTCTTTTATTTCAGATGCATACAACTCAGCTTACTAATCTCCATCCATCCATGCATTGCAATTTTTTATTCTGTCTTTTTAGTCATCTCTAGACACATTTTCTGGGTATTTATTCACATTTACTACAAAGAACCTAATATACACTTCAATGTTGATTCTGAACCAGATAGCCACTAAAGAACGCTCTTGTAAACTGATCGGCGGCGAGCCGAGACAATCGGGACGCAGATATGAACGGTCACGCATCATTCTGGATAGTCGTGCATATCGCCAAATGAACTCTGGGGGTTTTCAGGGTCCTCTATGGTGTCGGAGCGTCCTAGAAGCCGCACTGATGAATAATCAGCAATGCATTTTTTGAGCGCATGTAATATGATGCCAGCGTGCAAATACACTCTAATGTGAACAGAGCCTAAAATACAGCTTGCTTCAGGGTCAGGATTTTAGTGTTGGCACAATTTTATCCTGCTTGGCAAGACTAGTACTTGCGTAAATGCCTTATGTGGGGTTCGAATAGCTGATCATGTCATTTTGACTTTTTTTCAGTTTTAAGGGTGAAGAGTGACAAATTACTTCAGTGGTCTAGGCGGAATTAGTTCCATCACAGAAGCAGCGACCACTGCCCATTTATGGAGTCAGTCTGATCTGAATAGGACAGTCGTGGGATAATGACGACTACGAAAGGGAGGGTGAAACGTTGCTAGTTGAGCTCGTGAATTATTGTGGTGGAATTTCAGAGAAGGTATGTGGGAGTTATGTAGACGTCGTAAATGTTTATAAACAGTCTTTTGAGAAATCTGGTTTCTAAATAAAAATGCTAATTCTCATGAAAACCTGTTAACGTAAGGAATGAGATGCCGAGAAAGACCCAAATAATAAAAACAATATTTTTCCATAAAATAAAACAAGTATTTTCTATCATTTTAGTGAAGTAAATAGTATAATATAATGAGTATAATTAAATGGGTTTGTGATTATCGAGTGCGTGTTGTGCGTATACATGAATGTGTGTTAATCAGAAAGATTCATTTAACAGACACCAGTAGTGTACGTAACTGCAGCTGCTTCAATTCCCACCGTGACGTTCTCTGAGAATTTTATCTGTATATATGTATTGATCTATTGTTGTTTGTGTATTTTTCTGCCATTGTCAATTGCAAGAAAAATACACAACGCAGCCTAATTGTTTTGAAATAAAGTGAAACATACACAAACAAACTGAACAATAAGCCCCAGGTTTAATGACTTGGCTTTGCTGCTAACTGCATCCACCAAATAAAAAGTAGCGATTGTTTTTGTTGTTGACCGATATAATAATGTTTGTTTTATAGCGTCGGTGAGTAGGGTCTTTAGCGAGTATCAATTTATACGCTCCACTTCCTGACGCTCAGCTGTTACTCTCACTCCTAGTTTCGGCCACCCTTCCCCCTCCCCACGTTTTTTTGTAGCTTAAATTCTTGTCCCTGCTCGTGGTCCAACGCCGATTGCGCATGTACAGGCCGACGTAGCGCACCCGTTCCTAAGTATCTCGCTGCAGCTTCGCGGTTCTTCTGGCCGATTGTTCAACGTGTTGTTACTTCTAACACGCGATTTAAGTACGACAGTCACTTCCAGTTACTTCTGAATAGGGATGGCAAAAAAATCGATATTTTTTATCGAAGCAGAAACATTAATATATTAATATATTAACATCGA